>VYXF01003480.1:702256-873079 GCA_013397295.1 Polioptila caerulea | reverse complement strand
GGCTCCCCGGCCGCAGCCACCCCGGCGCGGCGGGCACCGTGTGGCGGTCGGGGCGACTCGCCTTTATAAATAGCGACGCGATCCGCCCCATGGAGAATGGCCGAGGGGGCGGCGGGGCCGTCCGCCGGGTCGCCGGTCACCTGCGGGGCGGTTCTGCCGCCGGCTGCGGCAGCCCGGGCACCCCGCTCCGCTCTCCGAGGCTCACTCCAAGAATAATGGCAATTACGGAGTAAGTTTGCCCGGATCGCGCATCTCAGGGCAGAGCTGCTGTTCGGAGCGGGGACGGTGCAGCGGGGACCGCCAAGCGCTTGGGGTAGCAGAGGAAAAGCCTCTTTCAGCCTGTGGAGTTTCCTTAAATGATTAAAATCCCCTTCTTTTTCTGGTTACTGGATGCAAGGCGCAGGCTGCATCCTTTTGCGCTCTTTGTTATCTTGTAATACTCGGATAGCTGCTCAGGGGTCCGTTCTCCAAACTTCGATTCGTTCGATAGCAGCCGGCTCGGCTCAGCCTCGCCTCCGGTTCGGTGCCCGTGGCTTGGCAGCCCTGGTGTGCCGGGCGGCAGCGCTCGGCTGCGCTGGGGGCGCCCCTGCGAGCGGGCAAGTAGCGCTCCGCAGGCTTGACAAAGGCAACTCCGGAGCTGACAAATTGCAGATACGGCTGCTAAGGTTCACCAAGTAGGTCAGTAAACTGCCTTAGTACTTGGTGCTGCATTATTTTAATACGCCGGTCGTTTGAATACTCGCTTTCAGCCTGGCTTTTCTAGAGGAAATGAGTTTTATTTTTTTTTATGATGCAAAAGACATGCAAAGTTAAAGGGAATTGCACATGTAAATTTTCCCGAGCTCTTTTGTGCGCAGTTTTCACTTCTGGAAGTTAACACTAGATGGCTTTCTTATATCAGCTATCCTGCAGGGAAGGAAAGCGTGTAATCTGTCTCTGCAGCCTGCTATTTCTGTGTTTGTCTATTTTTTCTTCTTCACGTGAATAGTAAACTATCTTCTGGTCAGTTCTGCACCGAGCAGATTTGGAGCTTGCTTACTAGCTGACATAATTCGTTGTTTTGATTAGCTCATGTTGCTGCTTTCGGCTTTATTTTGCATGCGCGTTGCTAATATCTAAAGAAAGTTTGTTTAGTTGGAAGGTAACTCTGCATAATATTTACGTTGCTATAAAGGAAGGCAGCTGGATAACTCAGGATGTTTGAAAATGGGGAAAAGCCAATAATTCAGTCTCGGTTGTTACTTGGTTTGATGGGCTTATATTAAAAGGGACCATAGTTCATTAATATTGTCTGTTCAGCTATTTTTTTCCCTAGATTTTGTACCTAGCTACCTTAGACTGAAACGTTTTGGGGCTGGATTCAGAAACATAGTGCTTCACAGCCTGCTGGACATAGAAATGTCTAGGCTTGATGCCTTATTACTCTACTTCTTGTGTGTTTACAAAACCGTGCCTTTTGTCAGTGGGAATGCATAATTTGCCCTCCATTCGCTTCTTCAGTGGTAGCTCTGAAATACTTCAGTCTTCAAATTTGATCTTTGAAATATCTTTTATTATTAATGCAAACGTGTTTAAATCCTCAAGCGCTCTAATGCATTATAGATATTTAAACATCACTTAGGGTCCACAACAGTTGATTTATAATTTATGTAGCATTCATATAAAGCTGGATTTAGAGAGGTCTCTGAATGTATTGTCTTGGTTTTGCATGCCCAGTGAGTTACCTTAGCAGGTCTTGCAGCACTTAGATGTAACAAGAAGGAATGCTTGTAAGGATGCCAGACTGTTTCACCAATCCTATTGGATCAATTAAAGATCATTTCATTCATATATGCCAAGGATATAATGTGATGCTTAGAACTGAACAAAACCTCAATTCTTTGTAGCTGGTATTTGCTTACTGTGCAAATATCAGAGTATTTTTAAAGGTTTATATTTCATTTTCCTGAAAGAAAGATAATATGGTCTTCTTTTTGTAGGCATTTACTGACATGCCATTACTCAAGTGCATTGTGAAATACTCTTGCAAATGAAGAGAGTCAAATGAGGAACTAAGCAAAGCAGTGGTCAAACAGGCAAAACCATTTTTTTTCTTGTTTTCTTTTTTCTTACTGCTTTTGACTTCTATGACTGAACCGAGGCAATTTGCTTTTCCACTTCCAGCTTCGTACTGGGCATGGGCAGGCCTTGCACCTAAGCTCCTTATCTGCAGATCACCTGTTCAAACTGCAGGAGAAAGAAAGGATTCTCTCCTTGCCTTGGCTGGAGTTAGGATCATATTTAGATGGTTGGATGTTAAAATATTTTCAGTTGGTTCCTGCCTTTTACTGCTGAGAGATCTCCTTTGGTAATACAGAGGGAGAAATGCGATGCTATTACAATAATACAAGTTACAGATTGTGGAAAGAGGGTGGGGCACTGGGTTATCTAGTTCCTCACGTTAGTCATCCAAAATTACCAACGGCAGCAGTTTTGACAGCTTGAAATAAAATCAGGCTTTGACAAATGCTCTTTTCTCTTTCCATGCAATTCATGCTTTGCAGTTTAAAGTGCTTTGCAATTTTAAAATGTTCAGGTAAACTGGATTTATCCAAAGTGAAATGGAGGTGGCTATTTATTTTCTGTATGTTGCAATACTGTCCTCAGACTAGAAATTTTTTTTGTATTAGGTAGCACAATTTATATCTGATTCTTTAAAATGTTGCCTCTTGCAAAGTCAAGACCACCTTCAGTTTATCTCTTAATTTTCAGTACAATTTTAATCCTTTTATAAATCTGGACAGTTTATAAAGTTTAAGGTAGGGATAGCCCTGATAGTCTTTTTCAGCCCTAGGTTTTCTACCTGAATTTGGGGGAAGAGTGTGAGGACTGTCTACCAAATCCAATAATAAGAATTTTTGAGGGGATTTGTATTTAGTAAATTGAAAAGTATGTTTCACAGTTGTTTGTTAAACACTAGTTGTTTACATAAATTGCATTAAGAATTACATTAATTCCTGATGACATTCAGTGCCCGTGTCATACAACTGGTTAGATTTTTAAGAATTGTCAGGATTTCACATTAATAGCTGTCTTTTTTTTTTTTTTTTAGTTTGTTGTGAAAGAGCAAACTTAATGTTAAACATCTGATTTATCCTGACAGAAGTAAATGAGAGAGAACCTGCCTTCCTTTGTAGTAGAGCACTGACCCTGGATTTAAAGCCACTTTGAGGCATAATTGAATGAGCAGAAGATTGAAAAGGATTATTATAATTGGTGATACTCTTCTGGCTTTTAGTTAGACAGGACAGCAGTAGGCAGAAATGTCATTGTGATTAGTTTGCACCATAGTTCTTACTAGAAGATATGTAGGCTCTTGTTTGGATCATGAAACTGTAATTACGTCAGCAGTTAGCTACTCAAGATTTAAAAGTGGATTCTTCTGGTTTTCTGGAATTTCTTAAATAATGAGCAGTGCATGCATAATTAAAGGTTTTGTTTCAAAAAATGTCTTGAATCCTTATGGAGGTAATGTTCTGAACATGTAATAAATGTAAGCAGCTGCTGTCCTGTCTTTTTGGACATGCAAGCAAACAGCTTTATTGGATTTGATGCTTGTAAGACATTTTAAGAATAGTAGATGTTTGAAAGGAAGCAGGCATTTATTTTAGTGCTGTTAACTGGGGATTCTGTGTTCCTTTGGAAAAAGACCTGTAACTACTTTTTCTGGGTTTTTTTTAAGCTGTGACATGTAATGTAGAAAGAGACTGTAGCTATTTTTTGAAAGTGAGGGAACCTGGAAGGCTGGAGGAGCAGTAGTAAATTGCCTTGTAGTAGCTGGGAGGCTGGAAGGTGGCAGTAGCTGAAGTTGTCTGGCTGCCCCTCCCCCACCAGCAGCTTAAATAAAATTCTGAGCGCAGGGCTTGGAGTTTTGCCATTGACTTTGGATCTTTTCTTACATAATGTCTTCATTTTTTGTTCTGGATCCTGCAAAGTCGCACACCAGCCCTGCAGATATTTGTGTAATGCTCCTGTGTTTGCTGTTTCTCCTTTCCTCCCCCTCTCCCTTCACTGCCTGAATTCTCACTGGCAGAGTGGCTGTGGATTTTGATAATGCCTGCCTGCATTTATGTGTATCATGTGTCCTCTAACATAAATCCCATCAAATCATTTTCATATAACTTAGACCTGAAAAGTCATATTGTGAAACACCTATGCTTCGAAGACTACCTGAAAGATTAAAGATACAAAGCTCTCATAAAACTCATCAATTTGCTCTTCCATTTCCCTCTAGGCTCACCAACTTTTTTTTTTTTTTAAATCTGATACAAACTGTGATGAAATGATACAACCATTTTACAAATTAGAGGAACAATAGATTACAATACTTAAAAATGTTTTTTATTAGGAAAGGTACTCTGAGAACATTAGACATTCTGTGGCAGGTTAATTTAAAGGCAATAAAGTGTGTTTTAATACCTTTATAAAATTTTTCTAGTGGTTTAGAATTTTTTTAGTATTTTGCTTTGAGTTGCTTCTTTTTTATATACTTGTTTTTTCCCTGTGTATGAGATGGAAAGGAGATTCTGGGCTACCTGTATTTAATTTTTTATTTTTACAGTCACTTCAGTCAAATCTTATAAATTGAAGGGTTGTGACAATGAAATGGCAATTAAGGTGAGTAGGGGCAGAGTGAAACATTTTAAAGTATTGTTGTAAGTGCACATAGTGTTAAAATATTTTTTGCTAGTTTTTTCCCTTTCGTGGGGTAGAGTAAGAAGTACTGAAATTAATGCATAGTTAGCAAAATAGTCACTACAAAAAAGCAGCTCTGTTTCCTGTATTTTGTGAAGAAGGTGTTTGTGAAAGATAGGACATTGCAGTCAGGGTTTTTGCAGGTTTGTTGTTTTGATTCTTTTTCAACCTGAGAGTTGCAAGTTATTTAATCATTCTGCTTCTCCGTTTGTTCTCATTTGTGGCTTTCTGTCCAAAACTAGTTATTTCCCACTTTTAGGTACTTAAAGTGCATTCAAGGAAAAGCACACTCCTCTGCTTCTAGTGTTTTTCTGGCTTCTCAGCATTGAAAATGAGTACCTGATACTTTTTAGCATGAAATCCCATTGTAATACTAATGTGACCCAAAGTGGAAAAATAAGTGTGTGGGGGGAAAAAAGGAACAGAAGAGTGTGGCTGTGTCTGTTCATACATTCTCATGCCTAATGTGCATATCATCCACAGTGTAAGCAAGCATATGTATTTTGCTGTGTTGGTTTTGCTTATTGCAGATAATTCTTCCTAATTGAAGAATTAGGAGCAGTTTACAGTGAGCAGGTTGTCTGTAGTGCTCTGCTGTAGTAAAGTAAGCCTTGGTTTTACTTTGTAAGGTTGTCAGGACAACAGCTTATTATTCTTGCTCCTCTTGGTGTTTCCCTAAAGCAGTGGAGGGAGCTTTTTCAAAGGCAGTGGCTGCCTCGCCTCACTGGGCTGCAGGATTGCCAGCTGTGATTGGGGTTCAGCAGGATGCTCTGGGTTTGTTGTGTAAAAGTTCCAATTGATGAAGAATGCAAACCCAGTGTGAGAATAATTTTTCTTCATTGGACTAATGTAAAACAACCCATTATATTTACAAACCCATGGCCTATTTTCTCAGCAGCATTGTCATTAATCTTCTATTCTCTTCCACCTGAGGCTCCGAGAAAAATGTTTGAAATTTGACAGTATGGAACTTGTGATAAGAGTTGAGACAAGGTAGGAATTAGTTTAAAGCTGTGTTATGTCAGTGTGCTGCAGTCTGACACTGGAGCTAACAAGTGAAATCAACTGGGGGTTCCTGTTAGGTTGAGTTTGTGATGTCTTTGACAAAAACATCAGATGAAGTTGGTGTTCACTGATAAGCCACTCAGTAAATGTTGAGGTGTTGGCATTTTGAAGAGCTACTGTTCTGTTCTTGTTACATGGTAAATTAGAAAAAGAATGGATGTTGTTAAATACAGCAAACTAAATGACTGCAAAGTCATTCTCTGAGTGTGGTCTTTGTACACAAGAGGTGCAAATATTTTCAGCTGCAATAATTTTTAGATTATTGGGATGTTCAGGGGTGGGAAGATCACATGGAGAAAGCTTTTAAGTAGCTCAGGAATTTTTAGTTATTTTTTCATAAAGTATGCTAAAACATGAGACTTATTTTGGCGCTTACATAGCCTCCTTTATATTATTTTTATAGAGGGATTCCTTAGTTTGATCCAACTTCTTTGACATGGGTCGAGCTGTAGTAGTCATTAAGTGATATCCTGGTAGTTAAAATCCTTTTATCAAAACTTTAACCTTCTATTTCAAATTCCCTTTTCAGACAGCTGAAACAACAGTCCATTCACAAAATAATCTGGCAGAGATACATAGGCATCTGCATTCAGTCCTGGAAGCTTCCTGGCAGAATTAGAAACTATTGGGAGAAGCCTACCAGTGTTCAAAACATTTTCTCCCTTGTCCAGCTACCATTTTTCAGGCAGGTACTCCAGAGGTGGGTGTCTTCCCCCCTCTCAGGTGCTCTGCTGTTTCCATCCCCTCCCCCCAAAGCCTTCTTAGTATCTTTGTACATGTCTTTGAATCACACGATCTTGTTTGCATAGGGAACCATTTCAGAAGATTATCTTTAAGGTTGGTGAAATGAGGTGGTGTAAATAAAGTGATTTGTGTAATCCCTAGTGTGTGAACAGGTTTGCTCATTTCCACTTCTCTTTAAATGTGGAATTTGAGCAGTTTCTTACAAGGAAGAATCAGGATAAGTGAGATTATCGAAATTGTTCAAGAGCTCTACAGGTGGTTACTCAGAGTGCTGCACTGAAAAACCTCAAATATAAATTGAGCTCCAGTATTTTCTATATAGGGTGAAGTTTCTGGTAATAGAGCAGAGGGTTTTACTGACATTCTGAGCCAGGCTGCTTAACCTGGACTCCTGGAAATCGTTGCCTCTGGTGGAGATTTCTGAGCGAAGGGCAAGCACTACTTTATTAGTCTGTGAGATTGTCAGTATGGTAATTTTGCTAATGTCTGCTTCTATCACACTTGGAATGCTCTGTGCTTTTTCTCTGTGGTTGTTTAACCTTTGAAAAGAAGTTTCTAGGGGCATAACTACCCTTGAAACTTCATCAGATTCTACTGAGTCAAATAGGCTCAAAAAATCTTGAGGTGGAGGGAAGTGTTATGCTGTATGACTGCATAAACCTTGTTTGCTCAGGAAATAAAAATTGGTGACCATTCCTTCTGTTATACTGATCTGCAGCAAATAGATACTACATTTGAAAAGTGGTTTATTTATTTTTTTTTTCTACTTTGTATTTTACTATTGTATTTTTTAAAGTATTGTTACATATATAAAATGCATTAAAACTGTCAGTGTACAGAGCATACCTTTCTGCCTGGTAATGGGTGTCCAAACTGTGTCTTTGTATGCACAAATTGCTAATTGGGTATCGACCCTTGCTTTGTGTACCTGTCAAAATAGAATATTTACATATATACATTATAATAATTCTTTCTCCTGGGGAAAATAGGTGCTTAATAGTAATGCTTTTCTCTTTCTTGTGTAGGCTGTACCCAACAGTATCAATATTCCTATCCCCTCATTTTCCAGTGTTCAGTATGTTTCTAGGTCAGAGGTGTTTAAAGTTGCAAGTTAGAGGTTTTCTTTTTTTCTATGTCAGCTGTCTCAATTGAATCTCTCAGTGCAATTGTCTATATTCTTTATAGCAGCTACAGTAATCACTGCAGAGAAAAGTAATAATAATAAATATCTAAAATCTGTTAGGTATTTGTCTCTGTGACATAACAACATTCTTGGTTGTAAGAATGAAAAAAACTCTGCAATATAAACCATTCTCAGCAAGTGGTGTCTGCTGTGGGTGTGAACATCTGCTCAACTAGAAACCCCCTAAGTGGGGGCAGTGTATCTGTGGCAGCTGTAGGTATAACATTAATCAATTAAATTGATAAATAAGTCTAAACTTTCTTTAAGGAATTATTTGTATTGCTTTGTTGGTTACAGTGTGAAGTCTTTCCTATTTCATGATTCATGTATAAGGTGTGTAATGACTTTAGGTTTCCTTGGTTGGGTGGTGAAATTAGTTTTTATTTTCATGAAATGTATTTACAGATTCTGAAACTTAAACCCATTCATTATGTGTTTTTCCTACATAAACATATTTTTCTTTACTCCTATGTTTTCTTCCTTATTAGGAAGGAATCTACTAGAGTTGTTTTTGTTTTGTGTTCAGTTTTGTTTTCTTCTTTTCCCTTAAGCTGTAGTTAAAATAGCCTTGTGTCAAGTTTCTGAGCTTTTTTTATATACTTATTTGTAGTCGTGGGACCATTCTGTGTACTACTGAAACTGTAAATGCCATCAGATGAGATTTAATATTGCTTATGGCAGTTGGATTATATTCAGTTTATCCAGGCTTTTAGCATGATTGTCAGGCTCAAAACAGAGCACTTAATGGTTTGTATTCCACCTGGAGATGAGTTACCAGTGGAGTACTGTACTGGGATCTGTCTGTTCAGTACTTTGATCAGTGACCTGGAGGAGGAGATGAAGTGTATCCTTACCAAATCTGCAGGTGACATCCCCTTGTGGGAGTAGGTGACACGTTTGAGGACGGTGCTCTGCAGCTGGGAGAGGCTGGTGGAATGGACCCTGATGAACCCCGGGACGTTCCACAAGGATAAATGCATCTTCTTACCCTTGCCACAGGATGGGGTGGGGAGTGACTTCCTGGGAGAGCTCTCCTGGAAGGGACCCGCACATTTTGGCACAAGAGTCAGCACTGCTGCTGGCTGTAACAAATGCCAGCGGCATGTTGGGCTGGATAAACAGAAACAGAGCCAGTGGATTGCCAGTATTCTTTAGGCAACCACTTTGGATATACCCCATCCAGTTTTGGTTCCCCAAATACACTGAGTAAATTGAATCTAAATCAATGGAAAGCCAGGAAAATGAGGGGCTTGGAGCACATAAGGAGAGGCTGAGGGAAATGTTTTGGCTCAGCCTGGGCATCAGAAAGCTCAGGGGATGCTTAATAGCTGCCTCACAAGGGGATACCTAAGAGGAAATCAAGAGCACATAGCCAGTCCCTTTGCAGGGGTACGTGACAGGAGGAACAGAGACAGTGGTCACAGTCTAAAACAGGTTGTTATTTGCAGGTATCTGCAAATAAAATTCACCCTAAGGACACTGAGGAACTGGAATAGGTAGCACAAGTTGTCAAATCTACATCCTTTTTATGTTTAAGACTCTATTGGGCAAAGCCCTAAGCAAGTTAGTCTGAATGCAGTGCTGCTGTGGCTTCCAGTGTGGATTAATCTATGAAATATCACAACATTTTTGTGGTATCAGTTGCTCTGATGATTGAGAATTTTAGTTGATGTTCCAGCATACTGTGATTCCACTTAATCATATTACAGAATTTATATGGAATATTTCTCTGTTACAATATTGTGAAGATCTTTTTACAAGACTTTTTATGGTCTTGTTTTATAGGCTTATATTATATATTTGTTTAAACCAGTAGACAAGAATTCCATATAAATTATTGGCAGTTAAATATTTTATAACTGTAGAACTTAACAATAAAATAAATACTTAAATAGCATGTCCTCTCACATTTGGCTTCAGATGTACTTTGCTGACCTTCTAACTGAATTTTAAAACATGATTAGCAATACTAGAATTTGAATATGTGAACTTCTATTAAGCAATTCCATTGGATCCTTTCCAAAAGATTGTTTTAGTGTTAAAGAGCAGGATGTGAATTTGAAATTGACTCTCAGGAAGTCAAACTTAGGTTTGTATTTGGTTCTTTTGCTTTGGCTACTAATTTTAGTACAGTGAAACTTGTGATAACCCACAGCACAGGTACCCACATGTTTGGAAAAAAAATCTGTGATTTGTCTGAGTATTTAAAACTACAAATTAAAATTGTTCCGTTCTGAAAACGTCTTCTGTTTGTACTTTTCTAATGTTCAGCCTTAACCTCCTAGTTTCATTAGCTATAAACAAGAGCCAGCAGAACCTCAGAAGCTTGAGATGATTCCTGCTCTTGCTCGTCCAGCTTCACAATGGTTACACTTTTAAGTATTTCTGTGTTTACCAAAGCATGAACCAGACCCTCTGATCCCTGTTTTGGTTTTTTGAATCCATTTTATTAAGTGTTTAAAATTTCAGGCGTTTGTATAACATTCAGTTTCAGTATGAAAGAGGTTGCAAATACGTGCCGAGATAATCAAAACAAACAGGAAAGGGAATGGAAAGAATTTCCTTTAGGGTAAAATTCCTTGAAGTTGAAATAGCCCTGATAGATAGTGCTTGTCAATTGGCAGGGAAAGTTGGGACTTGCCTTCTGAAGATTTTATTTTGCTGAAAATGGAGGAACATGGAAAGGCTCAGTCAGATGTCCTTTTAAAGCCATACTTTCAGCAAAAAATGAATTTAAACAGTCTATTAAAGTTATGAATCTCCAAAATTTTTGCATTAGGACTGATGATGGCTACAGATCAGCATCTTACAAAACCTTCAGAATTAAATAATTCATTAGTCAGTTTAAAAAGTCTGTTTATTTTCAGAGCAGGACTAAGCTTTTGAAATTAATCTCCTGATCTTTCCACTTAACAATATTTTATTTCCATGATGGAGAAGTCTTAGAGAATATAAAATATATTTCTTTGTCATGAAATTAACCCAAATAAAATGTTGACCTTAAGATAAACTGTGTTTCTAGTTCTGAACGCTGTAGTGTGAAAGAGTAATTGAGAAATGTTAAAAAGAGCACTGCTGAAGATTATGTGCTTTACAAAAATTTAAGGTGAATATTTGAGAAGGAGGCAAATAGCAAGATGAAACAAAGTTTATGGAGTAAACACTTATTTCTCAGTATTCAGGAAGTAAATATTTTCTCTAACTTGTTATGAGTTGGACAGAATTATAAAAATACTGTGTCTTCATTTTTTCAAGCTCACTCAAATTGAGTTGAGTAATCTGAGACATGGTTACTCAATGGGAAGGGTACTTAAACAAAATAAACAAAGCCCCCACACTGTTAAGGAAAGTTGTTCTGCAGGTTTAAAACCATTACATCAGCTGCACCTACTTTGCTCTTAAGGTTTTTTTCAGGTTCAGCTTGAGGTAGGAAAAATACATATTCCTTGGGCTGTCCCTTCTTCTGTCCTCCCTTTTCTCCTGATGAAGACAGTATGGCTGTTATATAAATTCTTAATTGAAAGATCACAGATCACTGTCTTGTAATGGTGACTTTTTCAGTGTTTAGTTTTTGTAGCCTTTGCTTGCTATGGTTGTTTGACTCATAGATTTGATCACATACCAGTGTTTTGGTTACTTGCACCAAAATAAAAACATGGCTTGCTATATTTGCTTTGTATTTTTCTATTTCTGTACTGGGTTTTTTTGTTCATTTCAATTAGCTTTCAACAAAATTGCAACTAATTGCCAGTAGCCCGGATGATTTACAGCAACAATATAAAAATTCTCAAGCTGACCACAATAAAACTTTGTAGTTATGAGATATTATGAAACCTAAAATCTGAGCTTCTAATACAATGTTTATGGCCTTCAACCTTTTTGGCAATAAATTAAAAAAAGAAATCTGTTTATAATGCATTTTTTCCTTAAACTGTAATGACATAATTTCTGCTCTGATGCTTTTCTCCTCCCACATGGAGTCTTTCATTCTGCAGTAAAAGTTTTCATGCCCTTCACTTGTGCTCTGTTCTGTCTCCCACACCCTTCTATTGACTTGCCATTCCCCACTTGTGGAGCAAAAAATGACTTTCCTTTGTTTCAAAAGCATAGGCCTGTGGTACAGCTGCATAACTCAGGGAAACCCTGTGTGTTTTGCTGTGCCCAAAGGGGCCCAGCGTGGGGTTTATCTCTTTGGAGGCTGGAGGCAGAGCACACCTCCTGTGACAGACAGCTGGCTGTCAGCTCCTGGGCACCTTCTGGCTGGGCAGTGTGTGCTCAGATGTGCATCCTGCCCAGAAGGTGTCACATTTATTGCTGCCAGGAGGATGTGCTCTCAGCCCTGGAGTGGTCCAATGCCACAGGTTGCCCCTTGACCACTGGCAAAATGCTGAAATTCATTTTCCAGCTGTGCATTTTAAAAGAATGGAGTAGAGGAGTAGATGGAGTATGTTTTTTTAGACGTAGAGGGTGTTCTGTCTTTTCAAACAACTTGGACTTCAAACGATTTTCTATCTCAGCAGTTAGAGGAAATAAAAACATTGCAGGAGGTTCTGAAGACCAGGAAGTCTGTATATGGTTCACAAAGATGGTGGTGGAGAGGGATTTTTTGTTGAATGGACTTCAAATGCCTAAATAATTTTCAGGATACAAATCTTGTCCTTTTTATTTTTTCCCCCTATTTAACATCTTTAGGACTAGCACCTTTTATAATACGGATGTAGTAATAAAATGTATCAACTGTGTGATGTTTGGGTATGTTGGCAATGAAAACCTCTTGAGCTTCTATGTCATCAATAGATTGAGTGCATTGACAGAACAATTTTCTCTCATGTAGAATCAGGGTTTTTTTCCTTATTTTAACATCTTGCCCAAAACGTACAGTTAGTAGGTATACCCTGTAAGTTGTTCATAAATTGAATGACAAGTCTGCTATCCTTGACAGAAATAACTTCAGTTTTCTTTTTTCTTCTCTTCTATGTGGCTACCTTAGTCACTGCTATGTTTTAATATTATCTTTGTAATCAGAGATGAACAATTTGTAGAATTTCCACGCTGTGAGTACATGGAGACACTAAGTTTATAAAGATGCCCACATCTTATTAGTAGAGTTGCTAACTCTCATGTTTAAGAGGCAGGAAAGTGTAAGGCAGTGTTTTCTGAGAAGTTAATATATTAACAACAGTTTCTCTCCACAAACTGGGGGGCTGTAGGATAGGTGGATATTTTTGCTTTCAAGGTGCAATTGAGGGAGAGAGAGAAGACCAAGTGAATGAAGACACATGGAAAATATGATAATATTAATTATGAATACCTTCATTTAGACAAAATACTCTCAATTTTCGTTAGATTAAAAGAATTGTTCATCTGAAAGAAAATAAATCGCGTCACGCTTCACCATTATACATTTAGCACTAGATTAGATGAATTTAGATGGTGATTTTGCATTTTTTTTTTTCCTTGTATCCAACAAATCCCATTCAGTTCTTTCCTGACTGCTCTTTGATAATTACAGATGGGAGTGCAGCTCTGTGTTTTATGGTCATTGATATTTTGAGTGGAATATTTGGGATTGGTATTAAGCAAACCTCAAGCTTGCTTTGTATGTCTTTTCCCTATATTTTTTTCCAAGACTGATTTTCCATTATTATATTGTGAGCACTTTATAACAAAATGGTGGCCTGTTTGTGTAGCAGTCCACAAGTGAGTAACTACTCTGAATGCCTTAACCTTATGGCCTTCACAGAACAAAAAAAGTGTCTGAAACTTAACGCTGTCTTTTGTGATAGAGGGATATACGAGAAAAAAATGAAAAACTTGCAAAGTGAGTCCCTCTTTGTACAGAACTGTCAGTGCCCTGCTTGGCCGATACAGATTCTTTTCAGCTGTCACTTTCAGTACAAAGGGGACAAAGCCTGTGCCTGCACTTACTCCCACTGTCTTAGTCTGATTTTTATCTAAAGCAGAGTCTGATGCCTGCAAGATTATGGACCATTTGTCCCATCAGAGTGCCGAGGTCTAGAATCCTGACCTTTCTGTGTTTTCTAAGTTCATGGCCAGTTTTCAAAGTATGTTTGTTTCAATAATTAACTCTAGATACTATTTGTCTCTTGTGGCAGGGGATAAAAAAATTGTCAAGCAGAAATATTCTGCTCTCTTCATATCCAAAGTATATTAGATGGTCTTTTATGTTTGGTTTTTTTTTCATTTCTTTTTGCCTGTACTTCTTAAATGTAAGTTAACTTGAAAATACTTTGGTTTTCTGTAAAAGGCAGTTGTGTATCTGATTTTTTTTAAAAGTGCAAGCTGCTTAAAAATCTTATAGATGATAATCATGATTGAAACAAGAAATACAAGAAATTCCCTTAGTGGGAAGGGGGAAGATGTGCTGGGTGATATTTAGGATATTTGTAATAGAGGCAAGATGTGTATACTGCAATTGAACAGTTGTGTTGAGCATGAAATTAAATAAATAAAACAACAGTATTGATCTTGGGTTGGGGAGTAGGGAAGTCTTTTGCCACATGTGAGAGGGATGAGGAGCTTGGGTGAGTATTTTTGGGTCCCTGTGCACACATCTGAAATGTAGAAAGAGAAATAAGACATAACTATGAGTGACTGTTTCATTGTCTGTTCCAAGTGGGCTAAAGAAGCAAAACTCTCAGGTCTGGAACACAGCACTGGTGAGGCTTCTGTTGTTGATCTTGGGATTCTAAGTCAGCAGAAGGACACAGTTTATCCTTGGTCTATGGTGTTTATGATTTAGAATTTTTTTTTTTTTTGGTTGCTGGATGTCTGAAATACAGACATCATGAATACTTCTACTCCTGGTAGAAGTGTTATACTGTTTGGCTGCAGGTTTTTTTACTCTTTCATTTTATTGCAGTTTTTAACATGAAATAAATCGTACAACCTTAATGAGTGTAAACTGTTATGTAAATATATAATTTTATTGAGATAAAACTGTGGGATGGCAANTGCAGTTTTTAACATGAAATAAATTGTACAACCTTAATGGGTGTAAACTGTTATATAAATATATAATAAAACTGTTATATAAATATATAATTTTATTGAGAAAAAACTGTGTGATGGCACACAGTTTCAAAATATTTGTAAATCAGTATTTTACTCCAGTCTTCTTCCTGGGAGCAATTGAAGGCTTTGTCTTGGTTTTGTTTTGATTCAGTGGCTGAGATAAAGGACATGTTTCTAGAACTTCAACAGCCTTGAAAGTTTGTTTCACATTAGGCTAAATTCCTCTGATTTACTGAATTTTTTAACAGGATGAAAGGTCTCTGCCCTCAACACCATGGCAGACCAAGGTGCTGCATGAATGGGGGAGACGTGGGTTTGAGGCAGAAGATGTGGCATGGCCTGGTGCCAAAGCTGTGCTCTGCCTTTACTAGGTAGCAGAATGCACAAAGAAGTTGCAGAGCCTTGCTGTCCTTCTCAAATAGGATATCTGTACATTTGGGTATAAAAGAGAGCAAGAAACTGTCTCTTTTTAGGTCCCTGTCAAGGTACACAGCATTCATTATTTCAATTTGCATTATCTCCTATGCATGGACTATGAGTGTGAAGCTCTGTTGAGAGCTACTGTAACTAATGTTTGGGGGAAAAAAAATAAAATTTGTGGCTTCAGGAACACACATTGAGAGAATGAGTCGCTCTCTTTGTATAAATGTGGTAATTAATCTTCTTTTACAGAAAACTTATTTGAATATGTAGATATTAGCCACATGTAGGCTCTTAGTTTTATATTTTCATTTATTTTGATTTTCTTAAATAAATATGTCCAAAATCTGCTTACTGTTGGTTTATTTAGACGTGGATTAGGTCATATCTGAATAGTGTTGAAATCTGTTAAAAATCTTAACTGGTGGATTTTAAGTTAAGAACGTAAATGCCTTTTTTTAACACTTTTTATTACTTTGATGTGTATCCATATCTAAACCTTGCAATTGTGTGTAGAAATAAGGGGAGAGGATTTGTCTTCTGGACAACTTTTTTTTTTTGTTCACTGCTATCATAGGTAGCTATTAACACCAGTTTCTCAAATACTGAATATCTGTAACTACTCCACAGTTAAGGGCATTTATGTAAGTGCAGAAGCAGATGGCCTCTTTAAATACAGAAACCCAGGGTCTATCCTACTGAAGGAGAAAAACTACTGTATATGGCACATGGAGAAGTGAAAATTTTATCCCTGCTAATTATTCAACAATTTAGATGTGTTGTATTTTTTTCTTTTCCCCAGGCAGTAAAATCTGAAAAACAACACTTTCACATATTTCTGGTACAGCAAACAAACCTGGTTCTCAGCAACTTTTTGTTTCATAGGAGACATGCAATTATCTGTGCCTCTCCTCATCTCTCTTCTCATGCAATAGTGCCTTTGGGAGGCTTCTAGTGTGATTGGCAGGCTGGCATATTTAGGCATGTCTGAAATATAAACTGTGTTCTTTGTTCAGAACCATACGAACTGTGCCATGTTTGAAAGGAGTTGCTGAAGTCTCATCTGCATGAACAATGACCTTAAGAATTTCAACTGGAAAATTTGTACAGTCAGAAGTCCCTGGTGGATTTTTATTTTATTGTAATAGAAGAGAAAAAGTATGTGTCAAATATAAATGGAAAAGGAATCAAAATGAGGTAATCCTGACTAGCGACTAAGCTTTAGTTTTAAGTTAGCTTTGGTTTTGCTACTGAGTAAAGAATAAAGGTCTGGAAAACAGCAGTAGAGGTCGTAACTGTAATTGCCCACATTCAAAATCCTTTGTGAATGAGACTTTTCTGCAGCTGGATCAGGGAGATGGGGATGGAGAGGAAAAGAAAAAGCAAAAAACCTCCAACAAAACCAACAACTTCCCCTGCTCCCCAAAAGGTTGTATCAATTATTTATTTAGTAACAGTTCAGGAACTTTGTATGAGTGGAAGAGAGGTGAACAAAATTTTTTTTCTTTTTTTTGGTCAGGCTATCTTAGTTTGAAAGACAGGTGTCTGCTGGGGAAGGCAGGAGCTTCCCTTGGAATGGAGAATGTAAACCCCCTCCCTCTGAATTGTTATAATTTTGAGATTAAGGGGCTCTCAGGCAAAGATATGAGGATAGGAATAACAGTTCTTTATTAGGGTGTATAGCAAGGCAAACAGAACAATAACTCTGGCACTAACAATGAACAGGACCGGGGTCCCAGTCACAGTTTTCTCGGTTTCCCCTCTGGTGCAGTCACGGTCACGGCCGGCAGGAGCGAGCCAAAGTCCCGGGGTGTCGGACGAGATGGTTCCAGAGCTCGGTGGCCATAGCTGGAGCTGTGGAGGTGTCCCAGCAGGGCAGGGGGAGGCGAGGGACAGGATTTTGGGGTACAGGAACAGGTGGTGGTGGGGCCCTGAGGGCTGAGCCTGCCGTCCCCTCCGATGCCAAAAAGCGAGCGAGCCCAGCTGGGCCAGCCCTGTCCTTGACCTGCCTCTGTTCTCACAGTGTCACTGTCCCTCTCAGAGCAAACACCCCGAGAGAAAAAGTGTAGCCAGGTGCCACTTCTCCCACTTCTGCTGCTTCTTTAAAGTACCCAAGTATCCAGTAATTAGTGTCCTAGCAACTTCTGGGAAAAAATTGTATAAGAAACCCAACCCTCAAAACTGGCGAACAGACTACAAACCCTCAAAACAGGCAAACAAAACTACTTAGGCTGTAGTGTCAGTATATTGGGCTCTAGCTGCAATGGGAATCCAAAGTAGTGAAAATGTTTCCTTAGTCAAAAGTAATCAAAGAAGAATTAATTTATCATTTTTTTAGAGCATGTAAAGATCTATGGTCCCATTCCAACTTCCCAAAAATATTTATTCAAATCAAAGTTGTTATATAAAATTTACACTTAATTTGGCTTCAATTTTTTTTTTTTAATATGAGGCAGCTATGATATCCTGAAACATCTGGTGTTACAATCTTCAAAAAAAATGTTCTTCCAGTTCACTTAATGGATGAAATTATTCTAGTCTATGGCAAACTTTCTTTGAATTCTGTGAAATTAGAATAAATGTGTACCGAAAAATCTGTCACTAAATCCTGTTCATCTATGGATATAGACAAATGTTGTTTGGGGTGCTGAAAGTTTTGAGCTGCTTCCAAATTAGCCCCTCTTGACCTAAGAGGGGTAATGTTCTTGTTACAGTGTATTATAGTGTACATATCAGCTCAGGTCTTGGTACAGCTTGAAAGGATCTCTGTTAATTCTTTCTCTTCTGTTGTGTATTGGCCTTGTATATTCCTCTTTGTTTTGAGTAGTGTGTGTTTAATCTGGCCTATTTCACTCCACTGCCACACCATGTAATGAGTGTTGACTATAAAAAGCCATGGTAGTAAACTATAAGACTCATATTCTTGGAAAGAATTTGATGACCAATTTTGCTATTTTTGCCTCTGGTGTTCTGAGGGAAATGGGAGACATTCAAATGCAGTTCTGGGCATTGTCAATCTTTTCAGTGTTGTTTCAGTGTTAATATTGAAAGAGGACTCCCGAATTTCAAACAGGATTTTAGATCAAATGCAGAAGTTCAGTGTGTAAGGAAAACACTATGAGGCTATAATTGAACGAAGAATTCATTTCAAAATTCTGCAAACTACTTTGTTTACATTACCGGATTCCTGAGTAGGAGAGCTGGATGAAATGTTAAAGATCTTGATTTATGTTAAGTGTCTAATTTTGGTCCCTGTATTTCAGGAGGGATGTTGAGAAACCGGAGATCACCAGGAAGGGGTAGAAGGCCCTTGCTTGGCGCAAACAAGCCGGCAGGAGAAGCTGACCCCGCTAGGCTTGCTCACCCTGACAAAGAAGCGGCTACTGAGCGGCCTCAGGGTGTCCCATAGCTGCTTGAGGGTAGTTCCAAAAAAACATCAGAGGAAGGTGAATTTTTTCTACTGTCACCAGATTGGCCACAAACTGTGATATGGTGTGTTTGGGTCAGACGCTGCCAGGGGGCCAGTACAGGCCCAGAACAGACTGCCTGGAGACATGGCTGGATTTGCCATCCCTGGAGACCCTGAAGTCTCAGCAAGACCCAGCCATGCCTGACCATTTCCAGTGCTGCTGAGAGTCCTGCTCTGAGCAGAGGATTGGACTGCATGGCTTCCAGAGGTGTCTCTCAGCCACTCTAAAACTTAAACTCATTAGGTTTCTGTTCATCCTTTGGCCCTTTTCTTTTATTGCCTCATTGTAAAATGACTGTAGCTCTCGTGTGTGTTTGAGGAAGTAAGCAATATCGTCAAAAAGCATATCCTACAAACCTTAGGGCATTTACAAATGATATTCACAGAACTTTACTCTTGTTTTTGAAAGAAAAAAATAATAAAAAATTCCTCTCCACTGCTTGTATTTGAAAATCATCTTACTTTTCATGCTGATAAAGAAATGCTTTGGTTTTTTCCATAGTACTTAATATCTTGCTTTCAACTCAAAAATGACAAAAAGTATTTTTTCTCTCTGGACAAATGTCAGTGATAAATAAGATATTAAGCAGACCTATGGAAGCAATATAAAAAAGTATTCATCTTATTTCTGTGAATAGCATTCACTGAGATTTAGTTATGAGGTTTTTTCACACCCATTTTATGAGTTTTATTTTTTTTTCTCTTTCCTGCTTTAAAGCTGTTGCCTTAAGTCAGTTGCCATGTTCCACTTATCTTTAATTGAAATAGTCAGATACTACCTCACCATCCAGCTGGTTTTTTGTTGTTTTTTTTTTTTTTTAAATCTGCTTCTCTGTGGATGAAGTCAATAATTTCTGCCTTGTTTAGTAACTTCAGTTCTAGGCTGATAATTCTCCTTTTTTCTTAATATTTTCAGCATACTTATTTTCATGAGGTTTCTAATTTTTTGTGTTCGGATGGTATCAAAAGCACTGCAAATGTCTCACCACTGTACTCTGAAAATGCAGGGAAGTTAAGAGCCCCTCTGTTTTCCATTGTGAGATGTGGTACTCAACTTGGCTGTGGCTATATCAGACTACTCCCATTTTAAGCCCTTTATCTCTGCTGTGATGAAGTCTGGCATAATACAAAGTTAAAAATAAACAAAAGAAACAAAAGCAAACAAGAAAAAAAAGAAAATTAGGGCTAAATGTTGAACTATTTTTGCAAATAGCTATAGTATTTAATCTTTCTCATCTATTGTATTGTCTATAATTTGTGGTCCAGACATGATGTTGGGTAGTGCCAGAATAGATGTTGTTTTGTGCTCTCTTTGTGATCTTGCTTATTACATGCTTTTGCTGTGCTGTCAAAATGAGGTATTGCAAAGGGAGAAAATGATGCCTGGAGCTGAACATTGTTTTGTAGGAGAAAAATAAAGGTGGGAATGAAGATGATGCTCACATTATGTATGTGGATAGCAGTGTCTAGAGTGTCATGTTGAAAATATAAATTATTAAGACTAAGCTCTATGTTTATTACCTTTTATTAAAGATACTTATGTTCCATATTAATTGTAGGTTTATAGCGGATAAAAAGACATCTATGGAAATCATGGGCATTGTGGGGTGTTCTGTTCATTTCTGACAAAATAATTTTGATGCAAAGCACAGATCTTTTCCCACTTAAAAAGCCAGTTCAAAAGGTGAAGCTATCTCAAGCTTACCTTTTCTGTTTTCATAATAAAGAATGTTCTTTACTTGGGGTTATATTCTAAATTCTAACTCTTTCAGGTCGGAGTAGGGTTAGTTGACTTTTTGTTGTGTTCAGGATGAATCTATAGTTGCATTTGAGTGTATGTAATAAAATTCTGATGGCCTAAGGATAGATCTATTTATGCTGCTACTTATATTAGAGAGTGTGTCAGTAGTGTACATTTACTGTTCACCTTCTGTGTTTCTTAGCGGGTGCTCTTTGTTATTTCTCTCAGAGAAAGGATCATCCAAAATTGCAGGTTCTATAAACAATTCTTCTCAGCAGTCAATCTGAGACTTAAGCAGACAAAAGATGAATGCATATTGCTTTTCAAATTAGTACTGCTGTGTAATTAATTGTGCTTAATTAGCAAATCTTGAAGTATCCACAGTGCAGTGATGTAATTTGTTTTCCCAGGTAACTGATCACAAAGTATGGGAATCTGCTTCTAACAAACTCCAAGTAATTGCATGTTTCACTGGAAGTGCTTGGATTGAAAGAGTGGTGATTTATCTGATGACCCTCCATCTATCTCAGGCCCTTTCAATCCTTCCAGCTGGCTTACTGTTGCTTTAAGATATGAAATGGGTGTCTGGGCAGTGTGCTCCCTGATAAATTAATGTTGTTCCCTGTGCTGCTCAGCCAGAACAGTTTGGAAGTGCATCCACTGGGCAGGCCTCCCTCCTTTGCTGCCTGTACAGGGACTGGTGTGTAGGACTAGGAGCAATGTGGTGGGAAAATATCTGTAATCTGACCTGTAGCTGGTGAGGTTCAGCCAGCCTGGGTCAAATAAGGTAACCCTTCCACAGAGAGGCAAATATAGCCACCTGATAATATTTTTATATTTTAAATAATTTTATATTGTGACAGCATTTGTGATGGGTGTGCTGTGATAGTATGTAATAAAGTTCTCAATTTCCTTTTGAACTGGGTGATTTGTGAGGCCTGCAAGATGATAAGTGTCCTCATGTGCTTGACTTCTTTTAGAATTTGAATTTTCCACACTCCATTGGGCAATAGAGAATTACAGATCTTAGAGAGATGAATTGTAATTCTTCCTGTGATGGATGTTGGTATTTCTGACACTGAAAAACAGGTGTACAAACAGACATGCCATCTTGAACCAACCCAAGTTATTTTTCATTATCCTTGTTGCTTTGGTTTAGAATATGCAGTTCAAGAAGGATCTGGGGAATTCCATTTTGGGTTTTAAATGGACATTGCAATGTTGCAGGCAGCACTGGTATCAAAATCTACTACCTTGTCAAATAAGGGAGGAGTTTGGTATTGCTGTTGTTTATGTTATTTTGGAGCTTAAATTTTTTTTTTTTTTTTTGATCAAGGGATAGATCTCTACACATTTATATGGGCAGTGAAAAAATTAAGAAAGAACTTACGGATTTAGAAGGAAAACTCAGTTTACAAGTCAACATGTAAAATAATTGTGGTGTCCAAAGCCAGGAATTTCACAAGTTTTATAGCAGTGGTTATTGTATATATTTGTTTTGTTTTACAGTAAAGCATGCTGCTACTTCCGTTACCTTATTGTTTTCTTTTTCTCAGTCTGTATTTCAAAAAGAAGCAGCATGTTTTCTCCCTGAAATGAAGAATTAAAATAGATTTCTTGTGTGAAACACCTGCACAGTAGGAAGTGAAACAGAACTTTTTAGCTCTCACTGTTTTATGGCAAGATTTCTGTTCCCTTTCCTTCCTGTAAACAGGAGTCGCTTAGAGAGTGGGAAATAAGCTGTTTACAGGATATTTTCTGTATGAAAGGAAGGAAAAGGCCTTTACAGAGATCAGTCTATTGTGTTAGGAATATGGAAAGTTATATGGAGTTAAATTGAGTTTTGTACTTGGAGAGGAAATACATGTCAAAATACATGTAATCACTTCAGTGTTGAGCCTGTGAAGTGATAAGGCCCCGTTAGTTGCTGAAATCAAAGCAGGAGCTCGGACATGTACTGCTGTGGTTTGATCCCAAACCCTGTATATCACCTGTGGTCATTGTAAGACCTAGATCAGAGAGAGACTGCACTAAGAGCTTATGCAGTGTGGCTTTTATTTATAAACAAGCAGTCTGGTTACTTGTACTTTTAGATAGATGTTCAAGTTACTTTTGCACATCTGTTTTTCATCTGTCTCTTTGAAATATGGTTGTCTTTGCTAGACAAGTGTCATAGTTGGATTTTTCATGGAAGTAATGGTTTCCAGTGTACTTGTAGAGTGTATATATTTTCAAAGTTCTGCTTCACATACAAAATAGATTAACTACAATTCTCGTGTGAACCAGGCAATCTTATTCTTGCCTGTGTTATAAAATTAATTTCTGTGAATAGCTATTTGATTTTCATTTATCTTCTGTAGCACCAGCAAGAGTCTTTATCACCAGTAAGAATTGTGGATGAGGTATTTCACTTTAAACTCTGCCTAAGCATTATGGAATAATAACGCTTTCTTGAAACCTTGGGTGTGTAAGATGATAGGATTGACAATAGCTTTGCCAATAAAATTGAACAGGTAGAGAAAAATCTTGTCATTGTCTTGTATCATACTCACCTGCAGTTCTTGTACAAAAGTAATACTTGAAAATGGCAATTTATTGTAGCAGTTTTTGTAGTTTCTTTTGCTCCATATATTAAGTTCAAGATTCATTGTACTTGAATATCATGAAAAGGCAGTCATAAGTATGGGAAAGAAGAAAGTAAAGAATCTTGTTTGGCTGATAGATACTGAATTCAATTTTTTCAAAAGGCATACTTAAATACAAAATGCTTTAATAGCAGTATTAGCTGTTAAAGAAATGATGTATTTTTTCTGACATTATGGGTTCAGTTCCTCACACAGAAATCCTGATGTCTGAGTATTTCAGCCTAGATTGGCAAATAAGGCTGCAGTATGTGTTTGTGTGTTTGTAAAAGGTAACTGAGAGTGGTATGTCTTCTGGCATATCTTGGTGAAAGGAGAATGGTCCCTGTCTTAGTCCCAGAAGAAGAAAAATAATGATTCCTTTGCTGCGTGTATTTGGGTTTGTGTTCTAGGCCAGGATTGTCAGTCTGCTTGTTTGCTTTCTCTCTGTAGTTTTCTTTGTTCAAGGCAGGGTATTACCAAAAGGACTGCTGCAGTCATGAATGAGACTTGGTCTACTTGTAGAGGAAAGAGTGTAAGTTTCTTCTTGAAAGTTTAGAGTGTTGAAGACACAAATGTCAATAGTATTCCACAATCTAGAACAAATTACTTGACAAGGCATTAGCTTAGCTAGCCTTTCTAGCTAGCCTTTCTAGCTAGCCTTTCTAGCTAGCCTTTGTGATCCTTCATGGAATTAATTTTTTTCTTTGGATATCCCACCAAAAATACAGTTCCTGCAATTTCAATTGAGTGTGTCCCGGGTCCATGGCACTTCCTGGGTAGATTGACTGTGTCAGGTTGATATTCTGGACATACTGAACTTCTTGTGGCGCTTGTCTTGGCAATGATCATCTGTACAGTGTTTTGGAGCACTAAGAAGCTGCCTGGAGCTAGGCTTTCCTGATGAAGATTGTCTTGATTTGAACGACAGATATCTGCTAAGGAAGGCAGGAGCCTCCCTTGGAATGAAGGATGGAAACCACCTCTCTCTGAATTATTATAATTTTGGATTTAAGGGGGCTCTCAGGCAAAGATATGGGAATAGGAATAACAGTTCTTTATTAGGAGAACTAAAATAAAACAAGCATGCAGTATTACAAAAAAAAACCAAAAAAACAACAACAACAAAAAAACCCCACAAACCNGGCTCCTCCCCCTGGATGGAGCATCTCCCAGTGGGATGATGGAATTTTATCAGTGGGACTCAATGGCCCATGAGCAGAAGATCTCTCCCTGGAGGGAGGATGGGTTGTGGAAGAGATAAACAAACTGCTCTCACTGGTTTCTAATCAGCTGGCTATGGACAGAAGGTTACACCACCCCCCACCCCAGTTCCAACAGATGGTGATGGGATACACACTTTTTTTTTGGTTACATTTTGCACTGCAACCCATGGCATTATGCTGCCTCTTCGCCTGTTTATTCTGGAATCAATCTCTTCTAAACAGACAAAACATTTTGGGTAGAGAAAGAAAACTTGGCCAGGAAAAAATGAGAGATCTTATACTGATATTATTCTATTTTTTGCGTTTCCTACAACAACAAAATAGGAATAGAAAATATTAAAATATTGGGACATAAATAATACCATATATTCATGCAAAAAAATACTTTTTTTGTAGTTGAAAATGAGGTGCAGTATATGGCAGGACACAGTTACAAATGTCTGACTTTTTGCCAAACAGGGCTGCTAAAAAGGATTGACTTTCCTATGCAGGAGTTATTTCTTCCTGCATTTCGGGTATTTTTCGATGTGAACTCTTCTTTGCTGTGTCTTTGGCCAACTTGACTTCCTTCATGACAATACCTGTAGAGACAAGGTACTGGTTTTTAATTCCAGTGGACATTCAGATAAAGATTAGGAAACCAACAAATGAAATCCATTATTATGTCCTGGAGAATAAAGCAACCCAGATATGACTCCACGAGTAGTAAAAGATGAGATGTCCCAGACAAACAGATCTGTGATAATAACCTAATGCACAGCAGGTATATGATGTCAATACTACAAACAAGTTTTGAAGTCATGAAAGAAAATAGGCATCATTTTTTCTGATTTGTAATTTGTTACTTTATGTCTGTTTAAAGGAAAAGATAGTACCTGAAATTTTGAGGGGGTTTTTTCCCATTTGTAGACCTTCATGAATGTAGGGTCAAGATGTTATGAAGAAAACTTTCTAATACGGGTGAAATAATAAATTATTCTTGGAATATTTTCTTTATTTTTGGAATATATTATTTATTAATTTTCTTCTCAGTTCTTAAATTCTTTTCTTGATTCGGTGCTCTGTATAAGAACTTTGGATTAAAGCAAAAAATTAATATGTGAACAAGGCCTAATGGGTTCCCATTTGGCTGTCTCACAAAAGGGCAACATAATCTTCCAAATCCTACTTTACTCTAAGGATCAATTGATCCACTTTCTGCTCCCATAATCAGACAATTTAAAAATTGTCTCAGAGACAGATATTTTGAAGCTTGCTTTTCCAGTGATTTGAATATATGATTGCATTTTGGTTTTTGTGAGAACAATGCTAATAATGATAATATTCTCATAACCTTATTTATAGAAAACTAGAAGCAGGTTCTATTGGAAAATGGACTAGATTGCACAGCCCTTATAAAAAAAGTTGTTTTTAATTTTTTTAGTTGCTTTCTTCTCATGTTTTCACTTTCGACTTTCAATATTTGCTGTGGCTTTAGTTTCAGATTTTATTGGAATGAGGTTTATGTGTGAAATTTGTCATCATCAAATATAATTTTTAGGTTATGAATGAGAAATTTCTGTTCAATATCTTGGGAGTTTTTAGTTGTGTCTTCTGATGTAAAACAGATTAGTTACCTGATGATATGGTCAGCACTACTACTAGTACTACTGGTAGAGTTTAGGGCTTTTTTTACTTCTCCCATGAAAACTGCACTGGCCAAGGTGTTTGCTCAAGTTTTAGGTTGCAACTACACCAGGAATTGTTTTGGTGGTTTTTTCTTTTTTTTTTTTTTTGCTAGTGTGGGCATACTGGTGAAATTAGACTTAAGTGGTTGCCTAGTTTTTGACTAGACCTAGAATGAGGATAGTAGTAAACTGTCCTGCCTTCCATCTGTATAGGCTTTTTGTTTGTTTATGTTACCAGTGTCTATAATACCTAGATGTGCAGCTGACGTAGGATTTTGAGGCTTTGTGTTCTTTTCCATTGTATGCACTACTCTAAAATACCTATTAGAATTATTTTTGTCCCTATAGTGGTGATTTAGTACAGGAAATAACATCTGTTCCTGCTGTGTGTGTGTTCTTTTTCCTTTCTTTCAGTATGAATATAACATTGTGTAATTTCATGCCAGATTTTACTGTCTGAGATCATGGTAAAACAAACTCCTTTTGAAACTTTGTTAGCTCATATATAAAATAGCCAAATCACCTTGCTGGTACTTGATAGTTTTATGATTTATCTCTCTCTAATGTTGATCAGACAGACCTAGCTAAAATATTTTTATTTTACATCTGCTTTTATTTATATATTTTACATATTTGCCTTTATTCAGAAGCAAATATAAAATTATCAGATGTAAATTTTGCAGTGTTAGATACTTGGCTGTAAGTTGTCCTACAGAATCTCAGAGCATGTTTCTAAACCTTTTGGATCAACTCGCTACTCTTTTCTCTCGAAACATTTTATGGAACTTAATGACTTTTTCTCATCCTTGTAATTGAAAATATTATTATGCTACTTGCTTTTTACAGTGGGGTTCTGGGAAGAGCTGTGGGCCCTTTATCATAACCTTTGAAGCAGAGCCATAATGAAACAGTCCGTTGGTTCAGCACCCACTGGCTCATGACCTTTTGCCCTAGCAACGCTTTTTTTCCAGTTATTGCCAGGAACTTGCACAGATAACACCTTTAAAATTCTCTGTTGCAACACATATATATGAAACTATGCAGATTTTTAGAGCCAGTGAGTTGTTCCTGATATTTTTTTTTTCATGTAGAAATTACTATTTTCATTTTACACTAGTTTAAGTTTTAATTTTTTTTTTTTAACCTTTCCCTTAATATCATAAGGAGACATATTCAACTAAAACCAAAACCAATAAACCTTTCTCATTTGACTTGCAGGTATCTCCATTTTGTTGATATCAGAAAAGAGTGACTGAAGTTGGCATTCTTTGTGAACCCTTCTAGCCAAAGGTAAGCATAATTTCTAATTGGTGGCAAATACATTTTCACTATGTTTGTAATACTACCCTACCTTTTAAATAAAAAGGCAGCTGTGCTGCTGTCTTTCTTGATGTTTGATATCTCACAGACTGTATTTCCTGGGGATACAGGAAAAGACCCTAAGATAATAATTTATATGGCTTGTCGTACAAGTAAATAAAGAATCACAGAGTGCTTTGAGTTGGAAGGGACCTTTAGGATCATCTCATTCCAACCTCCCTGTCATGGGCAGGACATTTTCCACTAGCTCCATTTAGCCTGGTCTTTAACAGCTTCACAGGACAGCCTGTTCCAGTGTTTTACCACCCTCACAGTAATCTAAATCTGCCCTCTTTCAGTTTGAGGCCATTTCCCCTTGTCCTATCAGTGCATGCCCTTGTAAAAAGTCCCTCTTTGGCACTCTTGTAACCCCCTTTGCCTACTGGAAGGATGCTATAAGGTGTCCCCAGGTGTCCCCTGTCTTCAGAGGAAGTTCAGCCTTTTTTTGAAATCTCTAATTCGGCAGATTGCATCTCATTAATACTGAAGTGTAGAGTACAATCAGTGTTATCCAGCTGTTACTATACAGAAGGACTGTTGTGTTCTGTAATGCATCAGATAAGCCAAATATAAGATCATGGTTTTGGTGATTTGGAAATTCTTAGCTTGGTTCTCTTCTGGAGAAGAGCTGCTGTGACCAGAAATAGACACTAGTGTTACAGAATGAAAGAATGTCCTTAGTAAGTGCTAATTTAGCTGCTTGTAGACAATCCCTCCAGTCACCAAAAATCATGGCATCTAGATATTTTCTGCACCCAGAATCAGGAGCTGCAGCTACCATTCTATGCCTCCTGTGTCTACAGACTCCTTGATCTACTTGAACTGGATTGGTTTTAGTTCTAGGGATATGACTCAGGCTTAGAAATACTTCATGTTGGCAGAACACAATCTGTCATCTGAAGACATTCACTGTAGTAGTTTTCTGTTTATATCATATTTATTGCACAAGTAAAACTTTTAACTTCCATTTCCAGCTACGTGTTTTTTCAAGGAGGAAAAAAAATCTGAAACAAGAATAAAAAAAAAAAATTCTCCTAAATTTGTTATGTGTCCAGAGATTTGTACAAAGTAAGATAACTGCTTTTTGTCAACCTATTCAAAGAATCATAGATTTAGGAGAGTCTGAATAATTGATCCTCCTTGCCCTGTTTGCCATATGCTTTGGTGCAGGAGAAAAGATTGAACATTGTGTCCAGCCACCTGAGCCCCTCAGCTGTCCGTGTCCTACAGCACTTAAACTAGGTGGATGCTCAATAGCTATGTTGTTGTTGATCAGTTTTTAAGTGGCTTCCTTTGCTCACATCAGGTCAATAGTTTTGTTTTTTTTTTCCCTTCTCATATAAGACTCCATTTTTTCAATAAATGGTCAGTTCTGTAATACAAAATAAGATCACAAGACTCCTGTGTTACTGAGCCTGATGAAGCTCTGCTTTATTAATGGCAGAGTGGAACATATCTCTGAAAATCTTATCTACTACTTTTCATTGAAATAATGTGTTTTCCTTTGGAAATAGACTAAGAGGACAATATTGTAGCATATTTTGCATTGTGTGTCGTCAATAATATCTTCATTTGAATAATGCTAAGGTAGTAAAAGAGGACACTAGTATTTCTAGTCTAGAATTGTATGCTAACCACTTCTAGTATTGCATTTGCTTTATCTTTTGGCTGTACGGTTGACCAATGCATAGTAGATGTTTAAAGAAATCTGGAAAAAGCTGAAAAATATAGTTTGTACATTTTGCCCTCTTTCTGTGGTTTAGAGTAGTAGTAGGTGTAATATAATGATGCTGCAAAAAGAGTAATCCTTACAGATGTCTAGTCTTTAATAAGGTGCATTGCTTTTCTTTCATAATTTAATAAAAGTATTTAATACAAGGAATATTGCTGTTTAAGCTAGAAGAAGAAACTTGTGGTTTGTTCTGAAGTAAATACACATTAGGCTTTTTTTATTTGTTTCTTTTTTGAGTTTTTTTGGTTTGAGTTTTGTTCCATATAATCCTAACAAAACCTTTATGTCAAAATAATTCTTTTGATATAGTTTACAATTATGGTAGCAGTTGTACTGATTAGCAGGTTTGATAATCCTGACTTTGAAATATGTAATTTTGCAGACCATAAAAAATGATTTGCTCTTTCTTATCATAAATACAGGCATAAGAAGATAGAAGGGAAATTGCTTGAGTTGTAGAAACTGATAGTGTTTTTATCTCCAGTTAAATAGTTAACCATATACTGAAGAGTGGTAACAATAAAGAGTAAAACATGTTTGAAGTTTCTCTTTAAGAGGTATTCTAAAATCGGTTACACAAAACTAAATGTTTGAAAAGTGTTTACAATTTCAATTATTTTAAAAGGAATCTGAATTACTTACATGAGGCTGTTCAGCTGTTGCAACTGCACTGCTGCCTACATTACACTGTAGATGTACTGTTAAGGCAGAGGAACAGATAATAAAACTGGAGGCTGCACATCCATAGAGGATATATGCATGTCAGATTCAAGTGATGAACTTACCACATTTGCCTAAGTCATCATCAGCTTTGTGGGTGATGTTTTTACTGGGAGGATGTGTCCAAATATATGGTGTAGACATAGAATCAGTAAACCTAAATGCAGCATTTAGTTTCAGTTCTGCATCCAGTGGCTTGTTTCCTTTTCATAATGACAAATACCTTTAAAACTAAACCCATACCTCCTTGCCTGCAGTTACTGATAGACTGAACTACTAGCTACTGAGCCACTATTTCTTTAATAATTTTGATAGTTATTTTGTAGGGACATATGTACATGGGACAACCAATCTGCTCCTACAGTTTGGTATTTTGGAAGTATTTTTGTGATCTGGGAATGAACTGGCATCTAAAGGCTTATGTGAGTTAGTGAAGACATCATCTCTTGACAGTTTGTGTATGTTGATAGTTGTGATATGGGCATGGGTAGAACAATGTAGTTTGGACATAAACATACCTTATATTCAGAAACTAATGCAAACAAAAAATGTGTAGGAGTAAATTTGATCTGATAATATATGTATGTATGGCCAAGCCAGGACAGTATGGCATGATAAAACGTTTTCACAGAAAACATAGTGTGCAAAAAAATTGTTTTCAGAGGCTGAACTATGTTAGACAAATCACAGAACTGCTGAAATGGAGAGGCACTTCTTGAGATCACATGCTTAACCATCCCTGCTTACAAGTCAAGGCCAGTTGGATTTTAAATATCTTCCAGTATGGAAACTCTACAACCTGTCTGGGCAACCTGTTCTGTTGTCTGACTCTCACAGTCAAAGGGTATTTTCCTATGTTTTTGGTGGAGTTTTGTGTGTTTCTTGTCTTATTTCTCTTTAACCTGGCATTGCATTGAACACCCATGAGGAGAGTCCAACTCCCTTTCATGCCCCCAATTAGGCATTGGTGAGATCCCCTCTGAGCTTTCTCTTCTTCAGGATGAGCAGCCCCAGCGCCCTCAGCCATTTCTCACGTGAAAGATGCTTCAATCCTTTAATCATTTTGGTGGCACTTCTCTGGATTTGCTCGTGTAGTCCCATGTCATTCTTGTACTAGGGGAACGCCCTCAGCCATTTTCCAGATGTGGTGAGGGACTGATGATGGAATTTCAGCTCTAACCAGTAAGTGAAGAATAACTAGCTAGGAATGCTGATAGGCACATCCTGTTTTTGTCAATAGCAATGTGATGTATTCAGTAATTCTGTATGGTGTTCGATGTCTCAAATACACCTTTTCAATCTCAAAATTGTTATCCTTTATTTCCTCTGTAAGAAGAATTAAAATATACTTAGGTACAAATGAAATATCAAGCTGCTTTAAGTTTCAAGGCATGTGTGCTTCAGTTTTGGAATGGCCCATAGTGTTAATAGTTCTGTCACTTGCCACCTGAGTGGAAAGGTCATAGGGTAAGTGAACCAAGGTTTTGCTTGAAAGTTACTGGACCACATACCAGTAATGGATCAAGTACTAGGGATGCTATGGGTTGTTTGTGTTCATAAATTCATATTAATCTGCAGAGTTGGTCTTCCCAGTCTGATTCCCTTCTGACTGCCATAAATCTGGCAGGACTGATCAGTTCAGGGAGAGGGCTGTTTTGTTGCTAAAGGCAGTGAGCCAAAAAAATTCCTATGCTATGTTGTGTCTCTCTGCATTGGGCTACATGAAGTCTGTGGTTCTGGAAAGATTTATTAGTTTGTTTGGATCTTTCCATTTAGCTTACTGGAGCTTGGAAAGAAGTAGGACTCTGTCACCTCTTCAGATGCTGTATCACTCTAAATAATAAAGGGATAACAGTAAGAAGCACAAGTTGACTACTTGTGAAAGCATCAGTGAGGTCCTCCAAAATAGGAGTCAAGGTAAAACAACATGCATGCTTATAAAATGGAAGGGCTTACTAATGTGCATTTTGGGTTAGCTGTTTTGGAGCAGGAGTAGGGGAAAGAAAGAGGGAATATTGGCAAGTTAGGTAGGATAGTTATGATCAAGAACTGGAGAGTGATGAGTCTTAGAAGGGAAAGAGATAGTTAATTAAAAATAATTGGGAGAAGCTGTTGTTAAACTTTCTTTCCCTAGCCCTTAGCAAAAGTAATATTAATTTTCTCTTTGAGGAAGAGGCTGATGTGCCACTGGTGCTAACTAAACAGAAGTAAGAAAAAGCAACAAATGCCTTAATAAACAAATAAAAAGAATTTTTATTTCAAATGAGAGTTGTTGGGAGAGAGGGAGGAAAGGATGTGCACCATCCCTATTCCTTAATTAATGTAATCTAATTTATTTCAGTAAAATGCTTTGTGTATTATTATTTTATACAAAGCGAAGGATTACAGTAAATTATCTTAATTGAAATCCTTTGTTTTTGACTCGTGCAGAAAAAGACTTCTAATAAAATATTTGAAATAATTAAGAATTAATGCAACTACCTTTGAAGATAAACTGCAGAATGTGTCAAAAACATATCCTACGAGCTTGTTTCTGGTTCCTGCTAGAACTGTGCAAGATGAGTGAGAAGGTTGGAAAAAAGAGTTGGACATATGTGAAGGAGAGACTTCTCAGAAAATTGGAGAAACAGAATATGGAACAACATGGGAAAACAAGAAAGAAAAAAAAAAATCAAGAATCTGAAAACAGTTCAGGGAGACCAAAACCATTCTGGAATTAAAGCTGGTGAAGGATGAGAAGGGCATCGAAAAACCTGTTGCAAGTACAAAAGGAGTAGAAGGATGCTAGGGAAAACGTGAGCTCACTGATAGTGGGGTAGGGGATCTGGTGACAAGAGACACAGAAAAGGCTGAAGGGTTCAACATAGTTTTCACTTCAGTCTTCTCTGGCAAGACCAGTCTTCTAGGATCCCAGACAGTGTGTAGCAAGGAAGACTTAGTGGAGGGTGATTAAATTAAGGGATATTTAAACAAACTGAACATAAAGAAGTCCATGGGACTTGGTAGAATGCACCTGTGAATACTGGTGGAGCTGACTGATGTTGTTGTGAGGGCACTTTTGATTTTCTTCAAAAGGTCATGCAATTTGGAGAGGTTCCTGAGTCCTGGAGAAAAGTCTATGTCCACGGAGAGTCTGGGGAGGTACAGATAAATAAGCCTTGCTTGTCCCTGTGAAGGTGATAGAGGAAGTGATCCTGGAAGGTATTTCCAGATACATGAAGGACAAGAATATGTCTGGGAGTAGTGAGCGTGAATTGAAGCATTGAAAATCCTGTTTAACCCACCTGATACCCTTCTCTGATGAAATGGCTGGCTTGGTGAATGAGGGGGGATGGCCTTGATAGGTGGACTGTGAAATAGACTGAAAGGTGGCTGAACTGCTGGATTTAGAGGGTTGTGATCTGCAGCATTAGCTGCAGTGGGATGCCAGTGGTGTACCCTAGGGACTGATACTGGGTTCAACACTGTTTAATGTCTTTGTTCTGTGACCCTGCTGCTGGGACTGAGCACACCCTCAGCAAGTTTCCTGATGATACAAAACAGGGAGGTGTGTTTGATATCCCAGGTTATTGGGCTGCCATCCAGAGGGACCTCAACAAGATGAAGAGTGGGCAGAAAGGAACATTCCCAGTTCAGAAAAGGACAATGCCAATTCCTGCATTGGGAGAAATGACCCCAGGAATCAGCACGCATTGGAGGTCAGCCACCTGCAAAACAGCCCTGCAGGAAAGGACCTGGAGATCTGGGAGGGCAGCAAGCAGAATGCAAGCCAGCAAAGTGTCCTTGTGGCAGTGCTGGTGCGGCCACACCTGGAATACTGTGTGCAGTTCTGGGTTTCCTGGTACAAGAGAGATAAGGACATACTGGAGAGCATCCAAAGCAGGCCACAAAGAAGGTTAGGGGACTGGGGCGTTTTTCATACAGTGAGAGGCTGAGTGAGCTGGAACTGTTTGGCCTAGAGAAGGCTCAGGAGGATCCCATCAGTGTATAAACTCTTGAAAAGAGAATGGAGCCAGGCTTTTTCCAGTGGTGCTCAGTGACAGGACAAGAGGCCATGGGCGTGATTTGAAATACATAAAATTCCATCTGAACATAAGAAAATGCTTCTGCTGTGAGGGTGGTTGGGCTCTGGAACTGTTTCACAGGAGACGTTGTGTATTCTCCATCCTTGAAGATATTTAAAACCTGAGTGGACATGGCCACAAGCAGCTGATCCATCTGACCCCTTTTTTGAGCAGTGGGTTGGGGTAGAAAATCTGCAGTGGTCCCTTCCAACCTCAAAGACTCTGTTATTCTGAGAACATAGGAAAAGGGAAGAAACTGCTGTAAATTTTGTGAGCAGAAAAAACTAGAATGTATTGATAAATTCCCTTAATTAAGAGATTAAGTCAAGGTCACCTGCAGCTCTTTCTTAATCAATTTGCAGGGAAAATGCTCAGGTCGTTCACTCCTTGGTTAGTGAGCTTAGGTAGCAGGGCAGAAGACATCAGAATATTTTTCAGGCTCAGTTAATTAGGAGGGGGAAAGATTTAATGAGGTTTTAGAAGCATTTTTCAGGGTCAAAATTGATTGTCTAAGAAATCTATGAGAGCTTTGAATTTTGTGAAACTAGCTGTGCTGTAATATTTTTTACCCTGTCTATGCAAAGTCCAAGGTTTTGTAAATTTTAGTCTTAAAATATTGATAATATGATACAGATGACCTCTTGTTATATTTGATCTTCTCTTGGGTAGCCTGTCACATCCACTCTTATCTAAAAAAATGCAGACAGCTTAAAATAATCTCTTGCAGGCTGACCTGTTCTGGTTATTAACCAGCACACTCTGAGCCCTGTCTGTTTGCAGAGTTGAGGGGGGAAGAGAGGGCAAGAGGCGAGGAAGCATCTAGTTTCAAAAATAGAAACCCCCCAAGTACTCTAATTATCTTTTATGGTCCTTTAACAGCTATTCATGTGCTGTGAATATCATTCGAATACTTCGTAGTTCTTAACTGTTCGGCTTTTTTTTTCTTTTTGCAATCTTTTTCTTTTGTTTTTCCATCTCACTTCTGTCATTTAGCCTAGTAACCTGATTTGCTGCCTTGTCGAATTCTTCCCTGTGAATGGAATGTGTACTGTCTTGCATAGCAGCCTGTGAGGAGAGGGAAGGAGGAATACCAACTTTTCCAGGTTCTCCACTGCATCTAGTGTCTGTTTGTATACAGATTTTGTTTTATCTTACTGCAAATAGGGGAAAGTGAAATGGATGGAAAGAAATCATACTTCAAAAAGAAATAAAAAAAGAAAAAAATGATTCCTGAAATTTCTTAAGGTTTTTTTGATCACATTTAAGACCATAGACATTAACTGCTTTGGACAGGTTCAGGAAGGGCAGGGCTACATGCCATCACATGCTGAAGATCAAAGTCCACTGCAGCAACAAAATTTTCTCAAAAATATAAACCAAATTTGTAAACATTTTTTGAAGTGGTTATTTCTAAGGGGAATGGGAATGCATATTTCCATTTCATGTACTCTTTGTTAAGCATATATGCTAACTCCCTAGAAGAAAAGAGAAATTGAAACATTTCTCTATGTGACATCCTTCCTTTTGTCATTTGTCTCTTGGAGATTATAGAGAAATGATCTTTGTTATTGTTAATGATGATAACAGTTAATTATGTTTGGGTGACTGACAGATTAGATAGACTATTTCTGCTTTGCTTTTCTTTATTTTTCAGTTGGCTCCAAATCACCATTCACAGATATTTACTTAATTTCTCTTACTCAGGGATTGATGTTATTGCTGTATCATGTTTGGAAACCAGATACAAAGAATGTGACTTTGATTTTTGGCTCTATTTTCATCTTTCCCTAAAAAAGAATTTTTAATCTTTTTTTATTAAGAGGAGAATGTTTAGAAATGTCTTCCTGCGTGTTTTTGGAATTTAGAATACAACTGTAAATAGATTCCTTTGGGGTTTTTTTGCCTGTTTTGTTCCCTTTGGCAAGCCTTCTTTTAGGATTTTGAAGGTTGGAGTGGGCTGCAGGTTTAATTCAAGACTATTTTCTAAGGACAGATAAACTGAGGGCATAGTCCAGCCCTTTTGCTTTACATATGCTAATTATTAGATAACATTTGGCAGTTGGTAGCTTTGTCTGAGCAGGAGGAAGAGTGTGGATTATGAGACAGCTGAATGTGTTTCAGCTAACTTTGTCTCCAGGGCAGGCAGAATTCACAGTACTTTTAGACTTAGTAAGGTAAACTTAGGTTCTCTCCTACTTTGCATTCGATACAGTTTGACTTAGAAACACTGTTCCTGTACTAGAAATCAGCAGTTGAAATACTTTGTTTTTCTCAAATGGGTTAGTGTTTGCAACCATGATAGAGTTCAAGTTAATGTATTATGGTTTTACTGGGTGATGTAGGAAGGAAATTTGCATAGGATTGTTACCACTAGGAGTTGTTGGGATTGACATTTTGTGTAGCCAAAGAGTTAAAATGAAGGGCATTTTAAACTGATTTTTTTGTGCGTGTGTCAGCAGAGAGTCTCTTTAAAAAAATAATTGTGAAAATACAAAAATTGACAGACTGCATACTGAAATTTTGTTGTGGTTGACAAGTGTGTGTAATTAGGATTATTTTTGCCTTGAACCTCCATGTTTATACTTCTGTTGCCCTTGTATTTTTTTGTTACTAAGTTCTCACAGGAAACTAAAATACAGTTCTCCGTTGTTTTAGGTGTGTGTGTACTATAAGGTTGTGTGAGTAGCTTCTAGAGCTATGTACTAAAGCAATTATTTAATTGTTGGAAGCTTTGGGTTTCCTGGTCTCTCATCTCTTTTCCTTGTGAATATCAAGGTGAAGTAGATGATATTAATGCTTCACTCATCTGGTTGATTTGAAATTATTTTGGGCTGTGTATTTTTCATCTTTTACTGTAGTGCTGAGCGAAAAAATCTTAACTAAACTGGGTTGGTTTATTTCTTTATTTATTTGTTTCTCTTTCTTTTGCAAGAAAAATCAGTTTCTCATACTAATCCCTCAGTGCTGACCATAACATCAGTGGGTGGGTGGTGAGGTGGACAAAAGATTTTCCCCACCTTCTCTGTACCTCAAATGTTAATATACAGATTAGGTTTTCTAACGAACTGATTTAGTTTTTTAAATTACTCTTACTGACTTCTAGAGTGTCAGCTTGGACTAGAATATACTTCCTGTCGACAGCAACCCCCACTTCTTAGATTCAGTTGTTACCTCCTTGATGCTCTGACGTGGTGTATTTCCTTGAAGTGTTCAGCCAGAAACTGCCCAGCTATGCTGGGTGTACTGCTCAGTGGAGGTTTTACTAAAATCCTTTTTTTTACTCGTCTTCTCTAGGTAGCAGAAGCAGAACTAAGCACAGTGTAAACAGATATTTCTCTATGTTTAAATTACAGAAAGTTGTCAAATCACCTTGTTTAATAGCACTGTAAAGACACAGGCTCTGGAAAAGGCCCTAGTGGTATCCCATACCCTCTGTATGATGGATTGGGGGCGAGTGGGTGGGGTTTTTCTAAGGACTTTCAGTTTGCATCACCTTATATAAAATGTCTTTATGAAAGCAGGACAGAAGAATCTGCATGTGTTCTGTGGATGAATCTTTGTTGTATATAGTTCATACTTGCTTTATTCTGTAGCATGGTACCTTCTTTATTCAGTTGTTATGAAATCTGCTTATTAATTGAATCAGAAGACATCTGGGTTTGATACTGATTCATGTTTGAAACAATCTTTTGGTTGACCACATATGTGGTCTGTCGAGTGGTATTCATTCTTTCCCTGGAAGCAAACATTCCCGTGAAGTGCCTCCTACACATCCATTGCCCAGACTCAGGATCTGCTTCTCTTGTCTTGTCTATAATATATTGTGTTGATTATAGCTAGAGCTGTGAAGATTTTTTTGGTTTTCCTATTATGTGAATAATTTAGTTTCTAAGTATTTCTGTATTTGGTGAGGGTGGAGGATGCAAGCTTTCCTCTGGGTTCCTTCCCACTTCACACTAGCCAGTTGCTTGGTAGTTTCAGTATTTCACTGGCACATTGATTGCTGAGGTTCCATTTTGTAAATCCACTAAGATTAAATCCACTAAGATATAATTTACTTTTCAGTGTTAAATAGAGACATGAGAGCTTATTTCTTACTGGAATCTAAATGATATTGCAACAAAACAGGAATGCATAGTCTAAAATGTTACTTAGAAGGCAAGATGTGTACTGGATAGACTGTATTCATTTTTAATTAATTAAAAGAATTAAAAATAAGTAACCTTTTTTCCTAAAAACAAAAATCAAACAGCTCTCCCCCTAAAAAAGCAAACCAACCCACAAACAAAATGGCCCAGCACAAACCCCAACCCTAACAGTACCAAAACAAATAAAATTTAAATCCTTCTCTGACTATTTCAGGGTAGGAATATGATTTCTGTGTTGCACTGTGTAGCAGTATTAGATATTTTTTTCTGTATTAGTAGTTTGGTTCTACTGTTTCCACAAAGCTGCTTTTCTCCTGTGGACTCAGGATTTTTATGTTAATGTGTGCTCTTTCCCCAGTTACTTCACACTGTCACTGGGGTTCTGTAGAGTTCAGTGGAAATAATGCCTGTCTTGTTTAGCTTAAGCACAATATGCTACTATAGTAGTTTCACCCAACTTTTTTTTTTATGTGCAAAGCAGTTTGCATCATGCACTGGATCCTGTCTCGTTCAAAAGTAGAGTCATTGTGCATGTAGGAACAATTAATTGTAAATCAGCAAATTGAATTCAATTTTCGTGTGTTTGTTTAATAATGTGCTTTTTTTCTAACTTAGTTACAAATGTTTCTGATATCTGCTTGAAAAACTAGTTTTATTAAAATTTATTTAAAATTAAGAGATTTGGCCAATACTTCTTAGACTTATAACTTGTTTGAGAGACAAATGTAAAAAAGAACTCTTACATTAAGATTCTTCCTCCAGCCTTTGTTGGGAGAAAGTGACAAAGGATGAGGGAAAATCTGAGGTACTCAATGCCTTCTTTGCCTCAGTCTTTAATAGCAAGACTAGTTGTTCTTTGGGTACCCTGAAGAACAGGGTGAATCTTGGAGACATAGATGGGGAACACAATGAAGCCTCTGTAATCCCAAGAGAAAATGGTGACAGTTTTGCAGGAAGATGCGGCAAAATAATCTGGCATTCTCATTTTAGCTTCAAGATGAGTTCTGGCATTCATTAAATGCTTTGATCAAGAACACGTATTTTTTATCCTTGATACAAGTGTTTTTGGGGTTTTTTCCTCATACATGTTCCCTTTTTTTATTTCATGGCTTTGATATGTATCTTTGAAGTTTTTAAGTAGCAACTTGTGTTTAAACTCAAATATTAATTGAACACCTTCAAGTAGCTTTAGTGAATTTTTGAGGATATTTAATAATTAGCTTTTTTTAAAGCAAAGGCTATATACTTCTATGTTCTCTAAAAATAATAGTTGATAAATGAAAAAGATTATTAAAAAATAATTCTAGTTTTAAAAACTATGATATAGGGCTGTAAAGGCTACTATATAATGTTTTCCTTTTTATGGTCTTGTCTTAGTTTATCTATACTAAAAATACATAATTTGTGATCTTTAGGATCATATTTGTTTACTTCTTTTTGTAATTGACTGCATTGATGACCGAGTATTCTCTGAAGGGTTTTGTTCGTGGGAATCTTCTCTAGGCTATTGTTTGAACTAGATAATTTGCTGACTTTCAGAACATATTGAAGTACATATTTGTTTTGCCTTGGTTTTGACAGGAGGTGGAGGAATGGATTATCACCTAAGAGTAACACGTTATTAACTGTTGAGTGTGGGTACAGACCCTTCTTATTCAGAGGAAAGAAGCATTTAAATAGTCACTCAGCATAGTGAACATTTAAAAAGAAATCCCATAGCTTTGCTCGTCTCCTGGGAAGGAAAAAGGAAACCAAGGTAAATGATACAAGTACTGTTGTACAGTGTCTCAACTGACTGACTTGGATACCAAAAAGATGTGTCCTGGGAGAAAAGAAAGGATTGATGATACTTTAGCAAGATATTGAGGAGGAGGAAAAATACTGAGATAAAGCCAGTGACAGTAGAGGAGTAGTAGAGATATCAAAGAGGGCAAAACATTCAGAGAGAGGATGAATGGTAAAATGGCAGAATTAACTAGAACCCAAAGTGAGAATTTCTAGAGAAGGTTATGACAAAGACATGCTTTTAAAGTCAGATGAACTTAAATGCTGTGTTGGAAAGCTGGACCTGTGTCAGACTAGTAGACCTTGGAAAGGACAAGGAAAAGGATATTTATAAAAGAGGAAGAAATGAGCTTGGAAGAAGACAATGATATAGGATGTTTCTTTTCCTTTCATTATGGTTTAGGAGTCTGAACTTGCCAGGACCAAACAGATCACTCCTTGATAACAGACTATTTTGAACAAGGGTCTGAATTCTGAATGGTTTTAGCCCTCACTGAGCAGAAACTGATTGTTTTGGGTGGAAAACAGAACGAAGATGGAGTGGGAGCTTTTGGCTGCTGATTAGCAAAGCTGCTGGCTTTTGCCATCTCTGTAAGTGCCTACAAATTAACTGAATGGTTGATGGCAACCATTACCATCCTCCCTTTGCCTAGCATCACAGTTTACCTTGTTGGCCTGTTTTCATTCTGCCTAGCTGTGCCTGAATAAGGGTTATGTGTGAGCACCCTCATTCCAGAGCAGAGGGTGTCATGAACCTAACACAGACTCATTTGTCTGGTTTGTGCTCCTTGAATGGAGGATGATATGCATATGGATCGAGATGGAAAGTATTGCATGAGTTGGGAATGATTTGGTGAATACATGGTGCCAAGTATATGGAAATAGAGAAAAGAGGAAGTGAAGAAGCACACTGGAATAAATATGGATGGGGAACCACATCATGAGAGGCAAAGAATTCCTGATGTTATCCACCAAACATGGCATGCAGATGTACACTGTCCTTGAATGGAAAGAAAACCATACCCATGCTATTTGTTTATGCAATATAAATATGCATTAAAAAAATCTTCCCAGTGAAATAGGGACAGCCTGGTTAATGGTGCTGTGTGCTGAAATACCCATTCATGAGACTTTGGCATTGGGGTATTTTTTTTGGCTTTTTTTTGCTCAAGTCCTGGCTTTATTTTTTTAATCCTCATGTACGTTCATTGAATTTAGAAAAGCTAGCTGGGCAGATTCTGGAATAGTATTTAAAATTATTATGAATTTCCCTAGGTAAGGAAATTTTTCTTAATGGATCATATATTGACATGAATAGGTGAGATCCTTTGTAAGCAATTCATAATTTGTTGACAAATATGCAGTCAGTTAAAAAGGTTATTTAGGTTATAAAGAAAATGATATTTGATAATGATCTGTGTTTTGGGGAAAAATAATTTATGGATTTTACTGGTAAGTAGTTGAGTATATATGGGGAAGGAGAGGTAATGCCATTCAGGTAGTTTATATGTAAAATGTGTAGTTTCTTCTGTCATCTAATATGAGCTTTCCAAGTCAGAAACATAGCAAATGTGATTGTTCCTTTCTAAATTTGGATTTTGAAATAGATCTGTAGTTTCTATAATGCAAATAATCTTCAAAAAAGAGGGAGATATGCACTGACAGCAAGTAAAAACACAGTTCCAGAAATGTGTGGTCTGTATAAATGATATACAGTTTGTTGGCTGACCTGAAACTTTGTGCTAAATCAAAGCCAATAATGAAATTCAGAGGCAGATTTTTTACAATGCCTACACTGCATTACTATGCCTGTGTGTGAACACTTTGGATCAGTTAATTATACCCTCCTATTTGAACGTTTTCATTTACATAAGGAGCAGAACTTGATAAATCAAATATAAAATTCAGTGTCTGATTTATTGGATGGGGTGTTATGTAATCAGAATTTTAAAAGCAAAAGTTAAAACAAAATTGGCCCTATAAAAGCAGATCATTCCAGATGAATATGAATTTAAAATTAACATTCCCCATGCTTCCCAAAAGTGGACCACTGTTTTGTTTTTCATGGTTCCTAATAGTGCTATTTCTTAGTGTGCTCAGAGATCTATTTAAAGGTAAATTACTGATTATTGAACATTTCAGTAAGTCACCTTAAAGCAAGACGTAATTCTCAAAATATTTTGCCTTTTAGCTCTTTATCATAAAGCAGTAAAATTAGGAAGATGTCGGCATGCTTATGGTGGCTTGCAGCTAAGAATCAAGAAAGGCTTATAGACATTTTCTCTAACATATCTCTAACAATGAAGGAATGCAACTCTAAATCTACATTCCTTTACCCCAGTCATGATGATGACTTTGTCTGTAAAATACGTATATACAACAAGGTGTCTGCTTTCCAATCTAGAAAAATGATATCTTGCCTCTCTGACTCAGAATATTTGAAAAATGTGTTTCCACACTGTATTTTTGAAGATAGTGGTTTTTTTCTTTCCTCTTGTGTAAAATGAAAATATATAGCATATTTTCTCAGCAGGACAACTCCAGAAAGATCTCACATGTGCTTTAACTTAGTAAACTTGAGCAAAACTATAAAACAATGATAATGAATCTTATTGTTTGGGGTGGGTTTGGTTGCTTTTTGTGTTTTGTTGCTTGTTGTTTTTTTTATTTGAGGGGGAGGCAGAAGGAGATGTTCTATAAAGTTGACATAAAGCTTTAACAAAATTATTTTCAATTATAGCCCTCTTAAGTCTCATTGAGAACAAGTTTTTTAGCTTAACAGCAATTTGTTTCTAGATGGGTATCAAATGATCACTGAACAGATGGCAGTGACATTTTATTGCTATCAAGTTGTGCCAAATTTGAGTGGACGGATGAAAAATGAGGAACAATATTCTGCTAACAACTCCCTCACTCCAGCTAGTGTTCTTCTGTTTATATCTGGAATTATGTAAAATGATTCTATTCATGGGAAAAAAGAGCTGTTACTGTACAAAGCTGTGGAACAACCAGCCTAGAGGGTGGCTGTCTCAGAGAGGCACTTGTTTGCCCAAGCTGGATTGTTCAGTGCCAGGTGGTCCAGGCCCAATTGCCTGTGCTTGGAAATGTCGTGTGGACACAAGTTGTCAAGTTAGTTGGTAAATGCCAAAACATTTAATGTATGTTGTTAATATTATTAAGTCTGTTTTCCAAATTTACAGTGTAAAATTAGGAACAAAATTGTTTTTAGTAAGGCTCTATGAATCAAGTGCATTATGGCTGCCACAGATTTCAGCATACTTTCTTTCTATATGGAACTCCTGCTCTTTTGTTTCAGAAAGGAAGGATAGAAAAAAAGGGAAATCTCTGTTCTCAAAATACAAGTTTTAAAAAAAGATCTTGCTGCAGTGTGATGTGAAGTGACATTTTATAGCTCTACAGTGATGCAGAAGTACCTGAGAAATTACTTGCTGACATCTGAAACTGCAGATCCTCAGTCAGCTTGAAGCTAAGGTTCCAAAAACTGGCCAGTAATATTATCAGTTTGTAGTACCTCACAATTCCTGCCAGTTGATAAAAATCAAGGTCAAACTAAACCAGTTTCCATAAAAAACAATAATGACTCATGCTCACGTTTCCTTTTTCTTTAAAACTTATTTTACTTTAATCAACCACTTCCTTGATTAATACTAAAAATATTTCAGAGCTGTGATAGCAGAGCCGCTCTACTGCCAAATGACACGACAGAACACCTACTTCCTGTTTTACTTTCTTGAAAACATAAGAAGGGGAAATACTAGCTTTGTTCCTCTTTTTTTTCCTTAGAATGTGCTTCTGTACTTCTTAATGAACAGTTAGGACCTCTTAACTAGAACACCAGAGTGTTTTGAGTTGTCATAGGCAGTGGTTTTCAGTGTTTTTCACTGCTGTGAACTTTTGCAATGGGAGAGGTTATTCAAATTCTCCTTTGCTTTAGCAGTGAAGTGGACTCAAGCACTTTTTTCCTCTAGAAATGAGCTAACTTGAACTTCTAAAATTTATCTGCTTTCTGATTCCCTCTTGGCCCAGATGTTGCAATGTGTTAGAGTGGTGTTAGCTTTGTGTGACCCTTTCTAATAGAAAGACTCCATCAGAAATTTGGTAGACAAATTCAGGTATGATCATAAGTGTTATTACAGGAAAACTCAAGAAGAACCTGGACATATCTTTAATATTGGGGGTAAAATATGAGGACATATGTGTGTTTAGCAAGGTTTCTCAAATCTTATTTTAATCACTGCAGTTTTCACTCACATTTCTATGTAGAGCAGGAAATTGGATAAAATAGTATTTGCAGGAAAACATTGTAATTTTGTAGGCACTGAGTATGAGTATCATATCCATATATTCCCTGGTACCAAAAGTTTTATGCAGTTGATGGACATTTGGAAAGTTATCTGTAATACATATATATATTTACATATGGTTTAAATGCAAAAATCTGGTTATTTTGAGCCAGCAAGGTCTGCTGCGAGTAAGTATATGGAAACCTGCTGGATGACATAGACCTTTCTCGTGAACATGAGCAGCATGGCAGTTTAACCTTTTATCACTTATCATTTAGAGTCCTTTCATTTTATACCACTGAAACCCCTTTGGAATGCCAGTTGCCATAGGGTAATAGAAGCCCTATTGATGGTAATGTGTCAAAGCAGAAGATTTTTGGAATGAAACAATGAGTTTTCAAGCTGTTGTGTACCTGTGACTAAAATCCATGCGCCGTCTTTGACTGCCTCATCCATCGACGGGTGTACCGAGCGTGTCTTTGCTTTAGGGAGGCTCTTCCTTGCTGCTTCAGGAAATTAGGTGTCTTGAAAAGCTCTATGCGTTGGAGTGAGTGTTTCTGGTAGAAGTAGCATTAATGTTGTGGGTGGTTTGCTGTTTGGAGTTTGGTGGTAAGCCCAGGGTTCGGGTTTGTAAGGTCATACCATGGAATCCAAGTGAGTGCTTAGGTCTGATATCACTGATGTGGCTTAATCAGTGCTCCTGCCTGAGCAGCATTTTTGCTGTGAAACGCAGTTATAATGGAAATATGTAAAAGAACTTTCTTGTTCTGGCTAAAAATGGCTTTGTACATTTCAAAAGCTTTCTTGAATAGTGTCAGCATCTGAAGCCTCCTTCGTGGAATAGGCAGCCTCAGCTATTTAATAGATGTATTGTTTTATCTTTTCACTGAGTGGATGAAAAAGCTTTATTTTGGGCCTCACTGTACTTGACTTTTGAAAAGTGGAATTGCCTCATGAATTTTTGTGACATACTGACTCCAAAAAGCCAAAGCTTGCAGTCTTATTCTCTCTTTCTGAACAATATCTCCTTTTGCAGTACTAGATTCCTTATTCAACTTCAGTGCAGCTTCTGAACCTGCTTCCAAATTCCTACCTTGGAATGTGAAATAACAGTCAAAATGTTAGCACATCTCTACTTTCCTATCAGCTTTTAATTAAAACCCATTTCTTCAGATAGCTAAAGAGGTGTCAACTCCAGTATTCCTATTTTTTTCAGAATAATCAAAAGTAATTGTATGCACTAGGCGGGAACAGCCTTACTTATGTATCCCAAAAGCATCTGTTTTCTGTAGAAAATACAGTGCTAATGCATTGTCAGAAATTCATCTGAGCATATTTTTCAGTTAGAAATGTCTGCATTCATGAAGTTTTAAATTTTGACAATTGATAATTCATAGAATTATATAAGTCAGCAACTTCTAATTTTTTCATCCCATCTGTAGCAATTTGTTAAATATTGTAAGGACAAAAGTTCTTACAGTGTGGCTTTTTTTATGAAATGGACAAGACATTTCTTAATATTAAGTGGGTTGCTTCTTGTGGTTTTTTTCCTCTGGTTTTCTCTATGCCTACTCTTGGGCAGTGTTCTTTTCAATTGGAATTTCAGTTCTGTGCACTGAGCTAGAATTAGAAGAAATAATTTATGATGTGACTAATTATGGGAAAAGGTAGAATACATTCTTTTCTTTGTTTTAAAATAATGCAGTACTTTTCTAACACTGGGTTGCTTTTAGTTTCTGCCTGTATTTTATAAGTACTGCATAAAAGACATCATTTGTAGTACTCGTAAATGTGTATTAACAACTCGGAGAGAAAAGGTTTGTTTTGAAATGGAGCATGTGTATGTTCCTTTCTCGGCATACAACCTGAACATGCTCCTTTCTGTATACTCTGCTGCTAGTCAGTTTACAGGTGCTGTATTTCTCCTCTGCTGTTGTTATCCTGATGCACTTCTTTGTCCTTTTCTTTGTCTTTGAACACTGCAAACAGGCTGCACAAGTCCTGTCTTTTATTTTTCTAAGCTTTGCCTCTGACAGTGGCTTGGTCCACTTGTAGATAACCAAGAGGGTAACCGCAGTGTTTGGCATCCGTACAGTGCACAAAGGAATAGTCCCTGCCTTGTGGAGTATGCAATTTAAATGGGAATACAAACATTCATGCAGGACAGGACAGTTCAACAATCTTTGACAATTCGACTTTTGACAATTTCTGAGCCTGCAGACAGTTCTGTTTCTACTGAGGTTTCAGATGTTGTCCAGCTTGCTTGAGAAGACCACTTTTTTTGTTGTTGTTGCTTTTTGAGTGGAAAGTGGCTTGCTTCAATGCAGTGTTTCTGTGCTATAACTGAAAATGAGTCATCTTTACCCTTTCAGAATAATTCATGCTTTGTCTAATGTGAACTCCCTTAGTGAATTGGTTCTACTGGCTAAGGAAAAGTACATCATGCAGACAGATTTTTACTCCCTTCTTTCTAAGACTTTGAACTACCCTGAAGATATAAAATATTATGCAAAATTTATTTTTATTTATCTGCTGACTGCTATATTTTTGTATACATCTTGTTTATGACATACCTGTTAATAATAATAATAATAATAATAATAATCTTTGAGGAGTTTGATGTGTGTCTCCTTGTCCTGGAATAATAGGTGGTCAGTTATAGATATATATAAAAGATACATGTATGTCTTTTCAACCCTTTCCTGGAACAATTCTTTGGTCTCAGTCTTCCTGTTAAAATGTTTCTTTTTTTTACTTCATTGATTATTTTATGTTGTAGGTTTACTGTATTTTAAGTTTCATAATTTCAGTTAAAAATAAGTTAACTGAATTGGAAGACTCAAATGAAGTATTCTCAGTGTGTTTGCCAGTGGCAGTTTTGCTGCTGTTTAAACTCTGCTAGTTTACATGGTTCAATCTGAATAAGATACAGCTTCAGTTCCAGTTTTGTAGCTGAGCTCTGCATAAGAGCTGTAAGAAGAAGAGGTTATCCAGTTGGTTCTGGAAATCAAATTAGCTTTAATACATCTCTGTCAGACCTTGTGTTAATGGAACAATGTAATATTGGTATTAATATTCGAAGAAAATGCAGTGCTGAAACTGTCACAAATTTGTCTAAATGTATTTTTCAGTAACAGAAGGTGATTTCTAACAGAAGGTTTAAAATTAATGACAGTAAGGCTATGGTCAGTAATAGCTCTGTATAAACACTGATGTTGACTGATAGATAACCTAGGCTGCTGGATGAAAAACTTAAGCAGTGTTTTTTGACTAAACAAAGCATGACTTGAGATAAAACATGTAGGACCACATATTCAAGAAAAGTAATAGAAGATAAGCTAAAGGGAAGCTGCTGGAACTTTGTGACAGATATTCTTTGGTATAATGCATCACACTGAAGAAATTTTATCTTTTGTAATGGCTTTTTTGGTTTTTTTTTCACTGAATGGATGCAGTATATTTAAAAACAACCAAACTGATACATATGACTGAGTTTTGTATTTAGCAGCTTGAAGGTGAGATTTAGTAAAATATTTTATCTGGAAATGTCAGGATGACAGGTGAGGAATTTTGACCATAGGATAAACAAGTCTAGCATTTTAAAAGATCTATTTGCTATTATATCTTACACAATTATTTCTGTAATGGTCATGAGATTTTTCTCAGCTTGTTGGTAAAGGAGAACAGTTGTGGTGGAGAGGTCTCTCCCTTGAAACACCTTTCATTGAACAACACCAAACAGATATGGAATTCAAAGTGCTGTTGGCATCTCTTTCTCAATATTTATGTTCATCTGCCATTTTCTTTGTTGGAGAAGGGAGCTGTGTTTGAAGAACAGAGTATGTTTTTAAAATTTTTATTTCTTTTTAATCCAAAATTTTGTGCCACTCCAAAACTAGTGCAGTTCCACTGTTTTGCTAAGAAAAGTGATGATCTTATACCAACACTGAGAATCATGTAGGCTGTTGTCACTCTTCACTGTAGCTCCCTCCCTCCCTCTCACTCCCCATGATTGTTTGTGGATACATTTTTGTAACTATGTTATTTCAACAAAGGCTTTTTTCAGCTTCTACTTGGAAATTTCCCTCTAAGAGACTATCAACGTAAAGAAGTACAGCATAGCTAAGGAAGTGCCCAACAAATATTCACTACAGAGCAGCTCCAAAATATATTTCCATTTGTCAAATGAGGATCTGCCCATCATTCTTCTGACTATTTTCTATGTCTGCATATTAATCAAGTCTCTGAAATATGCATATCTGAAGTAACCATTTATACTGTAGTAGTTATAGCTTTAGTTGTAAATTTGATGTACAATAATTTGAACCTTTTTGTCCCATGAGCTCTGCTCATAATTTGTTCATTGTATTATTTCCAATACATTTTCCACAGCTGCAATCTGAATAAGTGGCTCAATTATAGTTTAGTGTTTTTCTTTAATATTCACTGAGCCCTATGGAAAACTTTGAAAGAAATATTCTATTTAAAGACAATTATGCTTAAATATCACAGTTTTCTAAAGACATTTGCATGAAAAAAACTTCAAAAACATGAAGAACTAATTTTTCTTTTTCATACTACTGTCTGCAGTAATAATTCTCCTGTGTGACATCATAATCAACTGTCATGTGATGTGATATCACAGTTTAGTGTGATCAGAATTCTCTGGCTTGAACACACAAATAGCATTGCATGAAAACCAGACAGCTGTCGCTTTGCTTCTGAAAATTGGATAGTTCTTTTAGGAACTATTAAGAATATTAAGAAATCATTAAGAAATAGATGCTATTAAACAGATATATCAAAATATGTAAATCTAAGAACACTTGCTAATGTAGCCTGTTTAAAAAAAAAAACAAACAAGGTTTAACTTGAATTAAAAAAACTTTTTTCTACTGTTTTGTCACTGTTCAAACATGACTTTTTTTTTTCCTAATGGCGATCCTAGTTTTATGACAGATCTTGTGACATTTGTTTAGTGAGTTATATCTTCTAGAACTTGTAAAAATACAGGCAGCTTAGAAACCATGTTCATGTGTCCCTTGCACTCTTCTTTTTCATTGCACTTGAAAGCACGTGCAGAATTTTCTTGCAAACTTTAGGTTCCCATGAAGTGGCCATTGTGTAGCTGCTGCTGTGCTGTGCTGTCCAAATACATAACACTACTACCCCACTATGTGTTTCTTTGAAGACTGGAAACTAACTGGAGGGAGGCACAGAAAATGCTGTATAGAACCAATTGAATGTAAATTAAATGTTGGATTTTCAGCTTTTGGCATATTATTACTGCCTATACTCCTGTTTTATCAGATTACTCTTCCCATTTTTTTTAAGATTAGCGGAGCTTGAGAGTCATGGTGTATAGAATTGTCATCCTGATAAATAGTAGAGATTAATGCTTTCATCCAAATTGTGCATTCTTTTTTAGGATGATAGCATTACATAATAATAGGGGCACATTTCCAAAGTCTTGATCAACAAAATGATCACAGAAAGACTTCTTAAATAATTCATTTCCATCTATCAAGGCTGACATGAGGCAGCGTTACCAAACAATCTCCTTTTGACAGGATAGTCCAATAGCACAGTTCCTTTTCATTGCTCCGCTACTGGCACGGGAACATTTGTGGGCACATATCCAGGTCCCCAGGAAACTTGGAATCGTTCCATGTTAAAGAACTGTAACTGTAGCTAACAAACCAGCTGCTGTATTGAGCTCAGAAGGAAGTCTTTGTAGCCGTGTGGAAGGAACTTAAGTTATTTGCATAACATCCAGCAGTCTTAGTGGGAAGGGTTGGCAGGAGCACAACAGCAGGGTAGGCATCCAGCTTTTCTTTTTTGACCTTATCTGTCACTGATTCCATTCTTCAAAGCTAGGGTGAGATGAAAAGAGAGGGAAGTGGAGAACTTGACCAAAAGAGCTGTACAGGTCTGAAGAGAAGAGTACTCATGATCATATTGACATCATTCTTTGTGGAAGTAGTGGTTTATTAAATTCAACAACAACAACACAAAAATCAATTTACATTAAATAGTATCAACATCAGTGCAATATTTCTGAGTTGGTAAATTCTTACTGTGGAGAGAGAAATTTCTTAACAACAGATAACATGGGACTGTAGTGCTATCCATCAGCATAAGTCAGCTGTCAGCCAGGACATGCTGTTGTATTGAGATACAGGAATCTGCAGAAAAGGTCAGTCATGTTGAAAACAGGCAGATTTTTTTTCAATAAGGCCAATTTCAGATTAAGAAAAAAAAGTAACAATATATCTTAAATATATTGCATCACTTCTTCAAACATTACTATTTCCAATAAATATCAATCTGCATTTCCAAACCTACATTTCTTTAGTCTTCTGTCACACCAGCTTTGCACTGTAAAGAAAATGAATTCTCTATTAAAGTGCTGTCTTTTGCAATGTACCTCTGTTAAAATACTCAGGCCATACTTCATCAAGTATTTAAGCTACCACCACCACCAGAGGAAAAACTCTTGCTTTCCTATAGTCTTCAGGCTCTCTGCTGCCTTCCACAAATACAGATGTTGGTGAGGCAAACAAGCAAATCACATTGTGGATTTGGATTGAAAGTAAGGGGAATGGTAGTGTCCACCTGTTGTTCTTTCCTTCTGCCTCCCACCACTTTTGTCTGCAGTTTCATTTCAACCTTCATTATGCTGCTGGTCCAATTCACTACTTTTGCACGAACACTTAGGATAAAAAAAGGGCTAACACAGGAGAAGAAAAGAATGGAATTTTTGCAAGATAGCCTTTTCTTACCTTTTATTTTTCCTCTATTTTAAGAGATTAATTTTTATTTAAAATGCATAAACTAATGACTTCTATGAATGGTTTTTATGTAGGAAAGGGCAGGAAGGCTAGAAGACATCATTCACCATAATTTCAAAGAAAATTGAATTAACCTTTAATAAGAAGTTAAATATCTTTCCCATTATGTGAAATTAAACTTACTGTGTTCTTACTCTTCTATATTCTGGTAGAAACAGAAAAGATGATTCTGGAATAGTTTAGTTTTCCTTCAGAGTTTTTATTAAGCAAAGGTTTCTTCCACTACTATGATTGTATAAGGAACAGTCTAAGAGATGATTAAAAAGCTGACAGCTGTTCACATTAATTTGCAAAGAACTTTCTTCTATTTCAACTTCGTAGTATTACTTGTGCTCCAAAAATGTTGAGCATATTGACATATCTGAGAGCAGTCCTGCAAAGAAGTCTTTGGGTTATTGGTGAAGGAAAAGTTGGACATGACCCAGCAATGTGTGCCTGCAGCCCAGAAAGCCAAACGTGTCCTGGGCTGCATCCAGAGCAGCGTGGGCAGCAGGGGAGGGAGGGGATTCTGCCCCTCTGCTCAGCTCTGCTGAGACCCCACCTGGAGCTCTGCATCCAGCTCTGGGGGCCCAGCACAGGAAAGACATCAACTCATTGGAGCAGGTCCAGAAGAGGTCATGAAGATGATCAGGGGAGTGGAACATCTCCTGTGAGGAAAGGCTGAGAGAGTTGGGATTGTTCAGCCTGGAGAAGAGATGGCTCCAAGGAAACCTAATTCTGGCCTTCCATTGCCTAAAAGTGGCCTACAAGAGAACTGGACAGGGACTTGCTACAGGGCATGTAGTGACTGGATGAGGATTAACTGTCTTAAACTGAAAGAGATTAGATATTAGGAAGAAATTCTTCATTATGAGGGTGGTGAGGCTCTGGAACAGGGTGCCCAGGGAAGCTGTGGATCCCCCATCCCTGGAAGTGTTCAAGGCCAGGTTGAATGTGGCTCTGAGCAGCCTGGCCTAGTGGAACGTGTCCATGCCAGGGGAGTTGGAACTAGATGATCTTTAAGTTCTCTTGAAACCCTAACCATTCTATGATTCTTTGACCAATATTTTTCTTTTTGTGTAGTATTTTCATAAGTCAGCATTTAAAAATCCTACTTGCCACTTTTCAAGTGCTATTTCTCTGAATATGTCAGTTGTTTAAATAATCTTTCGGACTTCTGTAAGGAACCCATTTAATTGTCTTCATTGGCCATCAAAGAATTTGTATGGGGTGAAAGTAACCTGCAGGGATCCATTGTTATTGAAATTGTCAGCAATTTCTACTCCCAGTCACATAGAAACCATAGGCATTATCAGAGCACTGAAGTCTAACTTGTATTTGTTACCTCATTACTGCAGAAGTCGTCTGAAGTTTGCTATATGAAACACAATTTCTGTTGATTTTCTGACAGGCAGAAAAAAATAAGGTGTCACATTTTAATTTATATTATTCCCTTGACCCTCATCTCATCCTTCCTCCCTGTCCTCCAAGGAATTTTTATCACATTAAATACTAGGAGAAAAAACACTCATCTTTTGAACACTTCTTACTACCTCATCTCTTCATTGAAATCAAGGGAGAATTCATATTCCAAGCTAAGTTAACCTGACTTCTTTTTGGTCTCTGGTAAATGCATATGATCCTCATTTGCAGCATCTTAAAAGATCATTATGTTGGCATTTTTGTTCAAGGAATAAAATTTGAAGAAGTACACAGCATTCTGTTTTGTCTCCTGTTTTAATCTGCATTTATGCAATAGATTAATGGATGGACTCTGCCTGCAAATGAATCTTCACAGCATGAGTCATGGTTATTCTTAAGGCTATTAAAGAGTATTTTTATATCCTAACAGTTCCAATTTTGTAATCAAATTGAGGCTTATCAATAGAGCTATTATCTTTTCTTATTTACTGAAGAAAACAGACGTGTTCTTTATCACAATAACTGACTTGACAGTCTGGGTTTCCAACCAGAGGAATATAATATAACAGAAACAACTGTAACTGTTTTACACTGCTAAATAATAGTTTGCACTCCAAAGAAAGGAATGTAAGTAAACCCTCCTTTGGGAAGAGAGAAGGGGAAGGAAACGAAATACATTAATTCACTGAATTACTTATCTTTACAATGTTCTTTTAAATGGAGCAAAACACATCTCTTTGTATAAGGTCCTATCTACTCCCTGTATTTTACTTACATTTTCTACCAGTCTTGCCCCAACACGCCTGTGTGCATTAACCATTTTCAAGAAAGCTTGGAAAAAAGTGTTTTAGATGTTATGTAAACAAACCCCAGTGATTAGACAGAGAGTAGGCATCTGAGTTGCTGTCAGCATCGCAGGGAATGCAGAGAGAATTGTCTATGGCTGTTCTGCTTGTGCATGTACTGGGGAGCCCATGAGAGAGACAGGTTCAAGCTGCTCACATCCTGTGAAAAGCTGGAATCACTACCTTTGCTGGGTTTTAAGGAGTCCAATGATAGAAAATGATACAAAGCAAGTCACTTTAGGTCCATTCAGTTTTGTGGGGTGTTACATATATAAAAGCAACAATGGAAACTTACTGTTATTGAGTGTAAACATTTTAACGCTCTTCTTTTTTATCTTTTTTTCCTTTTGAACAGATTTAAGAATTTTGTCCAGATTAATATTGAACTGAATGCATCTGAACTGAATGAAATGCTTTGAGATTGCTCTCCTGACAGAAACTGTACAAAAATGGTACACTGAGGTCCCTGCCTGCACCTGTGGGAAGACTGTAACAGTATTTTTATATTGTTTATTGGCCCATATATACAGTTTATTGGTCCATAAAAGATGATGTAATAACAAATGTAACAGTAAATTTATGCAATAGTAGTGGTTCCCCTCCCACTGACTGGACATGAGTGATCAAAGGTCTTTGCAAGAAGATAAGCACAAGGTTAGCAGAACTTCCTCCAAGTTCAGGGAGTCTTCAAGAAGCATGCAGTCTGATGATTATTTCGCTAGAAAACTTAAAGCCTTGAACGGTAGCATGGGTCCTCCTGTTTCTTCAAATGCCTCTAACAAAGCTGACAATAATCAAACAAATGGTACACCAGCCGTGCCTAAAATGGGTGTTCGAGCAAGGGTATCTGAGTGGCCTCCTAAAAAGGACTGCTCTAAGGAACTGAGTAAAGCTGCTTGGGAAAACAGACCTGCAGCCAGTTACGAAGGTGTTGGCTCAGTACTTCCAAATGGACAAAATGACCAAAGCGATGAACAGCAAGAAGAGCTAGAACTGGAATTTACAGAGGGAAAATATTCAATTGGAGATCTTTTTGTTCATTCACCTCAAAGGGGACTTCATCCCATAAGGCAAAGAAGCAACAGTGATGTGACAATAAGCGATATTGATGCTGAAGATGTGTTAGACCAAAATGCTGTTAACCCAAATACTGGAGCAGCTCTTCACAGAGAATATGGCAGTACTTCTTCAATTGATAGACAAGGCTTATCTGGAGAAAATTTTTTTGCAATGCTGAGAGGATACAGAGTGGAAAATTTTGAACACAAAACCCTTGCTCCTTTTGGATTTCCTGAATTTTTCCACTGTGATCCTACAGTTTCTCCAAGTCTACATGCTGCTGCACAGATTTCCAGGGGAGAATTTGTCAGGATTTCTGGGTTGGATTACATGGATAGTGCCCTACTTATTGGTCGAGACAGGGAGAAATCTTTTAAGAGGAGACTTAAATCAGAAGCAGTAGAAACATCTCTCTTTAGAAAATTGCGAACAGTTAAAAGTGAGCATGAAACGTTTAAGTTTTCATCAGACCTGGATGATAGGCTCGACAGAAATGTCCGTTCTTGGAACTGTCAGAAATGTTTTGCACATTATGATGTTCAGAGCGTTTTGTTTAACATAAATGAAGCAATGGCTACCAGAGTAAATGTAGGAAAAAGAAAAAATATCACCACTGGGGCTTCAGCTGCGTCACAAACTCAGATGCCAGCAGGCCAGACTGGAAACTGTGAATCTCCTTTGGGAAGCAAAGAGGACCTCAATTCTAAAGAGAATTTAGATGCTGATGAGGGTGATGGGAAAAGCAATGACTTAGTACTGAGTTGCCCTTACTTCAGGAATGAAACTGGTGGGGAAGGAGATAGACGGATTGCACTTTCTAGGGCAAATTCAGCGTCTTTTTCTTCAGGTGAAAGTTGTTCTTTTGAGTCCTCTCTGAGTTCCCATTGCACAAATGCTGGTGTTTCAGTATTGGAAGTACCAAGAGAAAACCAGTCCATTCACAGAGAGAAAGTGAAGCGTTACATCATAGAACACATTGATCTTGGAGCATATTATTACCGCAAGTTCTTCTATGGAAAAGGTAAATTTTTCTAATGCAACTGTTACTGCAAATGTATCTGTGCATTAGATTCAAGTTGTTTAGTAGAGATTATTTTTTGTTTTCCTCCTTCTCTATAGAGAGACCTAGGTATTCCAGAGAATCCTGAGACTCTTTATTGAAATTAAGCCTGTTATTTTTGCAAAGCAGTGAGTTATGTATGGTCATGCAATACTTGTGTGAGTTCTTTAAGTGATTTAATGAAAGGTCATATGAAATAGAACGTAAGCTAACTTCTCCAACCCAAACTTCTTGATCAGCAGGAGGAAAAGATGTCATTTATATCCAGTAAATGCACTGGAAATACTGATGCTCAGAGTGGAAACAATTATTTCCTAACAGGTGACTCCAAAAGAGAAAGTTTTATTTTTGAGGCTTCTGACTCTCTTCTAGATTCAACTGTCTTAAAGTGTATCTTGAGGCCTTTCATATTGTGTGCACATGTACATACTCCTTAAATAGAGAGCTTCTGATGTTATTTAGTTTTTCAGCTTAAAGAACGATGTCTTAACGCCTTTCTCCTAGCCTTATACCTCTTTCTTTAAAGGTGTGTTCAGTCTGCAAACGTGCCAAGATACTCTTGTCAGCAGAGTAATTATCTTGGCTTTAATCATTATTCAGATAAACTGTTTCCACTGTGTGATCAACTTTGATAGTCTGTGTTCAGTACTGACTTGTGCAATGTGGATGAAATCCCTGGTTTTGTGGGAGAACTCCAAAATACCTGTCTCTGTCCTTTCTATATTATGAATTACAGCTAGATCTTACTGCTTTTATTAAAATAAAAGAAAAAGTCTGCTTCTTTTTTTTTTAAATCTGTTACAGCCTGATTCTTTTTGTTCTTCTTGAAATCATACTTCCTCTGCTTTCTAGCTATATTTGAACATCAGGAAATAAGCACAGTACTGTTACTTCTTCCTCCTGTAATGCTTTAAAAGAGACTCAAAAGAGGATCCAGTACAGTGCCGGTCACAATATAATAGACACTGAACATATATTAGCTGTAAAAGAACTATTTAAAAGGCAAGGAAGAGAGGAATCTGGATCTGTGAAGGAAGAGGAGGAAAAAGACCTACAGCTGAACAAGGAATGGGCAGTAAATTCACAGGTTCAAAATGGATTTCAAGCTAGACAGGTTGTAAATTATATAAAAAGTGCTGAGGGAGTCAGAGTGCAAGAGAATGAAGGGAAACTTTTAACAAAAGGGTGGCACATTTTTTGAGGGGCAGAGAGAAGAAAAGATTGGCATTCACAAAAAAGAAAGGAAGACTGTCAGAAGACAAAGGTGGTGGCAGGATGGGCAGGGGGAAAGGGGAGACTGTAATTAAGCCAGATGAAAGAGGATTTGTTTGTGAAGTGCTTTTATCTTGGGAAGGGTACAAGTGCTGAAGTGCGGAACACACTGAAAAAAAATGAAGAAAAATCTTGTCAGAGAAATTATAAAAAGAAAATGAAGATGCATACTCAAAGCCACTTTAAAGACTGTATTATAAACAAACCTAATGACCTTTCTGGAAAATTGATGTGAATGTAATTAGTTTTTATTAACTTCTGTTCTGAAATAGTATCAGAGTTTCTCAGAGTTTTATCCCATATAGTATAACACTAGGAAACTTGAATTGTTACTAATTGTTCTCGAGAGAGAGTTCTTCAAAAGTAAATATGGTGTTTTATATCCTGTAATATCACTTATATAATTTAATATCCTGTAATGAATTGTTACCTTCTCACCTTTACAATGATATGTAAGCCATGGCCTGTTGTGCATTATCTTTTCATAGAGCTGTAACAGAAGCTGCATGAGAGAAATCTGTATTGAATGGCTTTTACCGTGCAACAAGTCAGGGCAAACAAGTTAATGAAGCTAAAATCTTAATTTTTAATATCTACTATCTTAAGGGATCAAACACATAAGGAATTGCCACAATTCTAATTGAATACAGTTCTCACCTAAGCAAAACTTATTGTGGATAGAGGAAATAATCCAGACATTTTGCATTGGGCACCAAGATGTCATGTTGCTGGCCTGAACTTCCAGATTGAAAAGAAAAATTGCCATTTACGTTCATACTGGGTCTACATGATGCTCTTCCATGACAGTGAGCTCTCCTAGCTGAATTTTAGATTTAGTTGTGCAGCTTAACTTTACCAAAATCTTGATGGAAGGATGAAATAAAAATTCAGTAAACAATAGTTACTTGTACATACTATCACTGATTTCTGTTGCCTTTAAGAAAATATATATGAAAAAGAAATAGCTTTCTGAACATTTGATTTTGTTCACAGTTTTATAATTGGCACTTGTCAGCATACCAGTTTTATTATAGTTTTAAGATGCATGGAAGAAACACCCTGGCATGTGTGGCACTAATTATTCCATTCGCTTTCAAGAAATATGAGATTTGGGATTCAGTGTTTTCTGAAATGAGTTGTAGTTTTATTCTGCATATTTATAAGCTTTGTAACTATTGTTAAAATCAAATCCAATGCAACTGATATAAAATGTTTATTGACTATATCTTTGAAGTTTTCATTTGGGAATTATAAAAGCTAGAATATGTTATTTTATCACATTGTTTTGATTATCACTGATTTGCCCATTTCCCCTTGTGCAATTATCCTCATAATTCCTCAAGACTTGTTTATTGTTACCGTGCTTTTTATTTGAGGGATTCTTGCAACCATTTTATGTTACTGTGTTTGTCTGCTGATATGGGATTGAAAAATGTCCTAAAAGAAATGTACAGGCTTAGCAAGTTATTGGTATTAACTCAGTTTTGTACAATTAAGACTTTTGTGTTAGAAGAAGAATTGACAACTATTCCTCAAAATGAAAAAGTAAAAAATGGCAAGTGTTTTAGCATCTCTCTAGATCTCAGCTAGGAAATAGCACTTATTTTCCTCTTTTCTCCCCAGCTGGTTCTTTTAAACCAACATAAACACATTTAAATGAGTTTAATGAGTTTTTACTTTTTGAAGTTATAAAAAAAGAAGATGCCTGGAATTAAAAATGTTTTCCCCAAATCCCAGAATGTCAGTAGCCATGCTATTCAATTTACTTCAGCTTCCTTACTTTTCTTTTCTGAAACTAGTTTATCTATTTTATTTTTAATAAATATAAATAGTGTGTTTGGGTTTGCATCTTTCATGTTGTACGAGAAATTGATAGGTATCTGCGCACACTTGCATTTTTCTGCTCAATAATACTGCAGCCAAGAAATCTAGTAACTGTGTGATACCCTTTTCTAGATTTACATCAAAATGAAAAGCTCAAGACTTCTAACTGAGGAGTTTACCTTATGCCAAAGCCTGAATTATGCAGCTGTGGGGAGCTTTTATGTTATTGAAGTGCTTGACCTCTGAACTTCTCTTTCTCACTTCCTCTCTCTGTCTTCTCTGTGAAGTCCTGTTCCATTTGATAAAATTGCCCATTTAGATTCAAAGTTTTAATTTAACACTGGGAAGTCCATATGGGACATTATTTATCCATGCAGGTAGAATTCTCAGACTCAGAAAGGAATGTAGTTGGAGACAGTGAGCAGATTATTTAATGCCTGTGCCTCTTTGATTCCAGGTGTTCCTTCCAAAAAACATTATAATGTGCTGATGCTCGTTTTCCTTCCACAAGGAGATGGGTTGGAACCACCTACATACTTCATAGATAGATTTTTGAAAGACTGCTGGAAGCCTAATTTAAACTTGATTTGTGAAATAAGACTGTCTTTTATGTAGAGATGATTTCATTCTTTTGTGTTAATTCTGAGAGTATGGATAACTTCTTAGTGAAAGACATTTTGCAAAAAACTTCTTTACGCATTTCTGTAAATACATTACTTTAAAAAAAGTATCAAACTAGCTCAAAAATGCTAGGAAAATGGGTTTTTAATCCAGACAATCTTCAAGGATAAATTAGTCCATTAATTGTTACTTAAAATATGGGATTATAGCATAAATTGGATTGGAAGACATTTCTGCAGGCCATCCAGTCTAATTCCCTCTTTAAAGTTCTCTTTAAAGTTCCCTTTAAATGTAAGCTCTGAATAGGTTACTGAAAACCTGTTTCTCTTTAGCTGTCTCTTTAGCTTTTTTACAGTATGTGAGGATGGAGGTTTCACCATCTCTCGGGTTTGCCTGCTTGTGTTGGATTCCCCCCACTCAGAGGCTGTACATTGTGATGGTTGCATCTTGTTCTTTTGCTTTTCACCTTTGAGAAGAGTCTGTTTCTCCTTTCCCTACAACCTCCTATCAAGTGGTGGGATCCAGCTGTTATTGCCCCTGTTAATCTGCTCTTCTTCAGCTGTACAAGCCCACCTCTTTTAGCCTTATTCTCCAGCCCTCTGATTGCCTTCAGAGTTGTCTGCTGGCCTTGTCTCACTCCGTCTAAAACTGGACTTTTCTTCTTAGGTGGCCTTGAAAGTGCCAAAGAGAAAGGCACAATGTTCTCCTGAGCTGCTGCAATGCTCTTGCCAGAGTGTGGTTGCCCTCCCTCTCTGCTGGGAGGTCCTGCTGGGCAGCCTGTGCTCGCAGGGTCCCCAGTCCTTTTCCACAGAGAGGCTCCTGAGGCAGTGGGTTCCCAGCCTGTTGTATGAGCTTGTTCTGTTCTACATGCATTTATTCCTGTGTTGGTCTTCAGAAGGCTTTTTCAGTCATTTTTCTTGGATTGTCTAAATGAGAGTTTGTTTTAAAGTGTCAGGTGGAAAACTTCAAGTGGTTTAGGAGTTGCTTCACATGCAGCTCAGCTGTCACAGCTCAGCAGTAGCTGCCTCCAGGGGAAGAGGAGAGTGGGAGGTGAAGCACAGACACCCTACAGCTGTAGGACTCTACCTGTGCAGCTCTGCCTTTGGCTGTTTTTGTAAAACAGTGCCAAGTTTATGCATTTCAGTATCTGCCCTGTGCACATATTCCTGATTTGTTAAAAGCCTGCCGGTTACTCCCCTTCATCTGTAACACCCATCTGCAGTCCTAACCTCCAATATATGAACTATTCTTTTAGAGCTTGGTCATGGACTTGTTGAAGATGCACTCCATTCCATCATTTAGATAGTGTCAAACCCTTTTAAACAATAACACCTCCACTATCAAATTCTGATGAACATTTTAGTAACTGGCCGCTAATTGTATTACTGATCACAGTCCTTTAAGGTCAACTGTCCAGCTGGTTTCTGTCCCTCTTGTAATTTGCATGTCCAAGCCATGTCTTTTCATTTAGTTACACAGATAGTCTATGGGAGACTGTGTGAAAAGCATTGCTAAAGTACAAGTGGGTGACATTCATTGCTCCTTCCTCATCCGTAAAGCCAGTCACATCACTGCAGAAAACAACTGGATTGGTCATGCATGATTTGCGTTTTTTAAATCTGTGCAGGCCGTTTCCAAGTATCTTTTTGTCCTTCATGTGCCTGGAAATGTCTTCCATGAGAATTTGTTCCTTAATCTCCCTGGGAACTAAGGTTTATCGTGGCTGTTCTGTGGATTCCCACACCCTCTTGCCTTTTTTTAAAGGTGCCTATAACTACTCACTGTGACCTTTCAAAGGTGGTAAGGAGGAGCCTCAGCACAGGTCCTGTTTGGTCACATGGATTTGAGTTTGTCTGGTCTCCTTAAATGGTCTCTAATGTGATCATTCTCTTCAGCTGATAGTGCTTTACTCTCCCAGACTGGACCAGTTGCCTCAAGGATGAATTTAACTATTCATCAAACACTGAAGAGTTACTAGACTCAATTTTCCCTTGTTGAGACTGGGTTGCTGCTTTGAATGTAAAGTTGTAAATAAGAATAAGAATAAATCTCATTTGTCTGAAGACTCTTAGCCTTTTTTCAAGATTATATGCAGATACAGTTTCTCCAAACTAATTTCCTACTGCATGAAACAAAAAAAAACTTGGTGTATTCATAAACTTCATGGTTCAATTAAAAATTATCTTTTTTTCTTGCTGCAGAATTTTTTTTTTGAGATTTGGTGAAAAATTTCTAGGAGATTCATGCTTTACTCTTGTCTCTTGATTTATTCCTGTGTAAAAGAGCATCAGAACTACTTTGGAATAGATGAAAATCTTGGACCTGTAGCAGTCAGCATCCGGAGGGAAAAGGTTGAAGATGCTAAGGAGAAAGAAGGATCTCAGTTCAACTATCGTATAGTTTTCAGGACAAGTGAGGTAAAGTTCATTCCATAATTCTACAAAGCAAAGGAAAAGTTGACTTAGAGCTTAGGATACTAGTTGTTTGTCTGGGTGTATATTGCTAACTTTGAAAGTAAATCTCTTAATGGGAAAGGATTTTTCCTGTACCATTAGTAAATGTAGTTACTCCAGGACAAAGTTTTCCTGTTCTGTGCCACATAAACTTTTTGTCTTTTTGAGTAAGCACCCAAAAGGAGCTAAGTTGGGTGAAGAGAGCTGCAAGGTGCAAGCAAGGGAACAGATGTTAAAACAGTTAAAGATAAATGCGGATCAGATTGCTTGATATTATGTTTCTGATTATAGAAATGAAAGATTAAGGAATGTAGGGATAAAGGGAGCTGTGTAAAATATGAAAACTAGTATAATGATTTATATGTGTTTTTAAAATTTGTTTCAAAATACTTCCTTAAAAGCTTTTTTGTGACAGGTTTCTATGTACTTCTCCTTGGATGATTTACAGAAGGAGTATTAATATATTAATAAAATAATGGTCTTATTTGAAAGAAGAATTTGCTTGTGGTTGTTGTATGTGAAGTCTCATAACTTCTCTTTCAAGCAATTTAATATCTCCTGCTAAATAATTTCTTTATCACAGCAGCTACCTTAGATTTGTATGAAAACACACAATGTTATTATTGCAGCAAACAACTGTGAATTTTCAGAATCCTTAAGACTATTGATTTTTATTTTGACTAGGATATGGAGAAGTGTTAGCTAGACCTGATATCACTTGAGCTTTTGCAAACAGATGTAAAAAGAGAGGGATATAATTTTTATTTTCAGTCTAGTTTTTTTTTATAGCCAAAAAAGGGATGCCCATGTATGTATGTATGTGTGTATGTGTGGAGAGGTCATCCAGGTGACCCAGTTCTAATAAATTACTCTCTTTTTGTCAAATCCAATCAAGATAAAGCAGCTTGGATTAAATAATTAATTAATTCACCTATTAAATAATAGGTGAATGGGTCAAGTGAAATTGCAGTTGGCTATAGCTTATCTCACGTGTCCAGCCTCACATTTGACTGCTGTGTTTGCTAGGGTAGTGTGGCAGAATTAACTATTTTTAGTTTACTAGTGTCTTTAATACTTCCCCCAGAAAAGGAATATTAATTCCACCAGAAAAGGAATATTCTTAGCAATTTTAATAAATTGTTAACATGCTTCATTAATTCCTTTAGGCAAAAAATGTATTTGTCACTTAGTGACATCCTGTCTGCTCTTTAAAAGTTATTCAGTAATGTTTTAACTGGTTAAAAAAATAAAATGAGAATGTTTTTCTTTCCATTTCTATTCTCCATACTTTTAAAAGCTAAAACCTGTAGTTTTTACCTCTAGGGTTTAGAGTGTTAGGGCTAAAAATGTTTTGTGTGTTTTACCTTTACTACAGCTTACTACACTGAGAGGAGCAATTTTAGAAGATGCTATACCATCCACNATTTGACTGCTGTGTTTGCTAGGGTAGTGTGGCAGAATTAACTATTTTTAGTTTACTAGTGTCTTTAATACTTTCCCCCAGAAAAGGAATATTAATTCCCCCAGAAAAGGAATATTCTTAGTTATTGTAATAAATTGTTAACATGCTTCATTAATTCCTTTAGGCAAAAAATGTATTTGTCACTTAATAGTGAAAGCCTGTCTGCTCTTTAAAAGTTATTTAGTAATGTTTTAACTGTTTAAAAAAAAATAAAATGAGAATGTTTTTCTTTCCATTTCTATTCTCCATACTTTTAAAAGCTAAAACCTGAAGTTTTTACCTCTAGGGTTTAGAGTATTAGGGCTAAAAATGTTTTGTGTGTTTTACCTTTACTCAGCTTACTACACTGAGAGGAGCAATTTTAGAAGATGCTATACCATCCACTGCTCGCCATGGCACGGCAAGAGGTCTGCCTCTCAAAGAGGTGCTGGAGTATGTAATACCAGAGCTGGGCATCCAGTGCCTGAGACAGGCTTCCAACTCACCCAAAGTACCCGAGCAGCTGCTTAAACTGGATGAACAAGGGGTATGTTGCACATAGCCTTCTTTTTAAAGACTATTCCTTAGATAAATAGAAGAAAAAAAAACTACTAAATATTTTGCATACAGTGCTAATCAACATGGATCTGTAATGCAAACCATTCAGTTTCTTGGTTTTAGAGAAACTTGCCTATTTTCACTGACAAAATGAGGTTTACTTTTCTAAGCAAATTCTTCTTAAAATACATTTCAGCTGAAAGAAGTAAATATTATTCTATGGAGATATTCTTTCAGTGGCTGAATGAGAGAAAGATTATAAGGTTTTAACATAAGCAAGAAGGGATTTTCACAATCTGTATTTACTCTTTAATGTGTACAAATGTTGACTGCAAATGAAAATACATCTAACACTTTATTAGTATTCTGTGTGGGTAAGGAGGCAAAAGCATTTTGTGTCTTAAGTCTCTGCATCTAAAATTTGTGGTCATTTTTTACCATACCATTTTATTATATTCTTGCTGTATTCTTACTAGAATAGAATACTTCTGTATTCATAGAACTGAAATTGTGATTGAGACTAATGAATTAACTGCATGGCAATAAAATATTCAAATGGCTTACAGTTTGAGAGGAAATGGTGAGGTTTATTAGGTTCAGTAAAAGTGAATCTGCTTTATTCAAAGCTACTAGTTAAATCTGTGGTTTCTGAACATTATGTGAAGGACACTCTTATGATGGTTTTTAAATCATGGTTTTTAAAAAATGTCCATTTAAATTGAAGATTTTACTTTCTAGGTGAAAGTCAGTATCTATCTGTTGAAGTTCAATCCAATGACTGAACCAGTTGATTATGATGGTGCTGTAGTTAATTTTTTATTGCTAACTCAGTTTCAAATGTGGTGATTGCATCTAACGTGGGTGGTGTCTACCAGCATTCCTCTGTCTTTCCTTGTGCCTTGAAACAAAGCACATGTAGCCAGAGGAGCAGAACTGGCTTTTTTTGGATGGATTGTTAAGCTATCTTTTGTATGTTAATTTTAGTACTTGTGTTCACATTGGTGTTTGAAGATGGTGTTAGTTTTACTGACTGTTGTTATTTTCTTCTGCATTAGTCAGTTTTTCTGGTAAAACAATACAGGGAAATCAAAGGCACTGAATTCTGAATCTAAGAGTTCCTGATGTGCTCTTGCTCTCTGTTGTTTGAGCTTCAGAGTGAGTTTAGGTTAATCTAGTAAATAGTATTCACTCACAGAGGGGCAGTATGTTCGAGGCAGTATTGAGTATGACTGTATTTGATCTGATCTGAATACTTCCCAAACTCACTAACAGCATTTCCAAAAAACTGGAAATGGAGAGTGTCCATTGTACTGACCAAAGTGATTCTTTAATCATCATCTCATTTTGAGAAACAGCAGTATAGAGCACTTCCTTTTATTTTCTGTGATCAGTTCTGAAATTCAATCTTATTATTAGATGGGCTGTCACCTGACAAAATGTACTATTAATATATCTTATGTACCACTTATTACAAGGTAATTACTGGAACATAGAAAACTGCAAAAAACTGGCATGAGATTCATTTTTTGGTTTTAATCCTCTTAGGTATTAATGCTTTCAGTTTGTTAATCAAGTAAATACAGAAAGAGTTATGCTTGGTAACTGATGGTGATGAGTGGTGGAAATATCATGAATTTAAAAGTATGAACTATGATCTAGAAGATTAGTACTGTCACCAGAATGATATGAATTTTGTCTAATGGAGTATTAAACATTTGCATATTTCCATCGCCAGCTGAAGACTACTTTGATGTTTTGATTTCATTCTCTACCTGTTTGATAATTTTTTTGTGAAATTTAATATATATTATGGAGGAAACATGTGGCTAAAATTTGTCTCTAAAAATGACAGTAGAAGCTAGGTGTAAATTCAATGGTTGACCTAATTTCAATACGTAAAGAAATCACCTTGTCCGGTTTTATTCTGCCATATGATGCTCATCATTAAGTTCAGCTCTAAATTTGAAAGAAAAGTCAACATTTTATCTGCTGCTGCTGTTTTTTTTAAGCTTTTTCCAACTTCCCCCTATTTTCCCTTTCTAATTTCTGCTAATGATTATTTATTGTGTATGCTTTTTGGTTCCCCTCACATCTCTCTAGGGAGAGATGAGTTTTGGTTCCCCTCACATCTCTCTAGGGACGCTCACTTCTCTCTGAGCTATAGGATGAAGTTTAAAAAAGACCAAAGACATTAAGATTGGTTGCAGTGATATTTAGTGGGTATTGTGTGTTTAATCTCTTGATGTTCCTTGACAGAAAAATCTAAAATCTTCATATGATGAAAGTTGTTGTTACATGATAAATAATCTCTACAAAAATTTGACAAGATGCCAAGATTCAGGAGTGAGTGTTTCTGACAAGAATACAATCATTTTGAGTCAGGAAGGACTGCTATGCACCTTCAATACATATCACACACCAAAGTAGCCAAATGGCTTTAGAAGCTTTTCTGTGGTGTCACGTTATTAAATTGTTTTCAGTGTCAAATCTAACTAAATGTAAAATTTCTGAATTAGAAATACTGAAATTGGAACCACTTCTGCAGTTATTTGCTTTAAAAGACTCAAATGAGCATGTGGTATCATTTCAAAACTGGCAAACTTTATCAGTTTTAAATATTCTGATAGTTCTTCATGCCAGTTAAATGCATGACAGAAGAAGATCTTGCCAAAGCTCATTGAGTTATTTCTCTTTTAGGCGCTGACATTCAAAATGTACCTTGGTCTCTGCGTCGGCACAGCCACCATGATCTTGGCTGAGTGTTCTTTTACTCAGGTCTTCCAATTTCATAGTTGTGAAGGGTTCTAGCACAGGGAAAGGAGGTTCAGATGAGCTTGCAGCTTGTTTAGCAATAGTAATTTTTTATAGTATTGACTTTGTTCAAAACTGTGTAGTGTTCACAGTGCTTGTCTGTCCACAAAGTCAAATCCTAGGATTATTTCATGCCTTGGGCTGGTGAGTCTCAGATTCTCATTTTCAATGTCTCTTAGCTCAATGTTTAAACTGTGAGATTTTAGATTGTTCTTTAAGACAGGTGTATAATTCACTCCTGTTTGGAATATTACTGATATTCATGAACAAATGCAGGAATGACTGGCATCTGCAGAATGAAAAAGTGTGACTAGATTGAATATTTTGCCCAAGTGCCTCTTTACTCTTAGTTCTTGTCCCTGTTTTTGATGGCTCAGTTTAGCATTTAACTTCTCGACTTGTCAATTCTAATGTGAAGTGAAGGAAATCAATGTAAATCCCCTGTGATTTAAGTTGAACTGTTTGACACAGGGCTGGTGTAGAGGTGACAGTGTGGTCACCATCATTTCAAGTCCCTGCTGGGATGTGTCTAGTAACAGCACTGCTTCCTGTAATCTACTGTTCATATGAGTTTCTTCCATGAATTGTTCTTAGTAGCTTTCAGCTGAATGAAGTAGTCACCAGTGTGCAATCTGGAACCTTGCACTCTGGATGGGGATAGCACCCAATGCCAGTCAAAAGGAAATGACAGGAGCAAACCAGTATCTTCACGCTGCCCTGCTCCAGGTTGCATTGGTCTGACTTGGGCAGCTCCCACAGTGCACCCAGAACCCAGAATCCCCTTTTATCTCAGATGGTCATCCATCCCATTCCACATCAAACATACGGCCTCTGGCTCTTCCGTGTTCTGCGCTGGCCAGGTGAAACCTTATTCCTCATTCCTGTCCTTACTAAGCCTGTCCTTCGCTCCCAACTGCTCTCTGGTCAATGGCATTGGGCCAGTGCAGGTTCCACGAGGGCTCACCCCTACACAAAGCCTTTATCTCCTTGCCACTAAGGGGAAGCAGGCTGCTGTTGTCACCTTTGCTCCAAGAAACACATCCAGCCTTTGCATAACATGCATTTGGGACACTAATCCTGGAGTTTGATTAAGCGAGGTCTACAGCTGGAGAGTTGATTTGAGTCATGAATGTAGATAAATGTCTGAAGGCAATCAGGTGTGACTGATGGTCTCTGTCAGTTTGTGAAGCTCTAGAAGGTGTTGGTTAAGAGTAATAGGGCTAATCCATCCATGTGGAGGTTTCCTCTTTGTCAGCTTAAGTGTGCATAGAAGCTAAGAAGAATATGGTCTGCTCAAGAAGTAATGATCTCTCTTTATACCTAATGTTATATCATTTTTGTACTTAATTTTTTAATAGATGTGATTTGTCTGTTTAATGTTCCATAACTGAGAATCTGTTTAACAAAAGTTTTTGACTGCAATCTGATTTCTTGTTTTAAGTATACTTTTAAAAATGGCAAATATTTTTTAACAGGGCATGATTTTTTGAGGAAGACAAAAGTTTACATATAATAGAAATTACTGTTCAGAGGGCTTATTTTAACTGAACTACAGTGAACTTTAAAGGGTAAAAATGAGGAACAATAAACTCACCTTATTTTAAATCTGAGAAAAAAGACCAATATACAAATATTGCCAATTAATTTTTTTCATACTGTAGCATGGAGTAGAGTGTGCTTTTATAGATAACAAAGTGAAAAGTCTTTGTACTGCTTTTATCTGTGTTTGAATAGTGCCAATCCAGTTTTCTTTCAAGAGTTGGAGAGTGTCTTTTGTGGGGTTTTTTGTTTGTTTGTTTTCCTTCTGTGGTGACTGAATTTCCCAAATCAGAACACTTATTTTTTCACATTAAGATGCCTTCTGTCAGGGGTCATAAAAGTGTTATATTTTAATTGTTAATATTTATTCTAGTATTGACTTTCCTTTGCTTCTGTAAATTTCCCTTTTCTTTTTTAATTTAATTTTTAATTTCAGCTGAGTTTTCAACATAAGATTGGTATCCTTTACTGCAAAGCAGGCCAAAGCACAGAAGAAGAAATGTATAACAACGAGATGGCAGGACCAGCTTTTGAAGAGTTCCTTGATCTTCTGGGCCAGAGAGTACGGCTAAAAGGATTCAGTAAATACAGGGCTCAGCTAGATAATAAAAGTAAGTTATGTTTCAAGCTGTGGGAGAAAGGGTAATTATCCAGCTGATCTTCTGTAAATTGTGTTGTCTTTTCATGCTCTTGTCTTTGGGTTTTGAGCAGTAAGATTATATGGTGATATATAGTGAATGAGGAAGATGAAGCATGTGGTAAGAGCATGTATCAAATCTTTTCTGAAGGTCATTTACTTTTTCTGTGGCATTAGTAGAACTGAAAACCAAAGGAATTTATTTCATTTGTTTTCATTTAGTTAAAAATCATACTACATGAGTAATATTTCCCTAGGTACACTTTAGCGTCTTACTCTTTCAAAGGCAATAAAAATGTTTTTGAAATATGCATTTCAAAAAATGGAGTAATTTCCCTTATTTCAGCTAAACATACATGCTTACTTTTACTCAATAGGCACAAGCAGTCAAGTTTCCTGGTTTCTCACATGCACAGTAAGCATGTCATCATTTGTGAGCTGATAATTATTAATCTGCCTCAGGACTGTGTTAGTACTGCCATTTCCCCAGGCCTTTCAGTTTCCCTTAGTGCAGTAGTATAAAAATTTAATTGTACAAATTGGTTGGATTTTGTAGCAAAATAGGAACTGAAGTATTGCTGTTAAAAAAAAAGTCAATGATATGTTACGACACTTCTTTATTAGCGCTGTTTTCACTGCCCTTAAATTTAACTTAAATTCATTCTTACTGTAATGATGTTTTAGCAGGATTTTGACAGATGATCGTATGAGCTGTGATCTAAGGATATCTAGTTATTCATCTGCTTCATTTTAACATAATGTCACCCTAGTATAAGCACAACATTTATTTTCAATAACATTATTGCCTTTTTTGCTTAAATCCATGCTTGTTTCCCTTTAATAATTCAAGCTTTTTAGAGATTATTGCATTGTATTTCAGTACAGAATAATAACAAATCATTTAAAAAATTAATTTGTCAAAATACGTATTAACATGCTGTGGATGTCAGACTTCTGGAATGAACTGACAAATAGGGATGAAAACTTGAAAGGAGTAAGGAGTGTTTGGGTTTTCCTTTTTTTTTCCTCCAATCAGAGCATGACATTCAGTCACGTAGTAAGTTGCACATATGAAAATAAATTCTGGTCTGTCAGCAAATTCAGTTTCTGTATTTGCTGTACTTCAGTATGAACTTACATTGCTGATCAGCATTTTGTATGTATCAGTCAGTAACATGATTTTAATGTTTTACAAAGTCTGTGTGCCATTAACTATATTGTCGTGTCATAGTGTGTTCTCATAGTTTGCAACAGGCAGAATGGAATTAAGAATTCAAAAAGATACAGTCTTCAGTACTATATTAAATGTAAAGTACTTAAGTATAACATTTGTGTTATACTTGTTTTTAAGTATAATGACACAAGAAGTATTACTGTGTCGTATTTAGATAATCCATTGTTCTGACTGCAGGTTCAGAGGAGTGTAATTAGTCTCTGGGAGCTATATTTTTGGTAGATGCAGTGTTTCAGTAATATATCTTGCTTAGTTCTTGTAGGAGTCAAATTTATTAAGTTTTTGTATTCTCAAATGCTTGGCTAGCTGTGAGGCTTTTCTCTAAAAAGTTCTCTTCTTAAAATCTGTCTTTTTTAAAAAATGATTTGTTTAATACTTGGATAAGTAATTACTCCATTTCATATGTAACAGAGAAAGTAGAATGTTGTGATGGATAGCCCTGTGTGGCAAATAAGCCCCCACCTCTCACATGCTCACCGACCCTCCAGTTTGTGAGTCGAGATTAAGAGAGTTCAGTGAGTGAAGGGAGGAAAGGAAAAAAAACCCCACGCCCAAAAAACCCTCCCAAACAAACAAAAACTCCAAAACAAACAACAAAAAAAGCCCTAAACAGCAAAAAAACCACAACCCACCACTACATCAGTCAGGGAACAACACAGCTGATGCAAAGGCAGTCACTCTCCACCTGTCATTAGCTGACTGATGCCCAGCCATTCTCTGAGCGACAGCTGCCATGGAAACACTCTCCCTGCTCCAGCTTTCCTGCAGAATATAACTTTATAGGGGATGGGAGGAGTTTTTGGGCCATTTGGTTGGCTGTCCTGGCCGTCTGCTCCAAGACCCTCTGCCAGCCCAGCACAGTTCCCACCACAGGGGCGGGGTGGGCGAGGGGCAGAGCGGCGCTGGCGCTGCGTTGGCCGCAGCCAAAACGTCGGCGTGGTGCCAGCCCTGCTCTGATCCCACGGAGAGCACGCAGCACCCCGGGGGCTGCCCTCAAGGATTTCGGCTGCATCCGAGCCACACCCAGAGCAAATGTCAAGAGTGTGTGAGATATATTAACTATAAACTTTTTTCTGCCCTTCTTTAGTGCAGTTTTAGTGGCATGCCGTTCCAAACCCCAAGATAAAGAAATAGGAAAATTAAATGAAGCTTTACCAATTCAATACTATATAATTTGTTTTGTGTATGTTTTAAAGGATATCAGTCTACTAGAAATGAGAAGAAAAATTTTATTGTTAGAACATACAATAGATTTTCTATCTCTTTCTCTCTCTTTAAAACTGTCTTTCTAAAATCCCACTGAGGGGTTATAATGGAATTAGATTTTTGGCTAAGATTTTGAAATAGAAGAGTGCAATAAGATTTCTTTTTTTTAGCAACATTTAAGTAACAAACTTCAGTGGAAATTATGCTTCTTGTTTCTTATGCAACTGTATGCTATGTTTAATAAATGAAGTTAATTTAATTATCCTACAGCCATAATTGATGCACCCAATTACTTTATTAATTTGTTCCTAATTATATGCACACAAATATTTTTAGATTTAGGGCTGCAGATAAAGAGGTATATGTTTATATACTTTATATATACTTTTAACTGGAGAACTAACATGGCTAATTGATTTCTTTTTGGAATATAGTTACTATTCAAAACAAATCAAAACTCCAAAACCTTAAACAGTGTGTTAAAGAGTGTACTGGACAATATTTATTCCTGTCGATAACATAAAATTATGTTAAAAAACAAGTGAACCTGGAAAAAGACAAGAAAAATTGGTGGCTGTCTTGACTCAATAACATGTTCAATAGAGTTAAACCTTAAACTTTTTAAAAGTTCATTGTACTTACTTAAATACAATTTAAATACGCTTAAATAATCTGTTCAAATTGAAGAAAAAGAATAAAAAGGATTAACTGGTGACTACACTGTAAAACTCATTTACTGTAAACACCACAAAATGCTAACTATTAAACATTCTAAATAAAATAAAATGTTAGTTCATATCATATATGAAATTTATTTTAATAATTTTTTGGTAAATGTATTATGCACATGTTTTATGTTTTAAAAATGTCTGATGTGCAACATGTGTTCTAATGCTAGATTTGAAATAGCCAGTTGACTTTTGGTAAAGTATGGGTTTAGTCAATTGTTCTTATTAATGTTTAAATGATGATAATGCACGTTATATAAAACCACAATCAAGTAGCTAAGAGTTTTGGTTTTTTCATGAAATGCCAATATATTTAAAAATAGTTTATTTAGGTCTGAGAGACACCAAACTCTTCAGGTTTTTTTGTGCAGGACCCTTCTAGTCATAATACAAAAATTCAGACTAGATTTTTAGCTGATGGAAACTGGTTTTGTTGCTTCAGTAGCTTTAAATCACAGCATGCAGAGTGGTATCCTAAGAAGTAGTCTGAATGTTCTAATTTACTGACATTTTTGCGATTAATTTTCAGCTGATTCAACAGGAACTCATTCCCTCTATACTACCTATAAAGATTATGAATTAATGTTTCATGTATCAACAATGCTTCCATACATGCCCAGTAACAGGCAACAGGTATGTTTTTTTAGCTTTTCATTGTGATTTTACATTATAAATCTTTGACATGGAGTGTTGGCATTTTTTAATAGTATTGGTTGAAAACGGAATTGTTTTAAAAGAAATCTGACTCGATTATATTTATTTTCTTGAAATATTGTAAGACATTAGAAATCTTGTAGGATTTTTATTCTATATAATTCAGGAACTCATCCCATGTACCCTATTTCATTATATTATTAAATGGCAATATTGCCTCTGGTGAATAAGTTATTTTCAGTTTGGACTGCATTCACATCTTATGTATGTTTTAAACATTGAATGGAATGAATCTTGAAAATAGTCTTATGGTTAAAATATGCATGTAATAAGATTTTTAAAATGTTTCCACTTATCCTTTTGTTACAGATCTTGAAATGTTAATGTGTAAGCTTAGTAATAATTTTAAACTGTATCCTTCAAGGTGTCTGTGAAAACAGAAAATTTCAGTATATTTTTCTTATTTCTAGAGAACTCTCTTTGCTTATATAATAATTCAGAATGTCTTCAAAGCATTAAGGATGGCTAAAAACCAGCACAGCATCCAAAGTGTGCTGTGCACCAGTAAGGTTACTCTGTCTTGCCTGTCTAAGATATTCTTGTGACTTAATTAAAACATACAAGCACATTTGGTATAATATATCAGTATTGATGCTTAAAAGAAAGGCACTAGAATTGCTCACAGATCAGACTGATGGTAGTTTGTAACTTTCTGTGCAACTACTCTGTTCTTCCAGGTATGCAGAAGTGAGTGTTGATTTATTTAGTTAGTTTTGGAACATTCTTGCCTTGCCATGCAAGTTACAATCGTTTCAGCCATTGTGGAAGGTTGTCATGAAATAAGGATGCTATATCTCACTTTGGTTTTGAACGGCACACAGCTTACTGATTGATTGTGGAACCATATGGGAGTTGTATCTTTCATGTCTGTCCTATCAATAAGTCTTGTGTGAGCAGCAAGAGATGTGTCAAGGCAGCAACAAAAAGATAAAAGTACTGAAATTCTTCAGAAGGGATAAATAAAAATAGCAATGGAAGAAAGTATATCATGTTATGTGTTTCAAATAATCAGTGCATGGAGCTCTGAACAGTTTGAAAAGCTGTTTCAAGTGAACAGTTAAAACATTACACTTAGGATTTAGATGTGGTTTAAAGAAACTAAATTAGGAATTTAAACTTTTCACCCTGTGAATAATACAAAGTTTAGATTACTCACTTCCTAAAATGTGTGGTTTTAAGTAGACAGAATGTTCAGCTACATCAGACACTCAACTGTGGCATAGCTAGTAAACAAGGGATTGGATCTTCATCACTGATTTCAGGTTGTTCTGCTTCTCTAAACTTCCAGTTGCATCTTTTTACTAAACAGGATTAATTTAGTAAATGCACTAGGAGTTGTTCTGTCTGTAATAAATCTAACAATCTTTGACTAGAAATACATGTAGATAGGGAAAACTACTCTCTTGAGACGATATAGTACACTGAATGAGCTTGCCTTAAAAGAATAAATTTAATATTTTCTTAGAAAATCACAGGCACTGACAGTAAATATGGCCTTACTTGGAGTTTATTACTTTTGTTGTCTTTCGTCAATTTTCCTTGTTTGTGAGAACAGGATATCCTCTTGCCATGATCCACTTATTTTCATAGTTTTTTGCTGTTTGTCTGTCAGCTTCACTGCTGTGTTGCTCAGCCACCCCCTATTACTGTCCTTTCACTTCTTCCTGTGCCTTCTTTTCATTCTTATCATTTCCTTTTGTGTCTTTCTTTATAGTCAGGTCCTGATTCTTGTGTACAGCAAAATCTCTCAGTTTTAACTCCGTGGTTTTCCCTAGCAACAAGCACTCCTTTCCACAGTGTTTTAGTAAGGTCTCATCATTGTCCCTTTAAAAGGTTCAATATTTAGCAGCAGCACGATGTTGTTATTCATGGCTTTCTTGGGATCAAAATAATGTGGCAGTTTTCCAAGTTCAAGCAGTACACCTATCTGAAGACCCACCACATTATTTTTCAGGTGATGAGATCTATCAGTGTTTGCACAGCATGTACACTGTCTTAATGAAATGTGATGAGTGCACCCAAATTACTAGAATTTAGCCAGCCTTAATGTGCAAAGCAGATCTATAATAACTGTTTTATTTTTTTTCTCTTAATGTTTAGTTCCAAAATACATAATGAAGTCTCTTCAGGGTTTGGCTCACTGCATGACCAAGTAAGGGGAAGTTAGAGACCACGGTAAATTTCCTGTTAGGTTATGTCAGGAATGCAGCCCCCCCATTCAATAGTTATTTTCTGCTAGCATTATGTGTATTCTGGCTGAGGTTGTTGCATCCCTTCCCTCTGTCCCTCGTTTGGTAATGACTGGGCAAGGTATTCAGTCACTCCTCCTAATCTACACCGGTGACCTTCAGTGAGCAAGCACTGAGCATTGCTTCTGTTCCAAATACCTGTGAGCCAAAAATAGGCCGCACCAGAACTGTTTGTTGCTTCTTCCAGGATATAACTACGCCCTGCTTGGTCCCTGATCAGGACATCCCTCTAGTTTTAGAACCAGCAGGAGATCCAAAGAGCAAGGTAATTTTTATTTTGGCTGCAACATAGGCTGAGAACTTTCAAGTCAGCTGCTCCTTCCCTAGGACGGAGAAGACAACCAGCCCTGGTATGGCCAGTTCCTTTCCCTTTACTGGCCTTTTCTTCAAAGCAGATCAAGGCTTTCCCCCTTAAACTTTACCTTTGCAATGTCCCTTTCCAAATCATTCCCTTGCAAGTTTCCCATTCACACATTTGTAGTCTGCTTGTGTACATAAGCAGGTCAGACCTGATGAATCCAAATCTGTTCAAATAATCAGTTTTCACCTGGTTTTATAAATACTTAAAAATGAAACAGATATGCAATAATGAAATAAGCTTGTTGCATTTAACTACTATTAAAATAGTTGGGTAACAAGACCTGTGGTTATACCAGACTCAGTTGATCAGATCTTTTGAAAGAGCTTTTGCCATTCATTTCTGGTTTTGGTACTGGCTAAGAACGCAAATTGAAAATAAAACTTTTGAAACCACTTATTTTAGAAATGCACTAAAATAAGTTTGGATTTTTTCTTATTTGACTCTTAACACTTCATCATTTAATTGAATGAGGAGTGTATTTCACTGCTATTTCAACAAGAATTCCTTGTTGTTTTGCAGTTTGACAAAGCGATTAATCCTACAGAAGTGGGTAGATTTTTAAGACTGAGCACAAGCTGTTAATATGCTAAGTTTTAAGACAGTTTTTTTCCTTCAGAGATGCATATCTGAAAATTAAGAATTGAGTCACTAAAATCTGAGAATTAATATAGTAACGATAATTTAGTGCAAATAATTTTAATCTAATGTATTCTGCTTTTCTAACATATTTTCGTGACTGGGCTCCCATTTGTGTGTCTTGTATTCTTACTTTGCTGATCTCCTTTTGGCAGCCTATCATACTTGATTAGGTTTATTTTCAAATTACAACATGGCAATGATGCCTCCTTACAGCAAGTAATTCTCTGTAATCTCTGCACCCAGTTGAGAGTTCCTGTTGTGCTCAACGTTGGCATGAGATTCTTTAGAGTATGTTAGAAAGGCAGATTAAAAAAAATAATTGTACAACATCCAAAAAACCCCCAAACCTAAGCAGACCTCAAAATGGGAGAGGAAGGGGAAACTGAGAACCTGAAAAGAGCACCCAAACTAACTAGGAGGTAAAAGTTGGGAGAAAAATCTAGGCTTTAGAATGGAAAGTAGAGAAGGGTTTCTTATAGATAATTTTGCTGAGTTCCGGTTTCCTTCAATTCCTTTTTCATTTTCAGTATGCTATCCTTATCTCACATTTCCCAGAGAGGTATGTGTTCCCTCCTTCTCCTCCATTCAATACTTTATTCTTTTCCTGTTCCTTTATCCTATCCAGAGCACTTCTTTCCATGTTCCAGATCACCCTAATTTAATTCTCCCACCTTTAGAAGTTCTTTGCATTATGATCCTCTGTGCACAGCCACAACTGTGCTTTGCCTTTTGCATTGTGTTGAAGTTGACTGACCACATATGCATGACAACTGTTTATAAGTGTTACACTGGTTTTATTTTACATTGAAGAAGTCACTAAGATCTCTACAGTCTTGGTAAGGTTCTTAAAAATAATGAACTGTCTTCCTATTTCCATTTTTGTGCCTTGTAGAGGTTTCTGCTCTTGAAAAATATCCTAGGGATAGGATATGGGAATTGCCATACTTTTATAAAGTCTTTGCTAGTAAAATGTCAAACATTTCTAAAACTTACCTCCAATTAAGTGAATGTTGTTGGCTAGGGCAACCTCCTAAAGGGGTTTGCAAAAGCAGAAAATGTTCTTGAAAACATGATTGTCTTGAAAATTAAATACACTTTTAAAGAGGATTGCATTCTCGTTTTTATAATTTACTCTATGGAAATGTATAGGCATGAACCACTTGTAGCAAGAACAAGTAATTGGGCACTTAGTGCTATAACAAGGGCAGAAATTAATCACCTTGTACCTCATAAGGTTGCTTACAAATTTACCTGAGTTGTAAATTCCAATCTGTGAGATAGTAATAACTTCTAAACATTAACTTCTGCTGCCCTACTATGATCTGATTGTATGGCTCAATAGATGAGCAAATTAAAGTATACCTGACACACTTAGTTCTGTGATCAGTTCCTCGAAGTGTGCTTTTGTATCCAACAGTCTGTGGGTCTTAAATGGCTCAGATAACCAGGTATTTTCATTTTAGTCTTAAAAACCTGAAAACTTGACTGACCCACACAACTTGATACTGTTTTCTGTTCCTATGTCTGTTTTCAAGTTTCATAAGAAGTCTTATTTCTTTATCTGTATTCAGGATTTTGATTATGTTTAAAATAATACAGATATACTTAGTGCTTTAAAAGTGTGAGTTTGGCCCTTCTGACTTCCTTCAAAATATCATCTTTTATGTTATTTTAAGGGCTATAATGAAACATACTTATGGGTTCTAGGTTTTAGCATGTGCAACTTTGCTTTTTGTAGTTGGTAGCTGAAATACTTTCAGTGGAACTGGAAAAATGCAACAGAATACTCTAATTGGAAAGATTCTGTTCTGTGAAATCACCTAGAAAAAAATCTTACTTGCTCTATCATAAAGTTTTCAAGTAAATTTATTCATAAATCCTTTTTTTAACACGAGCTGAGGTACAGCTTTAAGTGTCTTTATGCTGTTAGTTGACGATACAATATCTTTGGCAGACTTTGGATAAATACTTTAAATGCAGCACCTGGTAGACTGCATTTTTTGTCTGTTAATATACAAAATTTGAATGTGACAATATTCTTCCATGAGGAAAGTGAGCATCATTTTACTGTGTTATTTTGTTGAGTTTTTTGGGGAGAAAGAGTAGTAGTCCCTTATTCCTGGATATATTTTGCAATTTTTACTAAATTTTAGCCTGTTACAAAGATTTAGTACTTCAAATAAGTCCTTAAAAATATTTTGATGATAAAAGCAACTGATTACAAGAACAAATTTTTAATTAGAGTTCCTAATAGCTGTTATTTCTCTGTATGCAGTCATTAACAATTATGACGGATGTTCAAGATAATATTTTTTTTTTAATTAAGATCATAATATTAAGGACAATAATAGTATTGTGACATGGAAAAGTAAGTTTTATTGAGACATAGAAGCAATATTTTTAATATAGAGACAGATATTATACTGTAAAGAGAGAAGGGATATACACTTTTCTGGATAGGGAGAAATGTCAAGTGATGCAACATTTTTTTATTACTGAAGTGATGCATTAGTAAGAATAAGAAAAATACATTTTTTAATAGAATAAAATATAGCAGAAACTGTGGAGAACTAGTGTAGGGATGTGTGAAAATTCACTAGTATTTTTGTGAACTTAGCCCAGTTTCCTTTCCCTATATTTTTGCAGTTCTGGTATCCTTTATGTGTTGTTATCCATGATAAAATAAAAGTTATTTCTGAAAAATAATGCTTTATTTGTACTGGTTTGACTTGTTTGGGTTTTTTTTCCCTAAGATGATGAATTTGTGATTTTTAATTTTTTCTTTTTAGTAACTAATTTTTCAATGCATGTTTCTTGTCTAGCTGCTAAGGAAAAGGCATATAGGAAATGACATAGTTACCATTGTCTTCCAAGAGCCAGGAGCACTTCCTTTTACTCCAAAAAATATTCGTTCCCACTTTCAACATGTATTTGTCATTGTCAAAGTGCATAACCCTTGCACTGAAAATGTGTGTTATAGGTGAGTAGAGCCTTATAACTATTTTTGTTGTGAAGACTACAATGCAACGGTGTTTTCTAGGTGTTCTGTATTTCTTATAGATATTATGTGCTCAACTTTAAAGTTTCTGCTGCACTTCCTGTGAATTTGAAACCCCAGTGTCTCCCTTGCACACCTCTAGAGTTATGGAGAGCAGTTTGTAGACTCAAAGTGGGGTGTGCAGAGCTCCTTGTTGCTGATTTAAATGGGGGGTAAAATGGGGGTATGACAAGTTAGTGAAAATAGGATTTGCAGACACACCAATAGAAACTAATTTAGAATTTTTATTGCATGTTTCCTTTTTTAAAAGAGAGTGATTTAAAGTATTTCAGAAGGTTATTTAATCTGTATGAATCCCTGAGTATGAGAATATGACACCAGAGTGAGTCATTGCCTTTAAGCACATGAACGAGGACTTTTGGAGAATGGAAAAAAAATAATAACTTTCAGATAATTTTAACTCTCACATTTAAGTCACTGCATCATGAATTTTAGCAATTTGTGAATGGATTGGTAATTTTGCAAATAGTGATAAAGACATAATTACACCGGTTTATTTATAAATGTTATTTTTCATTGTTTAGAATGAAATGAAAATACATCATGAGGGTGGATCATATTACTGTCTTTTAGCTGTCTATTAGAACTTAAACTATCTTTTGATTTCATTTCAGTAACTGTTGTTGATTAATGCATGACATTTCCTAAGTTATATTTTTCTTACTATTAAACTCTGTCATTCCAAATTTGACTGTATTTCTGTCAAATAGTAGTTGTACCTACTGTGTACAGTATTTTGAAATTCTTGTTGAGTTGAAATGTATTATGTATGTATCAGTTAGAGGTATAATTGTATCAATTAGGAAATATTCCTATTTTTTTTAACAATTTGCTGTGAGCTGTCTAGATCAAGAATTGTGTTTTTATGAGCATAGAGTAGGCAGCTTAAACGGGTGGAGAATGCTCCATTGTAGTCACATTTGACACCAATATTTTTTCAATGAATTCACACTTCATTGTAGAAGAAGGTTAGAGAATAAAAATTAATTCTGTTTCTATTTTTATATTTCATAGTTTTAAGATGATACAACTGAAAATGATAGATTTACAGAAAAATAATTTTAAAAATACTTCTCTCATTTATTTCTTGCAAACATTTAAATATTTATTACATTAAGGAAAGGAGACATTGACACCTTAAGAAGTTATCTTCGATATTTTTTGTTTTAGTAAGATGCCTTCATAATGTCCTTTATATATTTAAAAGAAGAAAGCCATTCTAAAACAGACAACCCAGTCAGTTTTCTTTGATGTGTCTGAAATGTCTGCAAACTGGCATGTCAAAGCTGTACTTAATTGTGTAAATGGCTTGCAGAAATCACAGTTCTACTTATCATCTGATTTTATTATTTTTTTTTAGGGAATTAATCATTTTGTTGGTTGGTTGTTTTTTTTCTATTTCCAGTGTTGGTGTTTCACGCTCAAAAGATGTTCCCTCATTTGGTCCACCCATTCCCAAAGGAGTAACTTTCCCCAAGTCTGCAGTCTTTAGGGACTTCCTTTTAGCCAAAGTTATTAATGCTGAAAATGCAGCACATAAGTCGGAAAAATTTCGAGCCATGGCCACAAGGACACGTCAAGAATACTTGAAAGATCTGGCAGAAAACTTTGTTACCACAGCTACAGTGGATACTTCAGCCAAGTTCAGCTTTATTACTTTAGGGGCAAAAAAGAAGGAAAAAGTGAAACCAAGGAAAGATGCACATCTATTCAGTGTTGGAGCAATTATGTGGAATGTGATTGCCCGAGATTTTGGCCAGTCTGCTGACATTGAATGTCTCCTCGGAATCTCCAATGAGTTTATCATGTTGATTGAAAAGGAATCAAAAAATGTTGTGTTTAACTGCTCCTGCAGAGATGTTATTGGATGGACATCTGGATTAATGAGCATCAAAATATTTTATGAACGAGGAGAATGTATTCTTCTGTCTGCAGCAGATAATTGTACTGAAGACATCAGAGAAATTGTTCAAAGACTTGAAGTAAGTACAGTTTCTGAGCTGGAATTCCAGTTTTTTTATGAACAGTTATTTGTCTTCATCTCCTTTGAGATGTAATTAAAAATGTCCTATGTTTATAGTTCAGAAGTGTTTTTGGTTTTCAGAGAGCATTATAAGTGTAATCTTCCCAGCAGCATGTGAGATAAATGTTACCAACCTGTAAGGTTTCAGATACCATTAATCTGATTACTTGCCATGGATGGTTCCAGTTGAAATCAGGACTGAATAGCTTTTGCCACCTCTTGCTGTAGCCTGTTCTTAAATTACACCCTTGTAGGTAGAGGTATCATTAATTAAAAATATATAAAATCTTAATGCATAAAATATACTTTGACTTTTTGTAATAATCCATGAGAATATTAGCGGAAAATTTTATTTAAGTGATTCTGCTGATTTGTTCCTCTATACTGAGAAAGTACAGGAGGTAATGAAAACTGCACCAACTAATGCAAATTTTAACAGCTGTTAAAAGTTGTTCAGACACTTGATGCCCATGTCAGTACTACTGCCCTGCAACTATTTCAGTCAGTCTGAAGTGGGAAGAACTCCAAGGTAACAGTGCTGATGCACCTGGTGTTTGCACTTCACTCTTTGATCTTAATTTAAATCATTTAGATGGCCTTAGAGTTTTCTTCTATTAGAAGGCTCGGCACGGAAAAGAAGCTGGTCTGTTTACAGTTTTCACACTGGAACAGCTGGATTGCAGCTGATGATTTAGGGCCTCTCTAGTACTGCAGTCTCATTTAGCATTGCTCCATGTCATGCTCTAAAGAATAACTTTCTTCCAAAGTACAATTACTGTTACAAGAGTTGAATGTCTTTAAACTCTTCTTGCCACTGTTGTATTATCCTTTTCGATTGAGGTCTTCCGTTTCACTTGCCTTAGACAGGTATTTCCCTTCTATAAAATAGTGCTCCCGTTAGGTCTTGTTAACTGAACAATAAAAATTTCTTAACACAGATGAAAAACAAGATCTAAAGTTCTAGTAAAACTTCTGTGGTCATCAGTGACAATTTTTTTTTATTCTGTTTTTCTCTTACTCAGTTTTGCAAAACCTGGAAATAACCCATATTGCTGAAGACAGATCTTTAAGATTTGATAATTAAAAGCACAAAATTAAATGTTTCTGTTTACTTTACTACTTACTCATTATTATGACTAGATTTGGGGTTAATTAATAACAAATTGGTTTTAAGCCTCAAATTTAGCATCAGTTATTACTCAGGTTACCTGAATATTCACTTTAACTGTCTATTCCAATTAACTCTGCCTGCCTTTTCTTTCCCTGCTACCTATCCTATTTCATACTATTTAAGAGAGTTAACTATCATTACTTGTTTTAAAACATTTTTCGTCTCTTGCTTCTTACCTCATCTTTTTTTCAAATTCCCCTGCTTCTTCCTCTCTTTTGAAAGCTGCATATTAATGTTATTTCCTGGTTGTTTTATAACATTGAATACTTTCTACAGTCCTTGATATACATTTGGTATAGAACCATTAGAACCACTAAAAAGTATTTAAAACGCTGATGTCACCCTTTATGTGCATACTTTAAAAACCTTTCAAGTGACTCAGAGCACAGCTAAGGTTAACAGCCATATGTGCCAGCAGATGCTAAACATAAAAGCTCAAACTGTGATGTAATATCAATCTTCAGTGACCAGATGACTAACCCTTTTCAGTCATGAGTTAAAGTATTTCTAAAAACCAGTGAGTAGAACATTGCAATTACTAAATGAGATTGTAAAAGAAATAACTAGACTTTATTGTCTGGATTTAAATCATGCAGGTAAAAAGGACATCTCTCTGAATATCCAGATTAAGAAAAGGTGTAAAAAGCTGGCTAAGACCATGGTTTTAGTTTGAACTGAAACAATTGGTCCAGAACTGAAAAAAGAGCTGTGACTTGTCAGTCTAGACAAATTTGTATTTGTGGAGCACAGTATCTAGTTATAGAAAGTAGAAAGAGCAGCAAATTATAGAGTAACTTGGAGGGTTGTGTTGGAAGGCGGGAAAAACAGTGGTTTTAAGCTTTAGAATAAGAGAGAATGGCAGGATGATAAAAGATTAAATGGAAATACTGAATGGATCTTTAGATAAGAATCTGAGTTGACAAAATTTCCTTAGTATCCTGTATGTTCAAAAAAAACCCAAAACCCTCTTCACCTTCTTCATGGCACTTAGAGGATCTCTGGGTTTTAACGTTGTTTTAAGTTCATTCAGGGAAGCCAGCTCTTAGTTCATTTGTGGCCACAAGATCAGTGAAGCTGCAAGCAAGTCAGCAGAGTGCCATGTTTTGAAGTGAAGCAGCACAGTGTTTAATGTGGCATTACTATGTAATATGCAGTGGTACCTTTTAGGGAGCATGCACGTGGGGAGGAGTAGATCTCCTGGAATACTTTCCGTTGGGAATAGATGAGTCTTTGGCAGGAATCTTTATCTTTCTTCTCTTTTAGCTTTTGAATATTTTACTAACTTGAAGAAGAGATTTTGAGTGCTCTGAGTTGGGGAAATCCATATACTTTGGCTGGTGCATTCATTTTGCAGTAGTCTATAATTGTGACATAATGATAAAGAGATGTCAGCCCCCAAAAAAGAATATGATGTAGGGTAATAAGGATAAAATTCCATCTCTCAGCTGGGCTCCTGACTGTAATTAGCATGTTATTCTTTTCACTGCATGACTAAATGTGTATTTTAGAAACTTGTGATGGAAATGTAGCTGACAAAGAGCTGAAAATTTCTTTTTCACTTATCTAGTTCACAAATTATGAAAGGTTTTTTTTTTTTCTTATCTAAATTTAGTCATAAAAGAGCTAGGTCAACAGTATGTTGAAGTTTCCAGTATGCTATATAGTTCTAATACCATATGCAGAATTATAAGCTCAGTATAAAGTTCTATTTAAAAAGAAAAGTTTCTAAACTACACTAAAACCTCAGACCTGAAAAATGACAAAGGAAATAGCTGCTTTGTTTTTGGTATGAAAATCCAGAACCTGACTTTGTAAATAAAGCCTCCAGAGTACATTTTAGACATCTCAAAAATGACTTTCACATTTTAACTTTGAAACCTACATCTTCAGAAGTAACTGGAAAGATTATGAATTAAAATTTCCAGGCAGTAATTCTCAGAATATCTGAGCCTTGCAATATATTCAATATTTAAGAATACACAAAAGATTATTCCGTAGTGAATGAGGGCTGATTGTATTTCTTTACCTCACAAGTTAAAAGCATGCGCATACACCCGATCAGCAAACTGAAAAAACTCATGGGTTTGTGGCCCTTTGTTTTCATGTGTGCAAGTTTTATTTTTTTTCTGCTGAGTGACAGATATCCATATAGAGATATTCTATAAAGAAAACAGTGCTTTAAAGCTTACTGAGGTGCCAAATCTCATGAAGTGTACAGTACTGCTCCCCCGTCACGCACCCCTGAATCAGGTTGGGCCATTCTGCTGTGGCAAGCACACAATAAACTAGTAAGCTAGCCTGCCTGGATTCTGGCTCAAGCAGGCAATGGAGAGCAAGAGTGACTTTTCCAAAACAGCCTCCTGAATTGAAATCAAGCCATTAAACAGCCTTTGCAGAGATCTGTCCTGCACAGCTGACAGTAAAGAACACTAGCCTCCTATCAGTTTTTGTGATGCACACTAAACCCAGCCATGAACAGCATGGACACCTTTGTGGAACAAGGCAAGGTGTGCTGTGGAACTGCTCTTAATGTAGCATGACCTTGGGGAGATCCCTTGATCTTTACTGTAACATATGCATCTCTAAAAGGCAGGTATTTGCCTTGGTGGAGTGTTTATGGGAGATCTTTGATACTACAAACTGAGATCTTTGGTAATGTTTCATAGTGGTTAAGTTTGTGTTCTAACTGAACTAATGAAGCTAAATACATACTGGTTTTGTGACACTGCCAAAAGGGAAGGCTGGGTAACTCAAATTTCCTCGTAATGCGGGCTAGAATTTTGTCTTCTGAGTGTGGTGCGGTATCCCAGCTTACAGGCTGTTGTATGATTATGATTGACATGGCAAAACTGTTGAGAACTTGTTTCACAGTGTATCAAAATGAACCTACTTAGCAAAATCTGACTTTGAAGGATTTTGACTGCTCTGTGTAATGACAGTTACTTTTCAGTGAATATGAGGAAAGTGGGGATTTTTGTTTCTAAGTTTCCCAGTGACATGGAAACTGGCATCCCATTTTAGTGAGGTTTTCATCTGGAGATGATGGTAGTTAGGAATCTGCCTATGAAGCAAAATAAATTAATATTTTCTTCATTGCTATTTTCCCGAGGAAAACAAGCTGCTAGAACTGAGGCACTTCACTCAGTTTGGCTCATGTTCTGTCTTGGATTTAATACTTTTTAACACTGAATAAAAAATGCCTGCACACCTGCAGTCAGCCAAAAAACAATGAAGTAATTGACAGGGCAGCATTTTTCTTGCTTTGTGTTTTGAAACTAAACCAGCTGTAAAATTTTTGTTAGGATATAAATGGCATTGTGTTAACATCGGGCAAGGGGGAAGAACTTGACATGGGTCAGCTGCCTGCCTTGGAGATGTAAGATTTTTAGCGTCGTGAAATGTTTCATTCATTTTGTTTTATGCAGAAACCTTCATTCAAACATAAATGCTAAGATAATTTAATGTAAGTATATTAGAGATACTTAGTATCAAGCCATTCATGACTTTGTAATGTTTGTGTGCCCTGACAATCGCGTAACAATCTGGTGCTTCCTCAGATAGTGACCAGAGGATGTGAAACCACGGAAATGACCCTGCGGAGAAATGGGCTGGGCCAGCTTGGGTTCCACGTGAACTTTGAAGGGATAGTGGCAGACGTGGAGCCCTTTGGATTTGCCTGGAAAGCAGGCCTACGGCAGGGGAGCCGCCTGGTCGAGATCTGTAAAGTGGCTGTGGCAACGCTGACCCATGAGCAAATGATCGACCTTTTACGCACCTCGGTGACTGTAAAAGTGGTGATTATTCAACCACACGAGGATGGAGCGCCCAGAAGGTAACGAGCAGCAGTTCTCAGTGTAACATTTGTATCTGTCTGGGGCTTTTTCCTCTGCTCCTGCCTAAACCATGACTCTTTTATTGAAGGCCTTCAGTAAATGGATATTGTCTGTCATGTTGGGTGATAATATTGTTGAGGCTCTTAAACCAGTCTTTTCCCCAGAACCCATATTGACTTGTTATAGAAGATAAAATGAGATCCTGAAAGAAATTTAATGGAAAATTTACTTTTATATGACTTTAAAAGGGTTGAAAGTAAACTTTAGTGTATCCTCACTGAGCTGTCCATTATAAACATATAATGTTTAACATTTTATGTTAAAACACATTATGTTTTTCCACATTTAAAAATGTGGAGCCCTTTTCATGAAATTGCACCTTGTCCATCTTGGAGATATCTTCAACTTCTGACTGTTGGAATATATTTGTTTTATTTCTTTTTTATGTTGAAATGTAATGAAATAGTGAGTTACTAGGTTCTGGGCATACAGGGAAGCAAGTCTTACAGTTCTACTCACTTTCTACAGATATCTAATTTAGTCACATTAAATGGTGAATTTCATCAGTGAGTTTATCATTTAGAGCAGAGAAATCTTATTGCAACCTGAAATATATGCTCATGCTCAGGGAAAGATTGTAATAACAGTCATTAGAGTGACTGCATCAGTGTTTTCAGGGATGAAATGCATTTTTCTTTCATTAGTGTTCTTTCTTTGGTGACAAAAGACATTTTTCTCAATTTTTTTTTTATATCACAAGGATGGGAAATAGGAAAATATTGAAACTTTGTAACAGTGAGACTATTTCTCACACACCTTGTCTAGTCAGTGTTAATTTTGCTCCTTCTAAATAACTGTACCAGAGTAAATTTAATTACTTCTCTTCTTGTAGCAGGCCAACTTTAAATCTTTTGTTGATTTTTAATTCAACAGAAAAAACATTAGATGTGTTGCTTTTGGCAAGACAACAAGCAATAAAATTTTACGTAGCGTGCAGCGCTGTGAAGTCGATGCCAAGTGTATGCGAATGCTGCTTAATTGGTGGCAATTCTCCAAGCAGTCATTGGCCTGATGTATGACACACAAGGGCTGTCCCCTGCCTCAACCTGCATCGTGATGCCTCCCTTTCTGAACAAAATGCCTGTGGATGTAGAATACCACCGTTCTGCTTAGTTGGATAGAAATTTGCAATTAAGCCTCTCTTTGCTTAGCTTTGCTATTCTCACCATCTGCTTCTGGGTATGAATTTTCACTGACTTGTTTGGTATACATTTCCAAGCTGTTTACAGAATATGAGCCTAATGAGCTGATCCTTTTATATTGAAGGTAAAAATGTGTATTTTATAGGCCCTGATAGAAAAATACATTCTCTATGAACTGTTTATATTGTCTTTGATATAAATCTTCTTCTAGAGATAAAATGTTTAAATCCCAGATCAGTGTGATACATAGCACCCCAGTCTATGTGTAGGAGGAGTTTGAACTGAGTGTTACCATACTGAGAAAAATCTGCAGAAGCTGCTCCTCTTGATAATTTTTAGCATTTTTTAAATTGTGACTAATTACTAAGAAAAATGAAATTTTTAGAACTATGTGTCTATTCTAAAAATTTTTATAAGCATATTTAAGTTCTTTTTAGCATCACCTTTCAAGTATACATGTATGTAAAAGAAATGTCTCTTTCTCTCACATACCAATTTACCACAGAAAACTCATTTTCCCTTGTATATCCCCAAAAATATTATGAGTTATTCTGACTGTCCAGTCTCTGAAGGGTTTTGAGCTTGCCTTTTTGCAGTGTTTATAATCTAAACAGAGCAGACAGAAAACAGTTATAGATGTTGCACGACAAGTCTGAGAATTTCTGTTAACAAATATGATCTTTGTAAATATATTAGTGAATGAAGGAAAAAAGGAGAGGGCAGAAAGGGATAAATTATCAGAATTTTTTTGGGAAAAGCCTATCACTGCTACTTACTAGTTAAAACTTGTGCAAACCCATCTCCCTGTCTCCTACTGAATTGCTTCACTTAGCGTTCTGCAGGTTCTTTTCACAGAAACAAGAGAATAGCTAAGGTTGGAAAGGACCTCTGCAGGTTGTTGAGTCCAACCCCATTGCTCAAAGCAAGGTCAGCCAGAGCAGATTGCGCATGGACATGGTCACTGGGTTTGGTGTATCTCCAATGATGGAGATTCAAAAATTCAGTATTTCAATTTCAGTATGCAATCATCCTTTCAGTAAGGAAGGTTTTTATGTGTACTTAAATGGAATTTCCTGTACTTCAGTTTTGCACCTTGCCTCCTGTGTTTGCACTGGATACAATTCTTAGTCTGTCATCGTTTTTCCTTAAGCACCCCATTAGATGTTTTATGCACATTGATAAAATCCCTCCTGAGCCTTCTCTTTCCCTGCTGAATGATACCAGCACTCTCAGTCTCTCCTTAGGTTTCAGGTGCTCTTATCCCTTAATCGTCTTTGATCCTTTGCTGGACTTGCTCCGTATGCTCATGTCTCTCTTGTACTCTGGTATCAGCTTTACTCAGAAATTTACAGGTAGTGTTTTTGGATGTAAAACAGGAGTTTCTGGAGAACTAAAATCCATTTCACCTTCGCTTGACAAGAAATGTCCCTGTCCTTGAAGAGTCCATGCATGGCTAAGCAGAACAGAATCAAGCCTGTGAGTGATTGCAAACACATACCTGTGAGAAACATTCAAGGCAGTGGGACAGCTTGCCAGGAGGGAAATTCTTTGTATTAAGTAGCCATAATAATTATCAAATAACACTCAAAGCAGGCATTCAGATATTTTTGTCATATTTGGGGGTCCATCCATCCTTCACCCACACATTTCAAGTGTCTAGGAGAAGGATGGTTAAAAAGCTGGAGAAAGCTTTACATCTGTGCTCCAGTTCTTCTGGCTTTTATTCACAGCTGGTTTTAGAGGTCTTTTGCTAAGAAATGATGCATCATGCTATCTGGCATATGTAGGAAAGTACATTTGGAGGCTGAAATAAGTCCCTTGAAAGTTTGACTCATCCTACAGAGTATATGATCTTTTGGCAGTTGGGTAGGCTTTTCTGTTCTGTTTTTCAACTTGGTTTCTCAGAGTACACACTGGTGGTTTGTTCTTTTGGTTTTGGTTCTGTTGTTTGGGGTTTTTTTTATATTTAAATGCCATGATCTAGGGTTTCAAGTTCAGCCACTAAGATTTTGCCCACAGTGCATAGATATAAAAAATACATCTATCTTTGTTTCTAAAAGGATCAGTTGCTTTAAAAATTTACATACATTTACAAGAATATAATTTTAGCAAAAAAAAAATCCAGAATTTCATTTAAAATCCAAATGTACAATTTTATTAATGCCTACCTTTCATTTTCTGAGATAATCAGCTGATTTCCACTTCTTGATAGACTAGTTTCTGCTTAGCTTTGTCTGCTGAGTTTTATGAATATAAAGCAATGAGGAATTTCTCTTTGAGTTGCCTACTAGCATTGGTTCCTTGCTGGGATCAAATTCTGAAGTGAGTTTACACAGATTGGACATGAGTGCCATGGAGTGTCTTGGGAATTGTAACCTTCAAGCGAAAATGAGTTTCAAGTATGCAGGAGTGTTTCCAAAGCAGTCCCTTGAAAACACATCAGCCAAAGTGGAGATCTTTAATCAAGTTCTTGACTTGATTTTTTTTGTCTGGTGGCTTACCCACAAATAATCTTCAACCCATCATTTTAAAAGAAAACCAACAAAATGTAAGTGTGCACCCACTGAGAACAAACTATTAGCAATAAACTATTTGCAAGGATTTTTTTTTCTGCAAACTGTCTTGTTTTCATTTATTCCAGCATGAAAATAAACTATTTGAATGTTGTAGGTGCTTACAAAGGAATGTTACAGGGTGATTAGGAAATTACAGAGGAAAATTCTGCTCTATAAATGTCTTCCATTACTTAATGTAGATCCTTCTTCTGAAGTCTTGACAGTAGTATATGCAAAAGCAATCATGGAATAAGGCCTTTCATTTACTATCCTGTAAAATTAATGAACTTGAGACAGCTCCTGCTGTTTTCAGTTTGCTCCAGCAATTAAATAATCATGCACAAATTGATGCAGAAATCAAAATTATTTGTGTGGCATCAGGCTGATACTTAGATAGAAAGAAGAATTTGCTATTTAAAACATAAATTATTTAAACGACAAAGCAATATTAGAACAAATATGCTGGTCATTGTTTTCAGAGCTGAATGAGTATTCTCGTGTTATCTTTGTTTCTGTGCTGGGTCTGTCCCTTCAGAATTGTTGATTTGGGATTTTGTGCATTTGAACAGGAGAATAATGATGTTCATTCTGATTTGCTTTTGCTGGTGGTGTTATAGTAGTGTTCAAGGACACTATATCCTTAATCAGCCAAATCCAATCAAGGAATTCAAGCACTTCTAAATCTATTTTAAACTGTAGATTTTGGTAGATTATTTTTTACTACATTTTACCTATGTGTTAGTCATAGTTCAACTACCATTTTATATAAATAAGAAACTGCTTGAGAACCGCTAAGAAACAATTTCTAGGAAATTTAGAAAACAAACAAAACTTTAAGCAGAATTTCCAGGGCTGGCTATAAACAGAAGCTGGAGAGCTGTAGGAGCAGTAGTTTCCACTGTTGGTCTGAACAAGCAAGAGACTCTTTTTCTGCTGTTGTAGGTAGTTTTGAAAATGGAAATACTTCAGTAACTATGACTGAAACTGCCTGTGGGCCATTTTTAAGTACTACTGCAATTCTTCTGAGGTTGTTTTATTCTTTTGAACCTTGCAAACTCCTTCTTACAAATAAAATAGGTATGTTGACTTATTTTCCAGTCGTGATGCTTATTTCCCCTAAATGATTATGATTTCTTGGAAAGAATTGTCTTTCTGGAGCTTTTTACAAGTAACAGATAACCAGCAGAGTATAGAGTGTTTGGAAAATGCTTTTAGGAAGGGGAAGAGGCTGCTGTGTGGTGGAGTTCAGTTATTGTCACAGGGATGTTATCGTTCATGGGGCCTTCAGATTCTTAATATCTATTTACTTATGTAATAAATTAAGCCACCTGAGCTAGAAAGAAGCCAAGTCTAACATCACGTGAGGCAGGTTGAAGCAGCAAAACCTGAAACTGAATCTTTGGTCATAAAAGTGGAATTTGGATGTACAAACCTTCTAATTACCACCCCGCTACTAATCTAAGAAGGCTAAAAATATCTGAAATGTCTAGATTCTGATATTTTATAGAAGTAACTGAAAGAACTATCACTAAGAAAATGTAATTATACTAATTGGAAACTGTACTACTTGCAAGAGTTAATTGTCTCTACAAAAAAAAAAATATAGAAAATGCTTAACTGTGTTTCTCATACAAATAAAGTCTTCGATTTTCTTCTTACTGAGTTATAAATGAACTTATAGTAAGGGTTAATTATAACTGCTAAAGTTAATTATGTGTACAGTTGAGCAGGAAAAAAACCTAAATGCCTGGTAAAGCACTGTCTGTCTCTATGAAGAGATGCAAAGAAGAGTTCCAGGTTATTTTTTTCCCTTTTTTTCTTCTTTCTTCTCTCTATTCATGGAATCACATTCAAATCACAGAATGTTGTGGGTTGAAAAGGACCTGAAAGATCATCTAATTCCTGCCTGTATTTCTCTTTTTCATGTAACAGTTCAGATGTAGAGGCTCTTTAGGAGGCCTCCAAATTGCTTGTCAGCTCACTAACGCAAAGGTTCTTTTTAAAACTGAGTAGTAATAAAGATCAGAAGGACAACGAGTTTATCTTCCAACACAGAGGGATTGGGAGCTTCAACTCTTTGGCTCCATGGAAGAACTGTCAGAGAGTCATCACTTCCCTTAAACCAAGGGTAGGGTGGGCAGCAGCCCTGTCTTAGGTTGCTGTAAGCAATCTCATACATCTATTGTGGTATAAAATTGCTTTAATTTTTAAAAAAAATTGAAATATATATGACTACTGTTAATATGTTTCTGAGATGTCAGAACTTGCAATTTTTGTCTTTTTGACCAAAATTGTCTTGGACCATTTCAGTATTATGCAGCGTCTTGGACTTGCATAGTGCTGTAACTGATAGAAGGGGTCAGTGGAGCTGAGATATTACCTCCAGGAGGTACTTCACAGAGTCAGGGAAGGGAAAATCTATGTCTTAACTAACTACATCCTGAGTGTCAGCAAAACAAAGCTACTAAATTCTGCATTTCAATTAAATCCCTATAATGATATGACATTAATCTGTGTTTTACGTGGATTTAATAGATTACACAATGAGTCCTCAGGCTTGTCGTGTCACTTTGGGCACCACTGTAGTGTTAAAACAAACGTGCACTCTTAATAGAAGTGATTGTTTTCAAAAACAAAATTTGAGTTAGCAGAATGCAGTTATTGTACTGCTGGATAAAGACTTTTTCGTGCAGGATTAGATATTTGGTATTGCAATGGTGATAGTAAGGCATAACTTACCAGTGTCATAAACTGATGCACACCAATGATGCCTTCTCTATCCCTACATCTCCTCACAATACATTGAACTGGAATTAAATTGTAACCAGGTATTCTAGTTCTGCTGGTGCTCTAACAAGTTGTTTATGCATGAAATCTGTACATAGCTGGGGTCCAAAATGCTGAAGTTGTACCCAGCAGCTGATAGACAGGGGATTTAGCAGAAAAGAAGGCTTTTGTGTAGCTATCAAGGTGACAGGGTGCTGATGATGGTGCGTGGAAGCTTCTATCTTTTCATGGAAATGGGTATTTATGGAGTTTAACTAGACTCCCTGCTTAATGTAGGCCCTTCACAGAGCCTTTTGTAGAACCTTTATATAGAAGCTGAAACTAATATTGAAAGTTCATGTAGTTTTAAAAATTTAATGGACTGCTGGATAATTCTTTCAGAACATAATGCTCCTTGCAGGAACATTTGAATATTGCAGATTTTTGTAGTGGACTCTTAAATTTTATTATGTTGTCGTGACCTGCTAGCTGTATCATAGAGTCATGCTCTCTTTAATTGCAGAGTAGGTTTTATTAACCAAATTTTTAATAGGATGATATGGCTCTTGAACCAAAGACATTAGTAGGAGTCTGTGCTTTATGTTGAAGCACTGATTTAATTAATAGCAAACCATGGTGAAGGGCAGGAAGTGCTGTAATTTCTGATGTGTGGTTAAGAAATGGTCACATTTGCTTGTTAAATATTGTGAGTCTATTTTTCAAATGTTATATTGGATATAATTGCGAAAGACATTTGATATCCTATACTTGTATAACATAAACTTAAGTATCTTTTTAAAACCATAAAATAGAGATTTGTCTTTATGTATCCTTTAAAGTGAATTTAAAATAAATATATAAAATTCAAATTTAAAAGCTATCATTCAATACCAGTGCCAATCTATATTCTTGCACTGTTGGAATAAGTAACAAAATCATAAGTAAAAGTTAGGTAAAGGTCAAATTAAATATTTAACAGGGAATTGTATTTTTTGTTTGTTTGTTTGTTTTTCCATGCAAGATAACTTACAGTTTGATCCATGGTGGGGAGTGGAGGTGGGAATTGCAGGCATGAAGTAATTCTTTCTCTGTCTTCTTGATATAGGAGGTAGCTGCAATTATGACTTCACCTATCTCAGTATACTGCAGTATCTGTTTTTTTAGGCAGTGCTTGTGAAGCAGTGAAGCATACTTTTTCATATAAATCTTGGAATGATTGGTTTGGTACTTTTAAATTAGGATTTAAAAGCCTTATGTGACAAAAGAAGCTATCTGAAACCCTGGAAAATCTTTTTTGAGCCAGTTAAAACAAACATTCTAGGGCTCTGTTTTGAATAAATAAGCAACACTGTTCAATTTTTATAGTGATCTGAAACAGGATTGTTTTGTAAACCTTTTTCTGCAGGAACTGTGTCCTCAATATTTATTTTTTTTCATTTGTAGGAAGGATATGTTTTCCTGATGCAAACAAACACAAAATTTTACAAAATTTTCAGTTCTTACTCATTGTGGAAAAGCTTATTGTGTACTGTTATTATATTTCTGTTATAACTACTATTATTATACTTTTGTTAATTAGTCAGCAAGCTAAGTCAAACTAAATTGTAGTAACAGTCCCTTTTGCTTTTAAAACCCATGACTGTTTTTACAGCATTTAGAGTACTTTATGGGGAGTATCTAATGAGGGGTACAATCACAATTACATGCAATAACTTTCTCAATTACCCAGATGAACTGTAAAATTGATCTCTTAATAACAAAAGTTAGGGAGAGGGTGGTTTGTTTCATAATGCCTAAAGCCTATAGGAATGAAGAAGGGAGTGAAACAATACTAAGAAATTAGCAGAAGGGAGATCAAAATTTTAGCCTACATAATTGTACAACTTCTTCATCAAGTAATGGAAAACTGTGTATATATGGTCACATGAAAAGTTGTGCAGTGCACGAAAACTAATACTAACCTTGCTATGCCATTTTTGCATTCTTTGATCTGCTTGTTTTGTATGTAAAACTTGAAAAAAAAAATAGAAAAAAGGATCATGGTTGCATTGCTGGAGGCTGTTGTCTCCTGCACCTTCTTTGTTGCAGACAGTGAATGAGGCAGGAACGTGCATGAAGGGAAGAATGATCTTGGAACATAAGCAGTTGAAAATCACACTGGAGAAATACATTCTATAAATGCTTCAGCTGTAGAAGATTTTGCACAGTTCTGTGCAATTAGCTTAACTTGACCTTTTTTTTAATGGTGTTCTTCATTCTAAGAGCCCAACATATGAAGTGTGAAAAAAGTTTTAAAAATTGATACATTGACTTAGGCAGTTCGAAGTGGTGTTCTGAGAAACTATGGCATTTCAGGGTGAGGGGAAGGCCAGAGGTATACCAAATTGACCCTCTGAAGTGATGTGATAATTTTGCAACAGTGATTTCTCTGTAGCACCATTCCATGTCTGTGAGAAGACATTGTTAGGGTGGCTTTACCTCCTTAGGTAAAGCTCAAACCTGGAAATCATGATTGCAAAATTCTGTGATGCCTCTAGCGTGTCTAACTATGATTTGTCAGCAGAGATTGGACACGTCAGCGTTTACTGGTGTATGTTACAATTATATTTCTCATAAAAGAACAACATTGAAAAATCAGGAATTCTGAGTTCTGCTTTGGAACATTCTAGCTCTTCAACTCATCTTTGTCAAGGTGTCTTCCACCCTATATTGGCTTTTGACCTCCATTCTCAATACTTCTGTTGTCTATATTTTTAAGTTCTTAAACTTTTTCATGTATTTGAGTGTTACCAGGGACAGAGAATTAGTGCTACAGGTTAAGCTTGCCTATTTGCCACTAAAAAATTCAGCGGAGTGAAACATTTGTCTGGATCAGACTATGTATATACAGAGTATGTAGAATGTAATTGCCACAGCTTCTCATAGGTCTTCCCTTCAACAACCTTGAATAAGGCAGGTTGCTTTTTGTCTAATATTTTTTCTTTTAATCTGTTTACTGGAACACAGATAATGAAAATATTCTTTGAGAGGGTTGATTCAGAGGCTTTAATGCGCAGTGATTTAATGTGTGAGAATTTATACAATTTACTTGCATGGCACATTTGTGTGAAGTCATTTATGCCAAGATATTTTCAGGATTAAGACTGTAAGCTCTTTACACTCTATTGCACTTTCTCTAGGTGATTTTAATGTAGTTGCAAATGGTAAATGTCGGTTTTTCAAGAGACGTAAAGCTTGATCAAGACTGCTGAGGAATGCAGTAGGATTGCAGTTGAGACAGAGGAGCAAATTTTCACTATTTCTTACTTAATATATTGCTTTGGAAGTATTTGGGGTGTTCTCTTCATAGATATTGATTTAGTATACATTGCCTATCAGAAAAATGATGGAGATGGAATGTTGAGAATATAAAAAATCTCCAGTGATAATCAGTGTTGACTTAAAGGGTCTGTGAAACTTATATATACCAATTTCTGAAACAGTAACACTGAATTATTCAGTGCCAGCTGAGTCTACAGCAAATATCCCACAGGCACCCTGATCTTTTGTGGAACACTACCAGTACTTTTACCTTGGTTTACACTGTCTGTGAATACTGTTAGTATTTAACCACACTGTAAACTCCAAGCACAGGTGGTAAGGCAGACTGTTTCTGATCTGTCTCTTCCCTCCTCTTCCCCATTTCCCTTCCAGGCTTACGAATCCCTGTGAAAAGAGACGTTAGAAAGTACACTTTGAAAACACAGGGAAAAATATTTAGGCGCCCATTCATCATTTGCATTGTAGTCCATGCGCTCTGTCATTTGGTGGGGACGAGGTGGGATTCTAAAGGAGAGTTCTTAACCCCCACTAAGAAACTTTCAGTTTGCTGCAAAGCAACAAACCTATTTCTGAAATTTAAACAAGTCAGTGCTGTTTTAGAAAAACTTGAAGCATTATGACTATTAAATACCTTGTCTCTAAAAGTTTTTATTATGTATAATTCGAAATGGAGATTCATTTATAAAGGTTTAATATATTCCTCATTTTGAAGGGCGAGGAGACAGTCAAAGATCTTTGTAGCAAATCTTTGTAGTACATGGTAGCAAATCTTTTATTTTGTAACGTTTTCTACCTGCTTGGCATGACAGTTTTGAAAAGTTCAAAGTACAATGCTGTATGAACACCTTTGGGCACCTGGAATCAAAATATGTATATACTTCTGACCGTGAATGCAAGATTCCTCCCTGTGTTCTCTCCTGTGAGACTGATGAGCATTTTTATTTGTCCCACAGGGGTTGTTCAGAACTTTGTCGTATACCCATGGTGGAATACAAACTTGACAGTGAAGGCACCCCATGTGAGTATAAAACCCCTTTCAGAAGGAATACCACTTGGCATCGGGTGCCGACTCCCGCTGGGCAGCCTCTCTCTCGTGCCTCTCCAATCCTAGGAACATCTGACAGACTGCAGTGCCAGCAGCTTCTCCAGCAGGCTCAGACAGCCATTCCTCGTAGCACTTCCTTTGATAGAAAACTGCCAGATGGTGCAAGGTAATACGCTCTCTGGTTAATGCCTGGCATCTTCCTAGTGTGTACTACTTTGGAAATCTCTGCTTTCTAGAACTCTGGTGTCTTGTTTTTTAAACCTTCTTTTATTGAGTTTTGACAGTAATTTTAATTGTGAGATTGTAAATAGCATTCACTGGATCAGTCTGCTTGAAACAAGTGACTTCTGGTGTTTGTGGTGGAATTGGACTGCACTGAGGATCCTACTGCTGAGGACAGCTGACCTTTCCTTTAGTCCCAAATCAGTGAAGTGGGAAACTGCCTTATAGCTTTTGGATCTTAATATTGTCCTGTTCCCCATCTTTTGGAAGACTGTTTAAACAAATATTGAGTGTAAATAAAATGAACTAATTCCTTTAAAAATTAATTATTTAATCTCATTACCAAGGTATTGGCATAGTTTCAAAGGGTTCTGTAACTCATTACCAGCCCTTCTGCTTTGCTTTGCTTTTAATTAAACAAAGCAGAGCTTGTGATTTGAATATGTAACACCTCTTAGATGATGGGATGGTATCCTTAAATGTTAGCTCCGTTCTAATTTAATCATAATTCTTTATAAGATGAAACTTCGTTTTTAAAGATAAAAATTTGCAAATGCATTTGACCTTTGAATTATTTTGGAAGACCATATGTCTTGAGCAGAACTCTGTCATTTATTGTTTATAATTTTTTCAGCTTATGCCCTTATCTATTGGGTGATGTAGTTCTAATTTCCAAGGAAATAATTATTGCATGTTGAAAATATCTGAGTGATACAAAAATCTGAAATACTGGTCTTAAATGGGTTTAAGACAATTCTGGATGAAATCATTAAATGCCACTATCGCTGCATTGACTACCTTATTTAGTAGAAAAGAATTAATGACTTTTTACATCAAAATGTACACAAGTAATAGTAGTACATATTTGAAAATATGTCTCTTTCATTGTCTGTGGAAGGAAGACTCCCAGTTGTGACCATTTGATCACTTGTGTTCTCCTTTTCCCTTCCCCCCTCTCCACCCCCTGAAAAATTGAGAGGTGCATTTCTGTAAGCATTTAAATACCATTACAGAACTTAAGCTTTTCCTAATGTCTTGTTAATGAAATTCTCGATAACATCTAACATAAGGAGACATTGTATCAAATGTCTATAAATACTTCATCATTTATGATGCTTTATTAAGCATACTGTGTGCCAATACAGAAAAGAAATGAAAGCTTTCTGACATGCTACTCAATTCCAAAAAGACTTCACAAGCATAAGCTGCACTTCTCATAACACTCAGCAAAGCATGTGAAAAAATGCTTAGACTGAGCCTACTCTTATCAAGAAGAAATTCCTGTATCACTTAAGCAAAACATGTGCAGTGCAGAAGTGCTGTTCTGGGGAAGACATTATACAGAGTATAAATAATGAAAAGAGAGGAAAATTATAGATTCTGGCATGTTGGTCTTGAAACATGTAAAGCAAGGTACCTAATTGGCAAGGTCTTTCCGCATGGGAAGAGGCATTGTTGATGATTTGGCAGAGAGATGAGCTTAAAACAGAAGAGTTTGAAGTAGGCTAGGAAAATGATGAAGAGATTCTAGAGGGTCAGAGACCCAGTGTCAGTTTAAGAGTGCGAGCAGGGAGAAGCAGATTGATAAAACAGAGAAGATTTAACAGCTGATCTGAAAATGAGCTAAGGCTGAAGCCGGCAATAAAATTGTTTGGTTTAGAAATAAAAAGAGGAAGAAGCAGAAGAAATGTGGACTAGATATAGTAAGAGATTTACGCAGCAAAAATTGAACTACTGTGACATATAATATTTAGGTGCCCAGTCCCTGGAGTGAATTTAGAAACTGAGAGCTGAATGCTTCTGCTCCTAATGCAGTTCCTGAGAATTAAGTGCTTTGAGGAGGCAGTCCAAGTATTTTGGTGTTGTTCAAGGAATTTCCTCTACTTAGTCACTTAGAAATACAAGGATATCCTTAAGCTCTACTCCTGTTTTCACAAAGTGGCTAATTCTGTGACAGCTACTCATAGCATGTGCCTAAGTGAAGCATTAGGTGGACTCAGTCTTCTGGTTTTGGCAACAAGATGTCTCTGTGTGCTTTAGTCCCTGAGTCACACTTGTAGGCAATGCATCCTATCACCTGGAGTCTGGAAGCCATTCCTGAGAGCAGATGGTTGGAATTTTTGTCTGAAGGAGCTATGTGAGGCTGTCATTGATGGGATTTCTGTGGTTCTCCTTTTGTAGCCACTCATTGCTTACTAGGCTAAAGGCTTCACACTTGTCCAGCAAATGGGAGGTAGACATATTTCAGCCTCAAAACAGCACAAAGCAATATCCTGGCTTTGAGGACAATTATCCTAAACATTGGAGGGTGGAAACACATGGGATCATAATTTATCTATGCCTTAATGCTGGGTCACTTAATCTGTGAAGGAAATACATCATTCTTGGTGATAATAACAAGTTAATGGAGCTAAATTAAGCTGTAGCCTATTGACCACTTCTCTTAATTGAGAGAGGTTCAGTCCTGTCAATACTTCTCAGAGAAGGACATGCTGAAAAATGAAGTACTTCATTATTTATTATACAGTGACTGTTAGACTAAATATAACACCTAATGTCTTTAAAAAACAAAATATAATAGCTGCAGTCTTTAAAATTTTCAAGCTGAATGGTTAAAGTTGCTCATTAAAAGGCCATGTACTTGGGAAAGTGTTTTGCATAAAGAAAAAAACACCTCTTCATTTCCTCCCTGAGTACATACATTCATTTTTACATGAAAAATAATAAGGGGGAGAGAAGAGAAAAAAAGATAAACACAAGGAATTGAATTCAAGATATTGTCAATATAATTGAAGGGAATTGTGATGTAGTTATGGAATAATGTGCACAGAAGTGAAGAAAAGGAGATGTGATCAACCCCAAATTTAAGCATTAAATTTCAACTGTCTGGAAATCTAACAAAACTGCTTAGAGACATTGTTAAGACATGAGGCTTAAAAGTTTAAATAGCAAGTATAAAATGATACCCATCATGAAAATTTTTATTGTTGCTTTTCTATGTCAAAGGATTAATGAAATAAAATTCTAAAAAGTATTAGAATTGCCTCTTCCAATTTTTCTATCTTTAAAATTGGAAAAAGTGCCAAGGAACTAACAGTTATTTCTGACCCACTATGAGAGCTTCCCACACATGAATTTAGAGGCCTAATCCAGCTTCTCTGACTCCTAAGTAATCTCACTTATTCAGAACTAAAGCCAGATCTAAGGAAAATAGGATTTGGAACTTAGTCTTCCTCTGTTTGTGCCTTTTTATATATTCAGTTGGAAATACTTTATTCATAAATAAATACTATACTTTTAAAATTCTTGTTAAAGTTTTATGAAACTGAGATAAGCCTTTTATATTCCCCAAATGAATGTAACTAAGTGTTCATATTGCATATGTATTATTTATGAAAATGAATGTATTTGATAAAAGAAGCACAGCCCAGTTAAAATATGAAACCCCACAAATACCTCAGTACACTGTTAATGACTCTAAAATCAACATTGCAGAAGTTCTCCAAGCAATCAATCCTCATCCAGTGACCCAGGACCCAGCGGGAGCAGCCACTGGAGACAGCAAGTGGGATATGACGGGTATTAGTGGTTTTTAAAAATTTTCATTTAAATCTTACAGTAGCTCCTATGCATCTTCTTTCTTAGGCAAAATTTGTATGCATGTTCTAGATTTTATTTTCAAACACTGTTCATATATTTTTAGATGTACAGGTTTACTGATCTTTGATGTAACATGCGTGCAACTGCAATTTTAAAGTCATCCTAATTTGACACTTTAGAATCATATTTTTAAATTCAGGTAAATGAGAAATGGTTCTTAGGTTTATTTTCCCAGTAATAGGTCAGAAATCAGCTAGTAACTCAGAACTAGAATAAAATAATAATACTTCCTCCTCCTGCTTCAGGAGGAAGGTGTTTGATTTTAAAAAAAATCTTTCTGGTCTTCAAAGGTTTTATTTCCTGCTATGTTTGTTTCAGTGACCCCCATTCCCTGGCACATGTCCTCAAAAAAGCAGGAATTTCAGAGGTCACTTCTCCCTAAAAGGCTGTGCATAGATAGTCTTTTTGCATCCCTGTTTGCATCCTTGGTGCAGAAATTTCCGAAGTTAACTATCTGCATATAAAAGACCACTCCAATATAACTCATAGAATATTATGTGAGACATCTGTTCTAAACTACTTTCAGTTTATGACTTTGTTGTATATATACAGCTGCTGAAAACACTCCTGTTACAAAATGTTGAGCTATGGCAGTATCTACAACAGAGTAATATAAAAGCATTCCACACTTGCCAAGTGGCTTTCAGAAGCTACTTTTCCGGAAAAAAAAAAAGAATATTGAAACCATCAGCTTGACTCCTTGAAGCTTATTAATGCTGTGGCATGATTGATTGTGGATAAAATTATTCCACGTAGCAGATATATATGCAGTATCTTGTAGACTCCTCAAGGAATTTCACATAACTCAGTGAAATTTCTGGCAGCTAAATAGATGCTAATAATTCATATAAAACTGTAGGGTTTTCTCGTTGGTTTTCTTTTTTTTTTTTGACAGTCAACGCATCAAAATGCATCTCATGTAATTTTTTCCCTGCACAGTTATTTCTAACAGCAACCTAGGTTTTAGTTTGTTGCTTTGTGAAATATTTAAACTTTTGCAGTATAATACAAAGCAGTGGATCTGGTACTAACTTGCATATTCTCAGTGTGAAACCCTGCAAAACTACGATTGCTTTCTGTGGGGCTTAGGCCACAAAGAGGTTAAGCATATATTACCATGGTTCTTCACTTCAAAAGCCTTTGGATATCGAGCCCCAGGAATACATTTCTTCTTAAAGTTCAGTGTCTTGGCATGTTCACACTTCAGATATAACAGTGTGCTGTGGAAAAAGATTGCATGTAAATATTTCTATGCAGAGTTTGGAAATGTTCGGGAAGGATGATTATTTTTAAAAGTCACAAAATACTTGTTTTTAAAAGTAAAAAGTGGTGTAGTTCATCATGTAACTAATCTTACAGGATAAAAACCTTAACGGCCTAATTTTCTGCTTCCATTAAAAGATGCCAGTCCCCTTTACTGCATGAACATCACCAAGGTTCAGGCTCACTGGAGTGTGAAGGAGGCAGAGAACGAGAGGAAACTTTGGAAGGAACTAGACATTCTGGTAATAAAATCCACTGTATCTTTCAAGTCCATCCATGTTCTTTGCAATGCAGTGCCTGTTGACATGCAGCCGCCTCCCCGCGAGGAGGTTTGGCTCACGTGGAGCACGTGATGTGACAGTTTCACAACAGTGGGCACTGTTGCGACATTGTGCGAAGATACCTGTGTCTGCTTGCCAAGACGTGCAGGTCTGAAGCCTGATGCTGAGTTGTGTGCCTTTCTCCATTATTTTTGGCAGAAGCCAAGTGGCATGCACCGTCAACCAAAGTCCTGAGCTCCTACAAAGACCGAGCTTTACAGAAAGAAGGCGGTGGCAAGGAGTCGCCGAACAAGCTTTCACATGTAAGTCTTTTCCTTGGATGTCGTTCAGAACTCTGAAAGCAAACAAACCCCAAAACAGCAACAACAAAAAACTACTCTGGACTTAAAGAAATAAATCTTTAAAATACATTTTAGTAATTTATGCAGACTTCACTGTTCTGTGAGGAAAAGATTATGCTCACCCAGATGTGGGTTGAATCAAGTATGCTTAATCTGTGTTTACAAACTCAGAATTCCAGGAGGGCTTGAGTCTAGGGCATTGAGGAGATAAAACTAGTATAGCCTCCACTCAGCTGTGAATTTACAGCTTCATTTATACTGGCTTGTTTAATCTGTGGAGTGTTTAATTACCCTTTAAAAGAAAATAAAATTATATTTACCATACCGCTTTTCATCTTAATGTGAAATACCCATGGAATGTAATTGTCAGTAAGCCCTATAAAAATGTAACTTGTATGTTGGGAATGCTGAACAGATTTTCTACTCTACCTTGTTTGGTGGCTTGTCTTCAGTAATGGCAAAATCCTCAACAGCCTAGTGAAGGAAAATACATAATAATAATGTTTGTTTCCTGAAAAATCCTGCTATATGTAGTAGGAGTCTGTAGACTGTTTGTAAACTTATATTTTATGTGTGAGCAACAGCATCTCCTAGCATCTGCTAGGAGAGAGATCTCATGAAAAAGTTAGTCACCCTTCCTATTTATATCCTACCTAATAGAAGTCCATTTGCCCTAGTAGAAGGCCATCTGCCTTTATTCTGGCTACTGTCACAGACATAAGTTAATCCAACTCTCTGTAAAATTTATTTTAAAAGGTAAATAACAAAACCCCTGGACTTAATTGGCACAAAAGTCTGATGTAATTATTCCACTTCAATAGCTGTGCTTAGTTTAGTGCCTTATGACTTAAGTTACTTTCGTCTGGTACACATACATCACAATTGGCTTCAATTTAACTAGCCACACATCCAATTGGATTTGATCCAATGAGCGGCATATTTCAGCCACACTGAGAAAAAGCCAACAATAATTCAGTCTTCGGTGTTTTTCAGATTTGCAGTAGAGCTTGTTTAAACAAATAATTACCAAGGCTTCTAGCTTTAACAAATGCTTGTTTTAACTGTTCAGAAATGCAATTTTATGGATGTTAAGCAGGTCCTATAATCAGAAAATTCAATTCTGATTTTGAGATTTGTGATAGAAGATGGAACTAGAGCCTTTTTATTTGCAGTGGCATCAACCTTTAATGTGTCTAGCCAGCTGTGCAATTCATTTCACAGAAACTGGTGATATAATTGGCTCTTTTCATACTTTGCAGTTATATGATAGCATACTGTAAAAAAAATAATAAAATGGTCTTTGAATGGCACAAATGCAGTAATTTATATGAAAATCGATCTTCTACTATTTAAATTGAGGGGGGTCTTTTTTGGTTTGTTTTCTTGTTATTAAGATTGGGGACAAAAGCTGTTCAAGCCACTCCAGCAGCAACACCTTATCCAGCAATACCTCCAGCAACAGTGATGAGAAGCACTTTGGCTCTGGAGACCTGATGGACCCCGAGCTGCTTGGCTTAACGTATATAAAGGGGGCTTCCACGGACAGCGGGATCGACACGGCGCCCTGCATGCCGGCCCCTCTGCTGGCCCCCCTGCACCTGGCCGGCACCAGGGCTGGGGTGCACTGCCACACCGAGCCGTGGGCAGAGGCTCCCGAGGCTCCTGGGCCGGACGATGATCCAGCTAAAATCTACACCGTTCATGGCTATGCCTCTGCTATCTCGGCCGGTCACACGGCTGAGGGCAGCATGGGAGACCTGAGTGAAATCTCCTCCCACTCCAGGTACGCGTGTCTTACAAATCGGGGGCTGTGGGTTACGGGTCAACGTACAGGCAACTTCTTGTGTTGTTTTAAATTCTGTTCACCCTTCTTTGAAACTGAAATTAAAAGATTTTGATGGTTTTGCTCTATTCAAATGCTTGTATGAGCAGTTTTCTTGGAAAGTATATCCAGACCTCCTCCCAGACCTGATGGCGGCTTTATCCGTGACCCTTGCAAATTGCTTAGGTTTTTAAAACTGGGAAACGTCCCCGAATAAAAGAGAAGTTTTCACCTAGAACTTATTCCACATACTTTTGGTTTTTTAGTACAGTGCAACAAATTACCTTGGAGTTTATGCTGGAGAAAATCAGAAAAATTAGATAATGGACAATTTTTAGATATAAAGAAACTGCATTGCATACCATCCCCCCAATTAACATTATTCTGATGTATGCTTTACAGTTTTGCCTGCTGAACAGCATTTATGATTGATTTTTCAGCTTTTCTTTTTGTTACCAGTGTGCATGGTACATCTGTTGTTAGTCTTGTTGGAAGTACACTTTTATAGCTGGTTATCTTCCCTTTATCTTCCAGTTCCCATTTTATGGTGACTTTGAAGTTGAAGCTTTGGTCTGTGTATTAAGGCTTTTACCCTGTAAAGGATAGAAGGAAATTGTTTATTCTTCTTTTCCTCTGATTTTCCTGCTTTCAGTGTCAATAAATACAGGAAAATAACCAAATAATACCTTTTTAAAAGTCACCCGTGTATGAGTGAATTGAGTGAACTTGACATGAGTGAATTCTTGTACGGTTATTCTGAAGAAATTTATTCTTCAAGGAAGTGTTTGCTTTAGTTTATTTGAAATAGGTTGTAGAGTCTTCACTAAAAGTATGTCTTAGTGCCTACTAATGCTATTATTCACAGTAAAGGGGGCTGTTAAAATTATCCAGAAGAGTGTCTTGTTGAACTGAAATTTACTTCTGTTAAATTTGCTGATAATTTACTACTAGTGTGTCTGATTGAAAGGCACAGCCTAGTCTTTCATCAACTGGCAAAATTACTGTGAAATGGAAAAGGACAAGGTTTTATGATTAGGGAAATATTTGAGTAATTCCCAATGTAGTTCTTTATGTAAGTGGGTATGTACGTATTTACTTAAAATTGCACACACAAATCGAATATATATCTCGATTTTAGTCTTTTAGTTTTGCTTCACATCGGTTTGCATTGGCATTTCAGCAAGCTGAATTCCATGCATTGTTTGTTCCAGAAACTCATCACAATTCTGTTCTCAAAGAGCTTTAATGTATACACAGTTGGTGTGTAGAAAATTACTGTGCCAATTTTGCTTCATTGATTTTAACCTTGAGAAAAACTTAACAGTGAGAATTATTGCCGCATATCAGGCGAAGCATTTCTGATTTGTTGTTGCATGACATATTTAATTTTTCCTTTTGTGTGTTTCCTTCACTTTTCCAGTGGGTCACATCATTCAGGAAGCCCATCAACACACTGCTCTAAAAAGAGTGGCTCCCTAGATACCTCCAAAGTTTATATAGTGTCGCAGAATAGTAGTCAACAGATGTCTGGGTCGATTTCAAAACCATACCACAGACAGGGAGCAGTGAGTAAATATGTCATTGGATGGAAAAAATCGGAAGGAAGTCCTACACCTGAAGAATCTGAAGTTTCAGAATGTCAGGAGTAAGCACTCTGTTTTACTTTGTTGGGGGAAGAAGGGTAGTGAAAATAAATTTTAAAATAGGAGAGAAAAAAATTAAAAGTTCTGTTTTGCCTTTAAATATTTGGAGGGGGTGGGGGGTGGTGTCTATACCTTTAAATAACTAGTGAAGCTTAATACTGGAATAGTCCATGAGAAATATGTTGTTCTTAGGTGGAAGAAAAAGACCTGAACTCAAAGAAAAAGATGCAGTACCTCAAATATAGAGAATTAATACTTTCACAGTGGTGCATCTATAAAGAGTAATGTTTGAATCTGCTGTATAAAACTGACCTTGAAATTCCCACTGGCTTCCAAATCATCTTTGTGGATAATGTCCTTGCTTTCTTTTTGTGCACAAGCTGTTCGGTGCTGTTTCTCAATAAGCCATGGTCAGCTGCTGTCTAGCTCAATAAATTGACAAGATGACATGCAGTACTAGATTTTCAAATGTTTAATTGTGATTATTCTTTGTTTAATAGCAATGGGCTATTTTTATCTAATACCTAATTTTGCATAAGTGTGCACATTTATGGCAAGAGAAACATTTAAAAATATATGCAAGAATGTATATGCTATGAAATATGAATCTGAAGTTCAGCTCTTAAATTCTTAATTTTCAAAAATAGAAGACATTACTCCCCCCCTGTCCTGGTTGTTTGTGTTCCTTTGTGTTAGCATTAGAGGTGATTTCATTTCTCCCCCCCAATGTTTTAATTACATAAATTGTTTAGTCATAGTAGTGTTTCAATTATAATGTGGTAACTTCAGGGTTTCCCTCAAATTTTTGGATTTTGAAATCAATTAACTACTGAAACAGCGTCTCCTTATTTTGAATGGCAGTCTTGAAATAAAATTGCATAATTAATCCGTGTGTTTAGACTGAAACAATGGCAATTAAAAAAATTATCTTCAAGAGATAGTTCTGTTCAAAAACTATTAATTGAATATGACATCGCTTCCTATATCCAAAAATATTTTCATATTTTTCCATGGCATACAGTATTGCCTCACCTCCTTCTTTCTAGGAAAGCTCTCTACAGAGCAGAGTGGAAATATCTCTCTGAGGATAATTATGTTGAAATAAAATAGCATCTCTAATTAGCAGTGATGATGAATATCAGGTCAATTGCTGAATGTTGTGCCACTGTAGGTTATAATTCACTGAGAATTACACTTTACCATAGCAAAGCTTATTTTCTCTCTGCTGAAGACAGTCACTGATGAGGCTGCAGTTGGCAGTGAGCAATGGCTTCCAATGTGTGTTCTTTGTGAGTCGCAATCTCCAGTTCCTTCAATTGTGTTCTCAGAGTAAACCTGTTAAAATCCTCTCTCCTTTCTCTCTGGAAGGAGCTGAAGGTTAATAATTCAGTTTGACAGTCTTTTGTTGACTGTAACTAGATTTTTACATGCTGATAATTAAAGAAGACACCTATTTAATTTCTCTAAATAGCTTTATGAAATTGCTGATAATAAAATATACTTACACTGGGAAATTGATTGCCAATACACTTCAAACATTGCTGCAACGACCATAATAATTTTTCCAGATTGTGAAGCTGGATGCAATATTGTACTATAAAATACTGATTTTTTTATTTGCTATGGAAGTAAAAGTTAAAGTATTTTGTGATGAAACTTTGGAAATGTTGAAGTAAATATAACTTTTGATATTGATATTGATTTTGATATTGATAGAGAAGTGTTGTGTGTAAAAGAGAGGCAAGCTAGGAGAAACAAGGATTATGCTTTTTGAAATTGTTCTTTAGAATTCTTAATGCTGTTTCTCAGTGGTTTAAGAATTTCATTCTGTACTCACAAACAGTTTCATAAAGGTAAAGTGATCAAAAACGTGTTCTAAACAATGTGCTGTGTCAGGAGATAATTCTAACAATTTTCACTTTGACAGAAAATGATTGCAGTCTTTCAAATCCAATTTCTTTGCTAAAAACACCCATTTTCTCAACAGAGTGTATGATGATATTGATGCTGTGTCTGCATCGAGTCCACTCCAAACTTCTGTCAGGAATGCTATTGTTGAAAGCCAGCAAGTCTTGTCCAAAGAAGATTTTCTGAAGTTGATGCTGCCAGACAGCCTCTCTATGGAGGAAGGGAGAAGAAAGGTTGGTTACTTTCTTTGGCTCTGTGTATTTCAATCCTTCATTAACCTTAGAAATGGGTTTCTGGTGTGCCCAAAATTGCTGTCCAGAATGCAATATTGTTTTGTACAAGCTAAGTTTATTCTATGGGGATGACCGTAAGTCCCAAAATATCATTTCCCATGATGACGGGAAATGTTTGTTTGATGATTATTTATAAAATCCAGTATTTGTTTAAGTATGTTCTTACTTAGCTTGACCAGAGGTGGATGCAGGTTGAGCAACTTCATTATAATTTGAAAGGTTAAAAGTGACATTTTGAAGTAAGGAGGCCTAAATTCATACATCTTGAATGATACTAAAACATATGAATAAAAGTAACCCACTTTCCTCTGCCCTGTAATAGTCAGTACCAACCATTCTGCTAGAAATCCAAATCAGTTTCATGTAGGTACCAGTGGCAGCTGCTCAGAAGGCGTAATTGTCAGTGCTGCTGGAGAGTCTGGATCGAATCTTTTTAGTATGAAGACAGCTGGTAATTCTTAATAGTTCACAATAAGTGGATAGTGATCTTAAAACTTTCTGCTCTCCAAAGTAAATGGTTCTGAATTCTGTGCTTAATGTGGAATAAAGAACAAAGCAATTAAATTGCTTGAGATAATCATCACACTTCCATGTTAACTCAATGCTGTCTTAACCCACCGTGTTTATACAATATGCTAAATAGCATAATCATCATGTCTGAACAAAGGTAACACACAGGAATCTTCTAAGTGCAGAGCTGAATTTAAAATTCAGATCATATATATTTTATAATACGTGGTATGATAAGTGTGCATTATACATGCTTGAATTTTTGTGCCTTATGTCCTAGAGGGTTTTATAATTTATGATTGATACAATAATTGGAGGGGTTTTGTGAAGATTCCAAGAACTGCCTGTGTTTCTGGCTGCCTAAATAAGAATCAACAAAGAGAGAGGAGGTGTGGCTGAGATAAATGACTGCTATCCCCTTCCTCTCCAAGGCACCTGAACAAAAGTTAAGTAAGTGAGACCATGGGCCCTGATCCACAGGAGTTGGCAGTGTACAGTCTGTGGCTGTGTCTTCCTAGAGGGTAGTAATCTTGATATTGGTGAGCTAGTTACCTTTGACACTGAAGTCTGAAATTAATTTCCTGAGAGTGTGAGGTTCTACGCTGTATTCACTGTTTGCAAAAGCTGTTCCTCTTAAGCATTTGTTCTGCATAGGGAATGTGGAATGCACCATTAATTACAAAGGAAACATGTAATTGTTGTATGCAGGACAAACCATTAAAAAATCATTAAGGCATTAACTGTGCTTTGTAGATGTAAAGAAAACTGTGTTTTGCAGTGCTGAGAAATGACTTACAAAGTGGAATGGTCCAGCTTTGCAATACAGTAGCATCTTGTTTTACTGTAGATAGTTTGTGGTCTGAAAAACCTTTTGAAATGTGTGAGCAGTTTTCACTGAACCCTGTTACCCTCTTTTCTAAGCCTGTTTTGTGATATCCAGAGAGATGCAGTGTCTCAAGTAACTTTTGTCATCCAATGTACTATGTGGCAGCATATATCAGTTCAGAATGCTTAACACTAAAAAGTGGTCATTTCAAATTAAAATCAAACAATTCTATGTATAGTCTTGCATACATGTTGCCAGAGTTGGTGACCTTATATACATTTATGTAAAACATTGCTGTCATAAGGCTATGAAGTTTTCATATAACATTTCATGATTAATAAAACTGCACAGTATCTGATTAATTCATGGTGATATTTTCAAAAATATTGAGGGGAAGTCTGAATATCCAATTCAGTGACTCCTTTGAGGCCCCAGTAGATTTGATATGCTGGAAGAAATCTCTGATCTTCTGTATCACTTCCAAGAACTCCAGAGTGCCTGTCCAGGAAAACGCTCCCAAAAGCTGATGGTGGGATACGATTGTATGAATCACTTCAACCAGCAATATGTATTCTTATTTTTTGTCCTTAGTTTTCATTTTATGGAAACCTTTCCCCCCGGAGGACGCTTTACCGCACCCTCTCTGATGAAAGCATATGTAGCAATCGAAGGGGATCTTCCTATGCCAGCTCTCGAAGCTCCATGATAGACCAGGCCTTGCCAAATGATATCTTGTTCAGCACCACTCCACCGTATCACAGCACTCTGCCTCCCAGAATGAGCCTGACTCCTGGAATGGGAAATCTGAGAAGTAAGTCGTCGTCGCTGTCATTGCCGAGTTTGGAGTATTTGTAGCAAACTCAAACGAATCACCAAGTATTAAGTGAGATTTTACTTTTAAGGTGAAATTACCAAATGTCAAATCACTGCTCTAGTTATCCCAGTAAAAAAAAATATTTGGTCAGCAGTACATGTTCATGCTTGCCATTAGTTCTGTTCATATGTATCATGTTTGGAAACAATATTCACACTACTTCCCAAAGAATTTTCATGAGACCACTGATAGGCAAAAAACTTTTTCTGAAGATATTTCTAGCTATCATTTTATTTCCAGTGGTGACCTAATTAAGCCAAGCTGGTCTGTTTTTTTTATTTTTTTTTTCTTTTTAATTTTTGTTTTATGTGTATTTGAATTTTTGAAGTATTTACAAATGTATTTGAAATAATAGCTAAATGGAACAGCTTTTGTTTAGATGATCCTTTTAGTAGTATCTTAAAAGGAAATGTGCAATAAATGTTGACTTCGACCTCTATTTCCAAATTGAATTTGCTGATACTTTTTTTTAACATATTAGTAAAGCCTTTACAGATGACATTTCATTTCTAATGGCAGCAGAAGAGTACGCTGAGGTGCTAAGTTAAAAAGATTTTATGAATTTGTTTTTTACTTGTAAAGTTTTCATAAGTGAGACCTTTATGGTCTGCTTAGCTTGCAATAATTCCAGGATGAGCTGTGAAGTTTGTAGTAATTTAAGAAAATCGAATGAAAAGCCCAAATCACAGATAGATAGGTAGATAGATACACAGATAGATATATATATTTAGATTAAATATCTATATTTATTTACTTAATCTGAGTGAATTGGTTTTTCAGCAAAAATGCTGAATATATATGCTTCTCAGTTAGTTTAGGCTGACGTATAGTGGACACCTGCAGTTCATGTGCAATCTGGAAAAAAAAAGGCCTCTTTTCTTTAGCTACTCTAATATTGCATCACAGCTGACTGCAATTTCAAAATGGACTCTGAAGTCCAGAGTTAAAAAGCTGTGGGTGAATTTCTTGAAAGCCTTAAGGACATTTTAGGCCCATGTCCAGGGAGAATGCAGCCAGATGATTTAAAAGAAGTAGCAATAAAAAGGACTCTGTCATTCATCATGTCCTTCAGGAGAAATAAGCTTTATATACAAAACACTTTTCTAGTTAGAGTGGCCTCAGCCATGAGACTGAGTTTTGGTCACTAACCACTGGTTAATTTTAAATTGGTGTCTTAAACGAGTGCCAAATTCCTGCCTCAGATGGGAATGCATGCTTGGTGTACCTTGCCATTCTAAAAATATTCTTCTCTCAGAGTGAAACTCTTTACTATAAATTTCATCTGAGAAGATCCTATTCTTTTACAGATAGCAAATGGAAATCCATTTTGTTTTGCTGGAGATTAATTCAGTAGATTTTTGTAGTCTATGAAGGAGCTGTATAGTATAGAGTTAGGCATCCTGACTGTATTTTCTTTTTTTTCTTTTCCTCTATCTTAGGCCTTGTTTTTTAGAGCCATTTCTTGTGCATGTAGACATGCAATGGGATCAAACCTTCAGCTTGTTTTTCTTCAGGAGATTGGCATAAGGCAATTATCTGTGTACATCCAAGCTTTATACTGCTCCTCCAGCAGTGATATTTTAGTAGGTTTTATATTAGTTGTGTCTTAGAGTGAAACCTAATGTTTCATTCTTGCTGGTTCTTAGATACAGAAAGTTATATATACACATATATATACCAGAGAAAAAGCCCCACAAAATCAGTATCCTGTCAAAAACTGATCCAAGGCAATTCATGCTGTTCTAATATGCAACCTCTATTTTCTGCTTCTGGTTCTGTGTTTTAAAAGTGCTTATCAATGCCAGCCATATAGAATCTTTTTTGGTGTTTGTTTCAAGGAAGATTTAATTGGTTTTCTGTGATTATACTCTGGAAAAAACACATCATGGCTTGCCTGCCTATGTTTCAAAAATAAGGTTAGTCAGTATTTCCATATGAGAAACTAACTTTGGCTCTTTTTAGGAAGGTTTTTGTAGTCGCTGCCTAGCAGTGATGTGAGAAGTTTCTTTTTAATTTATAATTTTAACATGAAGTTGTAGTTTCAGATTTCAGGATTCATATCCTGTCATAGTAATGTCTTTTGTGATCTCAAAACATTTTAATTTTGCTGATATTTAATGTTCATAGATATCAGTGGAAATAGCATGGTTTTAGCTGAAGTCAATTTTAGAAAGGTATATTCTTGCACATTATTATCCAGCATGAAATACTGTGGCAGCACCAAATCTCATGAGACCCCTCTAGCAAGGAAAAGAGTGTGATTAATAGGTAAGCAAGGCAGCAACAAAAACTAAGAGTGATAGGTGACCCTGAAGGCTTTCAGTTTACTGTGAAGTCAAAACTGTGAGATAGAATGACCACACAAATAAAGAAACAGAAACATAATCTGTGTATGATGTTGACTTGAAGAAGATGATTGGAAAAGTGAAGCTATAGGACTTTTTAATCATTGTTTTATCACTGGGGAAGTGAAGTGAAAGAAAAGAGTTGCTTTCAGTAAGGCCTGAATTGCAAAGTCTGGACAGTTGATTGCAAATAGGACACAAATATAGAAATATTCACTTCATTTTCTCTTATTTTTAACTTAAACCAGAAAGGAGAATTTGTGTAGGTGAGAACTCTGGAATTTTACCTTGGGGACATTAGGGATTCCCTGTCTGAGACAGTGCTGTTCATACTGAGTGATTCTAACATGCAATTGCAGGTACAAATCTGTTTGCCCTTCTTGCAAATTCATGGCAGGTGAATGAGCAAGGATAGAATTAAAACAATGAGAACCACTGATACTGAGCTGGTGTAGTAAAATAAGTCGGGAACCCAGGGAGACACGTAGAGACAATCTGATTTACATTGCAGGCTGAGGGGTCCACTCTATCATGAAGCACAAAAAGAGAGGGGATAGAAAATGCCCTAAGTGGTAAACTGGCAGGATGTTCCTGTCCTGTGAGGAAAGGAGCAAGGGGCAGGATAGTTGCAGTGGCAAGGGGGATAAGGAAGGGAATATTTTGTGCAGTTAGATACTGACAAATTCTGAAAGTTCTGAAAGATGATACATGCCATAGGGAAAAGGCTGCCAGGTGTGCAGGAACTGTCTCTGCAACTATGTTCATAGATGCAAGTCTTATCTTCAAACTGCCTTACTATACTACCCATGCTAGCTTCAGTCCAAAACTAAACTTGGTGAGAAGCAGTATTGAAATGAGAGATCATCACTGTATATTGGTGATGTGCAATGGTAGCAGTTAGGAAATCACTATCAGTCAGCAAACAGATAAAGGCTGTTGATTAGTTCACACAACTGAAGGAGAACATGTTTGGTGTTACCTGTTCTCACACAGTGAAGGGTTCACCTTATTAGAACATGAGACTGTCTTCAGTAAAAGAAGGGGAGGAAAGAGTGGATATCAGAAGCACATGTGCATGAGAGCCTACCAGCAGGCTGGCATCTTTGAAGGGAGACTTTGGGCAACCCTAGGCAATACAAAGGAAGGGAAGGGTTCAGCAGGCAGAAGTTGTTGCTTAAGTTGTCTCCTAATTATAAAGATATAATTCCTGATTTCAGGAAAGAAAAACAGACATCCCACAGAGAGTGGGATTTACATTTGTGTGAGATTTGATATATTTCTTCACCTGCAGCTGCTTTGGAGAGAATCTACTTGTTAAATGACATGCCTAGTTTGAAGCAAGGAGTACTTAGATAGTTTTTTTCATGATCTACAATCTCTGCATAAAATTAGCAGTTCCAACTGAAGCAGGATAATTGTCTTGGAAGTAAAATAGGTTAAGTCAGGTGAATCTTTCTTCTTAGTGCATAACCAGTTACTCTTTGAATATGGATGTATGTGGGACCAATAACCACCAATTTCAAGAGCTGTGTTCGAAACTGAACTGACCACATAATTTTGGTGGAAATAGGGACTCTTGATAATGCTTTATACTTTTATGCATCAATAATAAAAATAAATATAAATCCTAAGTGTAGGAAGTGACACAACTGAAAAGACTAGAAACTACAGGATTAATAATTTTATGCCAAAAGGACTACAGCAAATAAAATAATCATTAAAACTGAAGATAACACTGAAAATGTTTCCTCAAAGGAAATTGTGTCACTTCAAAAGCCAATCTTTTATCCAGTAAAGTAGTGGCCTACTAGATTAGGCATATCCTCCTGGACACACAGAGGTGGACATGCATAAGCATCACTTGCCACCTTTGCACAACTCAAAAAGGGAAGCAGGCAACAGCTGCTGATGAGGCAGTCCTACACAGGGAGAGTGAGGCAACAGCAAGGTAAGAGGAGCAGGGAAGAAATGCAAATACAAGAGGCTAGAAATAATTTATCTCACTCAGAGCATTCCTGGAATACAAACAATATTCTCTGAAATTCAAAGGCACCAAGGCCTATGTCATTAGAGCTTGTGGTTGGTATTCTTATTCTTTTCCTTCTTCCCCCTCTTTTCACTCCCCCATTGCAGAAGAACACAATTTATGTCTTGAAAATGAATTATTCTGCGGTGGCATACTCATGCCTCTTCAGTTATTCCACTTAGAATTTCAGCTATCAGCATGAGCACTTGCATTTTCAGAGCTATCAATATTCAAATCTCTACTCTGGCAGGCTTTCTGCAGTTGAGTGGCTCTGTCAGGGCTTGTGCAGGGCTGAATAGGATCCACGCTAAGGTGAGCTGAGGTTCTCACAGAGACAATGCATAATGAAGGATGACTACTGGTGAATATATCACTCCTACACTTTAATTTGGAGAGCTGGCAGAATTGTGCTGGGAGCAGGCTTCTTCCTGACAGGTTTCACAATCAGCCTCTCTAGGCTGATCACACAAAAGCAAGGGCTGTCCCTTAGGGCCTGCCTGCTGGTCTAGAACCAAAAGCTGGCTTGCCAGTCTTCCAGATCAGGTATTCTGTCTATTTTCCACAACAGGGATGTATGAAACATTTGTACTTGCACAAATAAGGTTCTTACCATTCCCAAGTCGTATACGGAAGTTCAGAGACTGTTCTGACTTTCAGCTTTCAATGTAATTGCACAAAGGTAGTCTTAGGTAAGGCTTTATGTATGCTTATACAGAACTGAAAATAAAATTTTAGTACAGATATGTAAGTAGAATATATGTCTGTTATGTTTTCTATTTCATATAACATCCACTTTTACATACTGAGAGTAGGTATTGAGAAGGACATTTCTACAGAATTTTGTCAAGCCACTTCCAAGTGTAATGTAACAGTACTGCATCTTTCATAAAAGTGTAGAATAAGGTAAATTTCAGAGTGAAGGGAATTTCTACCACTTCTGCAGGGACTTCTAATTTTTGATGGAGGATTGTAAGCTTCATTCACTTTCTCTTGCCTCATATTTTGTATTCTTTTCAAGCAAGGTTTCTGCAAAGAATAGAACATATCCTATGCTTCAATCATTGCTCTGTGCAGTAGAATGCTTTGTAACAGCTGACTCTCTTTGAATTTTTAGGTCAGAATCTTTAAGTCAAATGGGCATTAATATCAGGACAGTGACAGCATGCCATTTCCTTAAACTATAATCTTCCACTTGTATGAATGCATTTCTTCCTTCATTGTTTTTTGTGTTTGGTCTTTTCCTGGGAAAAAATACTCCCCTTACATATTATAGTTTAAATCACTGGAGTAACTAGATGGAAATTTCCTCCTGAAATATTTGAGGAAAAATTACTATTTTGACCTTTTTGTAAAATTGGAGTGGGTATGTTTGAAGCAAAAATTCTCTTTGCCTGACTGTACTCTGTGATAAAATTATTATATTCCATTGCTTGCTTTACAGTTAAGATGAAATGTGATTGCAAATATTTGTTTTAGTTTACGATCAGTTTTAAGAAACTCTGTGTGTCTGTTTAGTATTCTTTTTAACATGTTCACATTGATCAGAGTGAAGATTGCTATGGACAGATTAGAAATGTAAAGCTATTTAAGAAAATTATGAAAATTAGAATCTTCTCTACTAAAATGTATACTTGTGGTACATTCTAGAATCTGCGTAACTGAAAAGTTTGTTTGAACAGTTTATGGTGTATATATTTCATTTAATACATGATCTGTGTACCTTTTAAAGTGCATTACAGCTCACTCTGAAATCTCACCCAGAGCTTGCATCCTCAGAGATACAGCTCCAAATGTTAAACTAATAGGGAAATATTTTCAATGGGAAAGGGAGATTTGGATATAGGCAAGAATTTACAAATGCATGAAACAAAAAGCAGGTGTTTAGGGTTTTTTGATTGCTTCTGGAACAGGAACATTTTCAGTTTCAGAGTCAAACTCAGCATGTACATACCTTTCATGTTGCTTCACAAAATGTAACTGTGTATCTAGCAACTTTTCTGCTCAGTGCTCAGGTTTAATATGCTATGCTTTAGAATGGATGTTGCCTACTCACACAGTGTTCATATGAAAATGTGAGGGACACATCATGTGCAGTGACACCAAAATAATACCCTTTAAAACCTTCCCATCTTACTTTGCCAACATTTAGAAATTGTTCCTCCTATACTGAGTATTGAACAGGAAAAGACAGACACAAGAGAAATGAAGATAAGCACTTTTTGCTTATACATTTTTTAAAGATCGTTATAGTAGCTTCAAAATTAACTGTACATAATTGTTATAGGAAGACTAATTATTGTGTTTATTGTTTAGATGAATTCTGGTTCTCAGATGGGTCCTTATCTGATAAAGCCAAATTCAATGATCCTGGCCTGATGCCCCTGCCAGACACTGCCACAGGGCTAGACTGGTCTCACCTGGTAGATGCTGCACGAGCGTTTGAAGGTAACAGGAAAATTTGAATAAAGATCAATGTTCAGTACACAAACGTTTTTTTTTTTTTAAATATATCGTATAGCCACGTTTTGAATTACAAAAATCCAGTGTTTGCCTCTGTAGCCCTTTAGTTCTTTTGGCAGTATGAATTCACAGTGTGGAAGATTGTCACTGAATATTTGGGGTCTTCGTGACACTCTCTATATCCATTTTAGATGTAATTCCTCCACTTTAGTGCCTAAGTTTCTTCTGTAATCAACGGAAAAATCAGATCTTTGAAGAAGAGATTCAAAACATTTAAGCTAGATGTTTAAAAATTAAACTGGGAGTAGCACTTCCCTGAGTTTGTGGTGTTGTGTTTATAAACTGGCATGTGTAGTCCGAATGATTTTGTGGTCCCTCTCAGCTTTCATAAGCCCTTGAAGACCAGGAGAAATGTACAGTATATTTTCCAGTAGCAGGGCTCGGGGTGCAGGATATAGACCAGGTTTGCTTTATTAAGTTATGGAACCAGATTAGCCAAGAAAAAACCTCATCCGCTTCTGGGAGCTAAACCTACACTTAATGTCTAAACAGAGAAAACGGGTTTTGGTTGGAGTATTTATATGAATATACACAGTTGAGTGTTTGTGTTTTGTTGTTTGAGAGGTGTTTTTTGGTGCTGTCCTAAAATGTCTGACATTTTTTAGCTGGTGTTGCTTGCGTTACTGCGTGTAACCTGTGAATAAGTATGGTGTTACCACAGTCATCATTGTGTAAGATACAGGTCTTAACTGTCTGTGAAGTTAGTGATTTGAGTCTTTTTAAACTTTTTTAAGCCATGGAAATCAGCTTTCTGGTTCTTGATTCCTTCCCAAAGTCTGAAGTGATTCACTTTGACCAAAAGCTCTTCAGAACTGCTTGTTACAGTAATCTAAATGGCATTGTGAAATCCCAAACCAACAGCAGTGATTAGGAATTTGAAGAACTGTATTATCCCTTGACCTGATGTGCATTCATTACTATTCAATACTACTCAAACATGGCTGTGGTAGCTGGCAGGAAATACTGTGACACTGAGAATCTTGACAGCTCTTCCAATGCATTCCTGTGTTCAATTGCTCAGGGAACACCCTGCCATTTGTTACTGACATCTGAAACTGCTGAAAAAAGGTTTGCATCAGTAAATGACTAGCTCTGTAACTTTGTACTTGAAGAATATTTTTAAATGCTAATAAAAATATTGAGTTCAGCTGAGTGAAAGATCATTCTGTACCAGCTATGCTCCTGTATTTTTAGCTTTCTTTGAAAACTAATAGATTTTTGTTCTTTTTACTACCTAGTATCATGATTAAAATAATTGCACTTTGGTAAGTGTTACGTAAGTGTAATTACATTTGAATTTGAGAATGAGAGGTAGAACAATACAGGTAACCCACAGTGCTCTATCCTAGGGAGGAAGGGTATCCACTTGTTGGGTTTTAATAGCAAATAATTTAGATATATCTGTAGAAAATGCCGAAGAACTGATGGTCTGAGTTGTAAGATGGAAGCTATTTATTCGATTTTTTTGAATTATTGTAAGAATTTGAGTAGTAAATAATAATCTATTTTTGTATGAAGGAATATAATTCTTTTCTGTTTCTCTACTCTGCAGTAGAGACATCTGTGTATGTCAGAGGATTTATACAATGTTTTGACTAAATTCATAGTGCTCCAATTAGAAACTTTTGCAAGGAATGGATTTTTTAAACCCTTACTCAACTTCATCCTATGTCATGCACTTTGAAAGTCATTTAAAAAAGAATTACTGATAGGCATGTCATAAAAGATCACTGGAAAGGAGTGTGTTGTGTATGAATTAACAGTGCAGTTTCCATATTTTTTTTAATGTTGTTGACTTAGAAGCTGCTTAAACTTTCTCTTTAAAAGTAGCTAGCTTGGAACTACTGTTCTGCATTCCATCGATGTGGAAAAGAGAGTGGATGATTCTAAAGTTTATCCTCTTCTAAATATAAAACTGCTTTGATCTTTCTTTTTAAACTGGGTGAAAATGGGATCACATTTCATATAGGACTGTATAAAAATACCCCAAAAAGTAAACAAACACCTGCCTCCCCACTTTCAGTGGAAAGGATCACTAAAGAGATAAGAATTTACTAACTGTGAAATTAGAATCTCTTGGCTTTGCCAGCCTGATATTTTGAAGTTGTGTTCTCTTCTAGAACCTAGATATTGGACTTAATTTTAATTTTTTCTTTGTACAATGTCTTTTCTTGCTATCAGTTTATCAGGATTGCCAATCTGGTTCCAAGGTCAGAGTTTTTCTCTTGTGATCACTCCAGATTATATGTTGGCAGTTTATATGATTTGATCAGTTCAACATCCCTAATGTGGGCCTCATGATCTTTCATCTCTGTCTTAAGAAGCAATTGTGCCTTGGTTAATGTTAGATGTAGTCATTTTAGGTGCTTATATTGTTGCCATCAACTAGATTAAGAATTAAATTTAGTTAGCAAGATTCTTTGCTACCATCATCCATACTCAGAGTTTACTCTACAGGTGTAACAAGAGTAGTAGTCTCATTTTCTCATTTTCTTCCTCTTCTCAGATGAAGAGTGGACAAGATTGGTTATTAGTATTAGCTTTTCTTCAACTGAAGCCTGGGTCCTGTGTCAAAAAGCAGTTTTTAATCTGTGATCCATGAGGATGGAAGAAGCTATTACTTTTGTTTTGTTTTGTTTTAAGTTGGAAGTATGGCGATAATGCTCTTCACTTTGTCAGGATTTAATTTTCACTGTGTTTGCTTGACAAGAACCTTTGTGGGAAGCTGAATATTTACTTCAAACTTTGTGTGAAAATCTTCTGTTATTCCTAAAACAGGTCTTCACAGTGTAATGGAGAGCTGTGCATGCATTAACTCCACAAGCTGCATCAGGGAAGGGTTTTTGCTTGAGCTGCCTCTGTGCAGGGCAGCACCCATAAGCTGGGGCACAGTGGAGCATTATTTTAACACTCTGCACTGCCCTCCTTTGCAAGACATAGTTTTGACTCTGCTATTTCTCCAGAGATGATATTTTGTGTGCGTGCTAACGTCAGTCCAGTCAGTAGCAAGGGTAATCCTTCCATTTCTGTCATACATGGGCAGGCTACTTCCAGTTCCCTTCTCTTGTTTCATGGGGAAATGCAGAGAGACATAACCAGGGAGCAGTTCACAGGATGGAAATGCTCTGTTGAAGTGTTTTTGTATCCACCCCTGAGGCAAACAATAAAAAATAGATGGGACTGTGTGTGACTGTATGGCAAAAGAGGGAGGACAGTTGGGGTGAAAAAAGAAGAACCAAAAAGAAAGAAAGCATGCTCAACTGAGTAAAGATAAAGATATGGGGATTTCTAGGATAAATTGGAAAGCCAAATTTGAAAAAGGAGAAATCCCAGAAAAGACTAAGGGAAAATAAGAGAATTAGATTTTAATTCTCTTTTTGTACTATCCTTCCAATAGATCTTCAGGTTAGGGAAGAAGGACTTGCCTTCAAAATGTGTATTATGTTGCTGATGAATTTTTAGATAATTTCCATTTTTTGGGGACAAAAAAGAGAAGCATTTTTGGATGTCCATACCCTGCTACTGTAATTAGAAAAGGCAATTGACACAAATAGAAATATTGAATATTGTAATTAATAGAACTTTATACTATTTGTTCTACTTCAAACTGGGTTTATTTTACTTTTAAAAAGCTGTTTAGTGTTTGATAAGTCATACTCTGAGCATTAAAAGGCTAAGACAGTCCTTCTGACGTCCCTGTTCATTAAAATTGGTGGTTTCAACTCCTGATTTTTTTCCAGGTGATTTTTATGAATGTCTACTGGTGCCAATCAAAATGCAATGTTTCTTAATGCAAATTTATCTTTGCAGAAACATCTGTGCTATTATAATTAATGTTATTTTTATACTTTGATTTAAAATCTTCATAGCTAAATGTAATGCTACACATAATATAATGAGAAAGAAGTGAATCATTTAGCATGACAGAGAATTATTTTAACCAAAGTAGTGTGTTAAAGTGCTAGAAAAAGAAAAAAATGGCAATATTTAGTTAACATTTGGTGATTTCTAGGGCATGCATACGTAACTCTTTTTGCTTCAATGCATATGTCAGTGTATGTTTGTGGGTAGACTTTACCTTAACAATGAGAGAGTGGCTTCATGCACTATACTCATTTTAGCCTTTTCTGCTTCCAGGAAAGCAAAATTGCCTGAAGTTTTTTCTGGCCTCTGTTAGTGGTCTGGAACAATGAAAATCCAGATTCTAACTCTTAATGGTTACTGCTGTATGACTCTTTTACTGTAAATTTAAACATGAATTTTTGTCTCATCTTTGGTCCTGCTAAGTCAGTTGTTTAAACTTTTGATATAAAGACCAATATATTTTTTTGCAAATAGTTCTCTGTGGGTGGACTCTCTTTGGAGTTTGGCAGGGACATCGCAGTTAAAAATAATAGCTCTGAGATTTGCATATATTTTTTTCTTTTTAGTATGTACATTTTGGTTCAATTGAATAGGAGGGGTCCCTTAATTTGGAGGAAGCAGAATCTAGGTCTACAGCATCATACCCAGAAATACACTTAATTTTTCTTTATAAAATCTAGTTATTGTACTGAAAATGTTAGTTGTATGAAGGTGAAATCAGTAATTATCTGTGCACTTCAGACTGTTTGTTAACACTGTCTTGTTTCTGGGCTACATACTGTGTTTGATCTGGGAAACTAAATTTATCTGTACAAAGTAAATCTATTTATCTTAGTAGGTTTCAAATCTGCAAATGATGTCATTGATTATGTGTTTAAAATTATATTCTTACCTTATTGTCAGCACATATGGAATAGCCATGTTCGTATTTGCTGAGATCCATCAGTAGTCAGAATCAAGGCTAAAAGCAGGGGAAATGTGCTGCAGTCTTTGAAATTAGACAAAATCAGACATGCAACTTTTGTTCATTGTATTATAGAATGAATTGGCTATGATCTATGCTATGCTGAAGGGGTTTTTTTTAAACCAACATGTAGCTTTTTAGTGATTTCCTGTTTTTGTTTGGTAGAACTTGTCTTTCCTATTTGAAGAGATCTTGTATTCACTGTTTGTGTCCCTAAGAGTTTCAAGGATTGTCCTCTCATGTATCCTGCCAAGTAGCCATGCTGTGTCACAGTGCTGGGTGTTGCTGTTAGAGACGTGACCCCTGGTGCCTCCTGTAACGTTGGTGTTGTGTAGAGGTGGCCTGGCAAGGCTGGGAGTGAGCGCCAGCAGGGATTGCTCGGGGAACGTCCCACTGCGTGCGCTGCCGCAAGGGCCACAGCTGCTCCAGTGGAGATGGACTGTCTTGTTCATAGGAACATTCTAAATCTTATTCCAGGTTTTGACTCAGATGAAGAATTTGGGCCGTTCTGTCATCAGACGCCGTTTCTAGGTGATGGTCTGGGATTGATGACTTTTGCCTTTTGTAAACATTTTTTTAATACTTCCTATGTTTGCACGTTTGCATGATAATGCAAGCTTCGGGCCTGGTGGGGTGGCAGAGCAAGGGGAGAAAGGGCAAGGCTGGCATGTTGTCGCCAGAATTCATACAAGCCTACAGACATGGATTTTGTTTGGCAGAAATAAGCTAAATCAATCTCCACAGAATATGGATTTTTGTTGGTTTGTTGTTTTTTTTTTTTTTAAGAAGACAAATTAAATCCTAATGAATGCATCATTTACTCCTGTTCTGTGCAATGATGATCTGCATGGCATACTTCTATTATGTGGTGACTGATGTATTTTGGCAACCACACTGTATATCCATAGGTAATTGCATCTGTGCTTGTTAGATTATGTTCTAGTGAAATTCAATGCAGATAATAGAGTGCCTTAGTAATACCTATAATAAAAACTCAATTGATAAAAATAGTGTGGATTTATTGGTTTTCAAGTATGCAGATTACCATCAGCTTCTGCAAATGCTTGAGACAGTAAAGCATTATGAAATGAACAGTGAAGATTTCTGAAGAATCTGAGGGCTTTAAGTCCATGGAAAAAATGCAAACCTTTTTGCTGAATTATTATTGTCATTGGTTGTGGCCCTGAATTCTGTAATGGTTTTCTGCATATTTCGTCAAGACAAATTTACTGTTCATATCAGCATTAAGTGGTCCAGACAAAACTGTCATACTGCTGATAGATGTAAAAAAATTGCTTTGGGGTTGCCTTTGGATGCAGGTGTGGGGGAGCCAACTAGTTGGTACATACATCTGCTGATTATCTTCAAAGCTGGGATGTAGAAGCCTGCATCCATTTCGCTCGCTGAACCAGGATAATGGCTGTAATGTAGCCTTTTATTTTGTCCAGTTTTAGAGGTATCCTTATGTTACTTTTTTACAGATCAGAGAGTAGCATCTTTTTGCACCTTGAATGATATGCAGCAAGCTCAGGTCTTGGAAGGAACACAAGAGTTACCTTTGGATGGGAGTCCCCCTGATGGAAAAGATTTTCTTGAGGATGCTGGGTATGTCAGAATGAAAGCATATTTCTAAAAAAATTATTTTAAGGAAAGATTTTCTCTCAATGTTGCATGTCAAATTGCCTGTATGCATGTTTCACGACTGTTTGATGGCAGATTTGTTGCCTTGACTTAAAATTTCTTTAATTTTGAAAAACATTGTTTCTTCAAATCAACTTCTCTCTCACTGGAATAGGTCTGTAACACAGATCAAGGTTAGATGCAGACTTTCAGATAATCAGATTTCTCACTATATTCCTCCTTTACAATAATAATTTTTGTTACATTTATTTCTGTTTTCATTTTAATAGAACTAATAACAGTAGCCCAACTCTGTAGGATACAGTAACCTGATTGGCAGCAAATGTCTGGAACCAGGTCTTGGAACTGCTGTCTTTGCAGCTATTTGTAAACCCATAATTTTTCTTTTATAAAGAGGTAAATTAATCAAGAGAATCTGTAACAGAGGACTGCAGTATTTATGCCAAACTACCCAATCCTTCAAATTCTTCCCTGTGCTCTGGGAGAATGATTCCTTTTTTTTCCCCCTGCCTCTCCACTTATCCTGCTCTAAGGAGTATACTTGTTAATTTAAAGATTATTCTTGTTATGCAGATTCAGCAGTATAATCTGTCCACCACCACACTTTAAAAGAAAAACATATCTTTGATTAGTTTTGCTCTTCAGCTGTAGAAATGGAAGAATGGGAAATGGAGGGAAAAGTCTTCTTGCTTGTTAGACTATCACATTTTAATTTGAACCAATTTTACACAAATTAGCTTGCTTACATGGTAAAGCACATTTATTGCAATGACTCTTAAGTCCATATCTTTCCCCAGGCTAATGATCAGTAAGGATTGCAAAAGACTATTAAAGATGTTCCCCTTTTAACCACAGCAAACCTGTCAGATTTGTGGAATTGCATGAAGCAGCTGATTCAGCTTTGAATGTAAAGCCTCTCTCTTCACCTGCTCTCTTTTAGACACAATTACTCACATGATGGCTAATTGCATCTATAATGTACATGAAACTGTCTCCCACAGTGCTCATTGTCATTCAGAAAACACAACCTATTCTCAGTATTTTCCTTCAGTCATGCATTTGATTAACCTGTGGCAATATTTTATGTGTTTTGACCTTTAAACAAAATATTTGTCTCCATTAAGCCGTAGGTTTATCCTTTACTGAAAATGACACTGCTGCACGGCAGACAAAAGAACTCTTTACAGCTCTTTTGGTTTGCATTAATTGCTGCTGCATCTTGCTTGAGATTAGTCCAGTCCTTATCAGAAAGCAGCTTGTTAACCAATGTGCCTGCACACCATGGAGCAGTGAGTGTGACTTGTGCTGTGGGGGTATGTGCAAGTCATTCCTAAAACATTCCTTCTTAAAATCATTGTTACTACTGCCTGATTTGCTTGAGAAGCAGTGTCCTATTTCAGATATTTATGTTCTAGTAATTGTCTTTTACTGATGCTGGTTTTGTCTCTATTTTCCTAACTATGCCTAAACTGATTGGTTTCCTTTGCTGTTACTGAAAGTGTAACTCTGCTAAAGCTGGGAAAAAAATGTTTTTCACTAACTCAGAGTGAAGGTAGTGGTTTACTTTACAGGGAACACGCTCCGAGTACTCTTACTGGAAAAGTGAACCAGCTGGAAGTCATCCTCCGGCAGCTACAAACTGACCTGAGAAAGGTAAGAGACCATTAGCACCATAACTACTCCCCAGTTTTAGTAGTTTTATTTTTACACAGAGATCACCAAGGGCTTGAAGGAAGTACATCAGTTAAACTAGACAGTAGAGCTCAGTGGTTGCTCAGAGCACCGAGGTGCAGAGGGTCTTGTGGGAATAGTTTTGAGAGGAAATTGGCCCAAGGCTAAGTAGTTTATGGGTCTTTACTCCAGAACAACTCTCCTACAAATAGACATACCCCAGGAAAAAGGAAACACTTTATCTTCATTTATGATACTTTGGATTTAACAAAGGATAGGGATGTGGACAGGACACCATTGCTAAGTAGTTAGCACTCTGGTTTTGTCATCCTTGTTGCCTTGTGCTACCTGGGTTTTGTAGCAACGACTTCATTTGTGCCTCATTTGCTGTCAAAATTCTGAACTGGAGATATTGCCAGGATAATAGAAATGAGGCCGCTTTTGGTAAGAAAATAATCATGTAAGGAAAAATTTTGAAATTAGATATTTTTCTTCCTTAAACATATGCTTGAAATCATTGGACTCTCACATATAATTTATTATAGCTAAAAGCTTCTTATGTTTTTTAATGCTTGATTATATTTTTTGTTAAATGGTGTAAACTCCTTTAATTTTTCTATTAAAGTAACATCTAGTTTTCTTTTTAGCTTGCAGTATTTTCTTGGAATGAATGAGGTAGTTGGAGCATATTTGGGGCATTACCTTACAGCTAACAGTTGTCAGAATGAATTAGGGAGCTCAGCAAAATACAGCTGTTACGACTTGCATAGAAATATTAACAACAAAAATAAATGTTGTCATCACTGTCATCACAACTACTCACTTTGCTCAACTTGTATCTTTGTTAACCAGGAAAAACAGGACAAGGCAGTTCTCCAAGCAGAGGTGCAGCACCTGAGACAAGATAACATGAGACTTCAGGAAGAGTCTCAAACAGCAGCCGCTCAACTGAGGAAATTTACAGAATGGTTTTTTAATACGATAGACAAAAAATCCTAATGGCTGGGGCCCTGCAAAATACTTATTTGAACAATGTAACAGCTGTAACTTTTGAATTAGCAGGGTAATAATTTCACTGTGTTCACAATCCATTTTAGGTGTTTCTGCTACGTTTTCTGTCCAGCTTTATTCATCTGAAAAGGAGAGAGAACTGTGGCAATCTATCTTTAAATTTATATGAAGAAAGCAGAGAATAGCAGATACTTGTTTGTGTGCAGATGAATGTAAAAAATCCTTAGTGTCATTTTAGACATACTTAGAAGTCACTCTGGCTGGGGCTTGCCTGAAGAGGAATATTTGGGGTTTTAGTTCCTGCATTTCAGGTGCGCTGGTGAAGATGTTAAAGCAATTTAAATTAGCTTGGGCTTCAGTATTGTAAGATAAAAAGAATAACCAGACATATACTTTAATGTTTAAAAGGTGCTCTATTTTTTTGTATGTACAGTAGTTTTATTTCCACAGTCCACATTGTCATAGCAATAAGAATGGAGGTATAGTGAATAGTCACAGAGCTGTGTTTATAAAAAGTTAGCACTGACGTGTTTAACACTAGTTTGGATGCAGATACATTAGAGATTATTTATTTGCAGGAACAAATGGTGCCTGAATATAAACAGTGTTCTGATTTTCTAAAAATACACATGCCTTGTAAATGGCTCACTGGGGTTAGCCCACTCCCAACTTCAGTTACTTTTGTATAGTTGATGTTCAGCTAAACAGTTACACTGCTTAACTATTGAAATCATGTATGGTGTGAGCCAGCCAATCAGTTGTACAATGCCAAATTTGTTTATCTTTGTACAGAAGCTTTGATCAAGTGTCTTGTATTTAACACCTTTATTTAAGCTTATTTAACCTTAAATTGTTGTTTTTATAAAGTTTGTTTTATCTGCACTATGGTGAGGTCAGTTGGTTGCAAGTTGTAATATTTTGAGCTTGCCAGGACTGTACTGAGGAGTTCTAGAAAATTCTAACAATTGGATGCTGCTAGTACACAATTGATTTGTTTGTATGCTTTAACATTTTTAACTGTTTAATTTGAAATGAACATACATCCTGCTTTTTTAATAAATGTTAAAAATCTAAACCTGAAATATTTTATCTTGTATTATCTGTAATCATTTTTACCAGTAATAACTCAGGTTTCTGTTCAGCTCAGTCCCTGGGCTCTCCATCCAGAGACAGTTCAACCCCTCAGAGCTGTCATGATCCTTTGTTACTGAGGAGGGTTTGCCACCATCATCACAGTTAATTTCTTTGGTGCATCCTGTCCTGGAACCCAGGAGGTGGCTTCTTCCCCAGTCTGAACAAAAGCTGTTAGGGCTGTTCATGGGCATTGATTAGTGGCCTAGGAGAGGAAAATCCTGCTTTACTGACAAACACATCCTGGAGAAAATGTTCAAAGGAGGCTTAGTTTCTTCATATTACCTTAAATGTTAGTTATAGCAGGAATTAACTTGCCATCTTCTTGTGCCAGCAATTGAGGATTTGATTGCAGTGTTAGCATATGTGAGATGCTTTGTGTACAGTACTGAGCTTAAAGTTTACATCAAAAAAGGACACCTTTGCAAAATGAAATGAAGCTAATGAGCACATTTGAGTTACTCAAAGAAAAAAAAATGTTCAAGATGATAGTTTTATCCCAGTTCCCTCTTGGCTGCTGAATGTGTTCGGGCAAACCTGTGGAAAATTGTTGAATAATTAAAAATATTTTCAACTCATGCAACTAAAATTCCATGTCCATTTTTAGTGCACATTGGCTGAGAAATGTTTTATAAATTGAGCAAATGTCTGTCACTGCTGTAACAATGGTTCTGAGAGGCTCTTCTAGGAGGGGTTGTATATGGGCAGATAATCAAGCCTTTGGTATCCTTACATTGCTATTTAAAAGACCATTTTGTATTGTACTTTTTATCAAAAACTCTGACTCTTACATACAATACAAACAATATCCACTAAGCTGTATTAACAGGGTAATTAAACATGGCAGTCATGTGTTACAGTAGCTTCTGCTTTAAGCACCTTACAGAAGTCATTAGCAGACCCATCTGGCTGGAGACCTTGCCAAATAACAGTGCTGAACAACTTGGGCAATTTGTCTGTGAACACGTTTCTGTGAGGATTGGTCTGTTCCCTTCAAAAAGCTGTGTTGACTGAAATGAACTTGAGGGTAAGCTGGCTCTGAAGGGACACTGTTAGGTTTGTATAAGAGTTTATAGTCCAATATTCATTTTAGTTCTCTATCTCAGTTATTGAAAACCAGCAGTTATAACTATGTACACAAAAAGGACTTTCAGTAGTTCTTTTTTCCATTTTTCCCATCCAACTGAAAACATTTGATTTCCAAAAGTGACGGAAAGCTTTGTCTCTAGATCTGCTCTTTCTTTTGCTGACAAAAGCAGTTGTGTTGGGAGCACATGGTTCTTCCTTAATTAACCTTCACCATGGGGAAAAGTTTTTAGTCTGGCTGTTAGTGTTTTAATGACATGGGAATACAATATTTATCAGAGACCATAATACAGTCTTGGCATAGGTAAAGGACGTTTAATTGGACTTTTTAATTAACTGTGTTTTTTAAGAATAATCTTCTTGGAAGCATTGTGCTCACAAAAAATGTCTGGCTTAGACAAATGAAGACAAAGACTACATTTACATGAGCAACAAGTGTGTGGAGCAGTAGGAAAATTCAGAGTGTTGCTAACCCAGATTTTGGAGATTTTTCAGGCTCTTCCTTGTCCAGTTCCATGACTGGATGCCTTTTAGTGGCTGAAATAATTTTAGGTTGGCTCTGTCTGAAGGCTCTGTGTTCTTAAGACCATTCTGTGTGATCTGAAGCTGGGTAAGTGGAGGTGATTGGGAAGTTGACTTCAAAGATGTGTTTGTGATCTGAATTAAAACAGTAATAGGGGAGTGTTTAAAACATCAACAAAGTCCTCCCAGCACGGTGAGCCATGCCATGTGGTACTGAGGGCCAAAATCAAACACAAGCCAATGCAGATGTTTACTTCTGTAAGAGGGAAGTGCACCAATCATGGCAAAATTACAAAATGTTCTGCTTCTGCCCTAGAAGTGACATATCAAGACTTATATGCATGTCTTTATTGAAGGGATCCTTACTGAGACATTTATCACAATGTGGACTGTATTTTACTGTGTACAGTTTTTTTCTGAGGCCACTATTACAAGCATAAGGGATAGTTTCAAGTAGGTTTTTTTTTGTTGTTCCTGAGAGGGTAGTCTATTTGGTTTAGGCATGTGATAGCTTTATACAGAAGCTATTTAAGTCCTCTATGTGTTATTAGATATAAATTTTCAAAATAGTTCATCCTTTTTTTTGTGCCTAAAATCCCATAATGTGGGAAAATGTTTAGAATCTTTGTAATGCAAACAAGCTAATTGTCGAGAAGTTGTTTAGGAAAACAATTTTCAGTATGGAAAGAAAGAGAAGTGCTATGTGCATTATGTCATTGCAGCATTTCTTGAGCTCTGTGCTGACTGGTTCTAATATATAAGAAAGTCAGTTAAACTCAGGAATTCATCTTGTACAGTTTGAAGCCATCAGAGCCATTAATTATTCCCAAAACAACTTATTCTTCATCCCATCTTCTTTCTTTGACTGCAAAGACTATGATGTCTTTCACCTCAAAAGCAAATACAAATCTTGATCTCAGCTCTTTTCTCTGTGAACACAGCTATTTTTCCTTTGATTCTTTGCACTTCCTTTATTTCTCTCTTTCACCATGTTGCCTTTATTCTCTCTCATGGAGAATCCAATGGCAGAAGGAAAAGTTCTGTAATGGGTGCCTGGTCTGGCCAGCCGTAGAGTGGCAGGGCTGAAGCATTTTTACTGTGTTAGCTCCACAGTGGCAGCAGAACAGAAAGTGAGGCTGGTACGATTTCATCCAGTCTTGCCAAGGTAAATTTTTGCTGTTTTGCAGACTCTGAGCTCAGTTGCTGTCTTACACAGTGCTAGCTTTCTGAAGACACTTTTGATTCATGGGTAAAACAACCAATCCACATATTTCCATATTAACTGTATCCAGCAGATTTCCAAAAGCTTCACCAGGGAAGCAATAAAAAATAAAAGGGGGTGGGGGGTAGGAATAGAGAGGATTTTTTTGAGTTTTATTTTGATTCTCCTTTCAGACAGGCAACCAACATCTCTGGCTGTTGCACTGTCTTAAAAGGTTGTAGCAGGACCAGGGAATGGAATGAAGAGACCAAATTGCTCACAGCCTTCCAGTTTAGAAATCACTGGAAGGCTTCAAATCTATTAGTGCTGAAATCTCCTTTATTTTATTGACTCCACAAGGGAAATTGTATTATGTCCTTTGTTTTCTATTTTATTGTCCTCCTCCAACCATGGCTATTTAAAGGCTTCTTTGCTATATAGCGTCACAGAATTACTGTAGTGCTGGTCACTGTTAGGGAGACCAGCCAGTCCTGGCAGTCACACTCCCAAGGCCAGAGACTTTCACTGCTGGGACTGAAGCCCCTTCAAAAGGGTGGCTCCAGGAAGCTGACAGGTGCCCTGCTTGGCTGCCACACATCCCCCCCACACAGTCAGACCAGGCTTCCTTACCAGTTGGACCCCAGCTTTCCCATGGCAGAGTCCCAGATGTCTTATTCCGTGAAACCATTTATTCACAGTGCAGTGACACAGACACTCCTTGAGCTGCTGCCAGAAAAATCAGCAGATGAGCATTTTCTGACCAAAGTCATTAAAAAACTTTTTAAAAATTAAAAATTGCTGAATATGCTGTTGATACCAGTTCAGGTGCCCCTGTGTCTAGACATCAGCTGGAGGTGTTTAAAATAATTCTGATGTGAAATTATAGGAAAGTAAGGAGATGAAAACATGCTGTGTTGAAAAGTGGGATATGTGAAGTGCAGCTGTAGTAATCATGGGCAATATATTGATTGATGACTCCATGTCCAAAGATGAGAATTTTAAAAGAATAGGAAATTTTCACACAATTTTTTGTAAATCCACTGTTTGGAACTCAGAAAACAATGGTGAGCTTACCTTGAGAAAACCCATGTATTAGCCCTGACCCGAAACCTGGGGGAAGGTCTGCAAAACTCTGGTAGTTATGACTGAATTTAAGCTGTGGGGCTTGGTTGTACTGAACACAAATTTAAAGTGTTAGAAAGTCATTCCTTTTTTTCTTTGACTCCTGTTCTGAAGTGTAGGAAAATGTATGATTGAGTGACAAGAACTGTTAATAATAGAATAAATAAATGACCCCAGGGCCATCCAGTAGCAAATAATTGTCTGGTCATCTGAGATTCTTGCTACCACTAAATTGTAGTCTTCCTTTCAGCTCAGGCATATTTGATCGATATTTTCTGACGGATTTTTTTAAATGGAAACCTGAGGTATCTGCATTCTTGACAGTGCTGAGTTTCTGCCTCTGCATTGGATTTTCCTTGCCGAAATCCAAGACACAGTGTTTCTTTCCAATGAGCAATGTTTCTCTTGTGTGTAAGACCAGATCTCTGGAAAGTGTATTCTAGCACTAGTGCAACTTTAAGCTGTTTGTGCTCAAGGCTGTCTTCTGCCACACAGCTTCTGGATTCTTGGCCTTCCTTTCATTTGCTAAGAACTGAGTTTCTCAGTAGGGGGTTCAGTAAAAACAACCACAAACCAAAAAGCTCCTTCGGACTTGCAATATCTTCATTTTTTAGGAAATACACAGGGTTTTGTAAAGGTACAATCATCCTTTGATGTTCCTTTCTGTGTCTTTTCCTGTCAGAAAGCTTAGCAAGGAACTTCAGGGTGGCTCAATACTTGAACAGTCCAAAGTTTGAAATGCTGAAATACTTGAGTATGAGTAGGTGATCTTCAACATAAGCTCTAATTAATATACAGATATGTTTGGCGTGCTTTCATGCAGAGACCAGAGGCAACCTTGTTTCCAATGGGGAAAATACCATTCCATCAGTTGCAGTCTACACAGCTTGGAGAATGAGGAATGAGTTATCTGCCACTCAAAAGAGAAGCCAAACTGGGATTATTCCTACATATTTTCCTGTCACATAGCCAACAGAAGCTGTATACTGTGTGGCCAGAAAAGGCCCAAATGGCACCATTAAATCAGGCTGTGCTTTGTAAGCTGGGTCACTGATTTCCTTTAAAAATATCAGAAAATGTATTCAGTTCCTCTGATGTAAATTAGAGTTAATATAATAGAAATTACTGAAGAGAGTAAAACTGGGAAAAGAATCAGTCTCTTTGTGTGGAATGGTGAATTACATCCAGACCATATTTTAAAATGAGGTCAAGTGATTAGACCAAAAACAGGATATGAAAATAAAATTGAAGTCGTTCTTTATTAACCGTGACCTCAGTAGTCCACAGTGGTTTGGCTTATTGATTTCTAATGTTAATGTGGTTTAAACTTCTTACTAAGCTCTGAAGAATGTTCTTTCAACAGAACTGTATCTATTAAATGAGTCATTTGCTCTTTAAAACTAGATAGCTTTATAGCACAGCATGCCATAAGCCTCCTAACGTCTCACCAATTGTCCAGCAGGATTGTTGATGTTTATACAGAGAACCTTTAAAGGGATGCTGACAGGAGAGTTTCATCATGTGTAAATAGCCTTATTAAAGCTCAGGCATAAAATCCTCTTGGATTTTTGAAGTGTGAATTCTTGCTCTGACTGCGTGTCAGTACCTTCCTTTCCAGTCTGTCCTAGTTTGTTATTGCAAAACATCCTAGCGTTGTTCAGCTGCTGATTATTTTTAGTTGGTTTGATTTCTTCTTTCTTTTAATAAATCAAACATGAACTAGAAGAGAGCCTGAAAGAAACCTAAGGAGAGAGAGTGAAATCAATCTGCAGACTAACACAGAGGAGCATCCTTTTAAAATGTTTTTATAATGTCACAGAGATGCTTTCATAATCCTCCTAGACTGAAGAGAAAAATTACTAGGCTTGCATATGTAACAGGACAGTCTGTAATTCCTGAATGCACCACAGTTTCTCTGTCACACCATGTGTACAGCAAACCCCATTGCAGTGAATGGGTACAATATGGTAATAATGATTTGTCCATGTTTTACAACACTACGAATTCCCTATTAAAATCACTATTTTTCATCTCTAGGGAAGTTCTCAGAAATACCCAAGCTGCACTTCTTGGAGTGATATGAAAATATTCAGTTACTCTTGATGACATGAATCCATTACTTGGTGTTGTGAATGAGAATGAGCATTCTAAGCTCATTCTAAGCTGTGCTGACACTAAATGCAGATGCTCAGAGACATCAGAGTTGCAGATACACCTGCACCTTCTCCTTGAAGGGAATATGCCAGAAATATCAAAAGGCTGTCTAGTGTCTAATACTTGATTTGATCAGAATACAGATGAGAGCAAGGTGATTGCTGACAGAGATACTCTGGTCTTCTGATGGAGACAGGTTGTTTTTACCCAATGTTCATAATCAAATCTTTCCTTCCCACCCATGAGAGCTGTTTTTTTCCTCTTGCTCCTGTTGTGGAGCTTTGAGCAGCTTCCTAAATTGCGTGGTCCCATCTGGCACCTGAGGAAAGTGTCATTTTCCCTAGCATCTTGCAGATTATTTTATGAGTCCTTTTGTCACAGACAAGTCTCCCATTCCTGTTATGAGTGTCCAGCTGGCCTGCAGGCTCCCTGCTCTCTTTTACTCCCCTTTCTCCACTGGCTTCATCTGCCCCATGAGCTGCAGCTGCTTATTTGCATGCTGGAGTAAAGCAGGCAGCCCCTGTGCTCTCCTCCTGTAGCCTTTCAAACTGTTCACTCAAACACTGGGTGCCACCTCCACACCATGCTTTTACCAAGAAAGGTTGGACCAGATGATCCTTGAGGTCACTTCCAACCTGGTGTTCTGTGAAATACAAGAGGTTATGTCCTTCCCACTTAGCTCAGTGTTTTTGAAACATTTGCATGTGGTCAGACAGAGATAACTCTGGACAATCTGATGTTACCAGTACTGAGCAAAAACTGTGGATCACAGCTGGAAACGGGGCAATCAAGTGCGTTTGAAAACATGTGAACAGCTTTGTCTCATTAAAGTCATCTAAAGGGAAAAGTGGCACAAGAAACTTCATACTTTGAGGAAAGGCTTATTTCTTGGCCACATGATCTTCACTGGCTAAATATGATTTTTTTTTTTGTTCCTTTTTTTTTATATATGGTTTTAGTTTTAAACAAGCTTCCGCAGAAGCCACGAGATGATTCAAACTTTATTGCAGAACTTTTTCTAGTGGCAGGCAAATAAATTCAGGGTTCCTAGGTTATTTTGGAAGTAACCATAGGAGCTATATCTTTATTTAAAGTGCTTGAAGTATCTTTTCTAATGTCCAAAGCAGTGCCCTGTGCAGCTGAATAGCTATCCCTTTGAAAGTATATTTAACTCCCAATATGTATTCGATATTGTACTGTCTAAAAATGCCCTTCTCTATCAACCTTTTATGATTGGGGCCTTATATTCCAACTCTGAGCAGGAAGTATGGAGAATTCTGGTTTTTAATGAGGCTGCATTTTGTTCTCTTAAAATAATCTGATGACCTAAAACTTGCTAAGACAACATTTTCAGAAAGGTAAATGCTCCCTTTCATCTCTAAGTGCATTTACATCATTCAGTCTATATGGATTTGGAAGGCTGAGAGTCCATTTTTTATACAGGCAGAGACATTTTTTCCTCCCCTCTGAGGAACCACATTTCCTTTTGAAGCTGTTTCACTTACTGTCAATTAACAGGACTTATAATTTGTGACAGAAATTTTGGCTGGAAGGAATGTCTGGAAATCATCATGTCCAACCTTCTGAAGCAGCATTGCCATTTTACCAGGTTAGTTATGACTTTGTCTTGCTAAGTTTTAAAAATCTCGAAGTACAGAGGTTCTACAACCTCCCTGAGTACCCTCTATTATCCCCCACTAAAGCTGGAAGTTTTTTCCAACATCAATCCCAGCCACAATCTGTGGATGTTTCCTCTTGCTATCAGCTGGCAATACCAAAATTTTGGCTTGTTTCATTTGTGTAAATACCCCAAAAATAGTTGTAGACTATTATTAAATCATCCCTTAGTCTCTTCTTTATCAGATTAAACAGGATTGAACAATTCAATTCTCTCAACTGCCACTTTTTGCCTTAAGGCTCCTGTCCATCTTAGCAGTTCTCTGCTGCTCTCTATCCAGTCTATCATCCATCTCATACTGGCAATCCAAAACTGGACACAATATTCCAGTTGAAGCTTTACCAGACAGTTATTAACCCAAATTTTCCAGGGACATGCAGCATAACTGTAGTTTCTGCCCTGTTCCTTCTCTTTCCCACCAACCCCAATGCTCTCTGGACATGAAACTTTTTTTTTCCTTTTTGTTACATCTGAGATTTTGTCTGGCTATGGTTTGGGGAAAGGAGATGCTTTGATGCTTTGCTATTGATGTCATCTGTGGAGGTGGCCACCAGGTCACCTCTTCAGAGACACACACTCCTGATAGTCAAAAATGTTGGTGTTGGTCAGAAGCTGAAGTAAAAAAACGCATATGTACACCTTCTGTGAGATGCACATCTGCTGAAACTCCCCAGAGGAGTGTGGTTCCTGAAAGGAAAATAAACTTCTTTAGTTGAAGGTTGTTTCCAAACATGCTGGTGCAATTTGGTGCAAATCCAAGAAGGGTGTGTGGTAGCAATCCTCTCCCTTGTGTTTCTGCTACAGATTCTCAAAGAAGATCTGTCTGGATGAAGCCTCCTATATCTGAACTCACCATTTACATTTTCTTAATAGCTGGAGAAGGAAAACAAGGCTTTGCAGAAGGTGGTTCAGCTGGACGATATCCCAGAGCACCTCTGACGTGAGTCACCCACTGACAGTTCCTTTCTCTCTCCCTTCAATACCAGAGGAGCACCAGAAAAGGAGCACAGGTGTGGAGCTCAGCACTATAGTATGTTATAGTATAGGAGTTTTTCATTTTCCATTGCTTTTGTTGCCTTTGATGTTTAAATGAATGTTATGAAGATCTTGAACAAAATGCAAAACACCCTGACCTGCTTTAGCTACAAGCTAGATCAGTGTTTGGATTATTTGAAGTCAGCCCTGTTTTGTGTTTGACACAAGGTATTATCCCTTGAAGGTGATTTTTCACTTTGAATAAATGAAAACAGGAGATGTGAGATGCACTTACCCTATTTATCTTAGCTGAAACAAGTTTGAAGCATTGTTGGATGCCTCAGTAAATGATATATGATCATCTGGAAACAGACTTTTACAAACCAGGTTTTCTATCCTTTTTGGACACGTTGTTCTGAAGAGCAGAGTTCAGATGGATTCAAGCTGATACTAAAGTAAAATCTAGTGGAGGCCCTAACAGAGTATCTAATAAACAAAGTGACTTTGAGCCTGATCTACTAGTCTGCTATTCTAGTTTGCCTCTAGAGTAACTCACTTCATTTAACCTTACTATACTTTATATTAGCTTCAAACTAGCTTCAAACTACGGCTACTCATTGTTGAATCAAGTCCTGTGTTTTGATCAAGATACAGAGAACTGTATTTTTAAAAGTGCTGAAGTCTTTGTTTGTTTTGGAAGATGTTAAAACATGTTAAAGAAAATTAGTTTTATGCTGAATATTTGTATGACAAGTTCTGCCTACAGCAAATCTCTATGACTGAGCTGCAGAGCTCTCAAAATAAGATTTCAAATTGGAATGTTTAGGCAAGTCTTAACACTCGTGGTACCAGAAGATGTTGCTATAATAATAATAAGTGGAATAACAAAGTGTTGTCACACTGGATTGAAATTCTGACCTCTGTTTCATCTTGTGAGACAAACACATCCTCGAACATTAAAGCCATAAAGGATTATCTGAGGAAAAATGTTTTCTTGTAATGAAACTCAGTATGCTACATGATTCAAGTAAACAGTAAATGAATTCATTGTTGTGAACGGTTTGTAAATGACAGTGCAAAAACAAAGTGCAATGCAGAAAGCACCACCGAACAAAAAAATAGCAATAACAGGGATTTTTTACCCATGCCTTTGTTTTACACTCCACAGATAAAACTTTCAAACAGCAAAATTATACAAAACTCAGCAACTCAGTGTTGAGTCGAAATTAAATCCTCTGGTTATTTCTAATGCACAGCAATGTGAAAAAATGGAGCAATTCTGGGTTTGCTCTCTCCAAAGGGAGCCATCAGCAGTCAAATACTGCAGTTGTAGAAAATATATTAAGGGGAGTTGTGCAGTCTTTGTTACTGCAAGGCAGGCTGGTGCTCAGGGTCCCTCTGGCTGGGCTGGAGCTGGAGAGAAGGGGACCTGCTGAGATACACCATCACATTTGTGCCTCCATGGCACCGACATACTGCATCACCTCTGCATCTTTTTCATACTCAGTTGACCATGTTACTGAAGTTGTTTGGATAATTCTTCAAGGTAATGGAAATTATGTTGGGGAGAAGAGCCAGGATCGCAAGAGCCAGAGTAGCTGAAATAGCAACAGGTCTGCTTGCCTCCCCCTCTTCATGCCCTGGGCTTCCTTGCTGCAGCCTGGGATAAGTGCCATGGATTGGAATCCCAGCAGGCTGGAGTGACTCACCCACCAACATGTCGAGAGGTTAAAGCTCCCCCTCCCTCCCATTTATACCTCTGGAAGTTTTTGGCTGTGAATGTAGTTATTTTGCCTTACTAAAATGGGGCTGTGCTTGGGGCAGGCCAGGCTGCTGCAGTGTAGTCTCCTTTCGTCAGAGCCTGGAGGGAGCTACACACATTCCCTAAATAGAAACAGGCATCAAAAGGCACTCCCTTCCATCTGGCAGGAAACACCATCATGCCTTTGATGTAAACCGGTGCTGTGGCAGGAAAACTTGCCCAGCTGTGTGGAGCCTGAGTTCTGTCACTCCCTCCAGAAAACAGAGGGCAGAGCACCTTTGGTTTTGCTGGTGGAGCCCCTTACCCCACAGGTGAATGTACTGGTGCCTGGCACAAATGATCCATAATCCAACAGCGATTATGGAAACAATGTGTGTGAAATCCCCTGTGAAGTGACCGTCTTTGTTTCTCCAAAATGAGTTGCTTTTTGCAAGACTACTTTTGGTCTATAACATGTTTCTTCTTTTATGAGTATTTCTCCAGTGGCTTACCCAGAGCCAGGTTTACGAGGGAATGCAGCACTTTATATATCAAACCTCACAGGAGAATGTCCTTTTGACACTATCCTGTATTCCACATAATTTCACCTTCCTCTCATGTTCTCCACCATTTCAGAGATGAAGGCCCTTTTGAACTTACGAATCTCAGGGCCTAGATCTGATAAGCAGTGTAGGGATGGTAACCTAGTATTAGGTGAGTGTCTCAAGGGGAAACTTCCATCATTTTAAGCCACTGCAACTCAATGAGCTACTAAAAGAACCAGGGGTTCTGTTGCTCTCGGTTTTCTCCAAAATGTCCAGAGCAAAATTGAGAGTTTCAAAACTGGAGGAATCTTTCTTTGTTCATTCTGCTCACCACTTCACACAAAAACTTTCACCTTTTGTCCTTACCCCTCTAATGAAATCCCAGCACTCTTGGTCAGGTGATCTACTTTGATTCGCTTGCAAAATGAAATCAATAATCTCATTTAAAAGACTTGCTGAAGACTGGGAATCTTCCTCATATTGGACATGCTATCAGAGAAGAATCTTCCATTCTGGATGCAACCTGACCTCCAGCCTGTAAGGACAACTAGCCTGAGAGAGCATGAGGGATTTAGTGGCAAAATCAAATGTGTGAAGAGATTGTGATAAGAGCTCTGTACAGTTACCGAAGAGTTATTAGGATTATACCACATTTCAGCTTTTCAGTCACACAACTTTTCCACAGATTTTCTAAATAATTGTGTTTGAGCCAATATACACAGGATGATGTAAGGTACAGATGGGTGAATGTGTTGACACACTGAAAGCATAAGTAGCAAAAGACATGGTGTTTCTCTTGCTTGCCTCATTGCACACAGATGACAGCCACAGTCACAGTGTCTCTGTGAAATCGTGAGTTTCTTTGATTATGACTGAGAAAATGTCCATTTCCCATTTTCAGAAAGTTGTTTCAGGCACTGCTGCAGGAGAAAACCAAACTAGCTGAAGCCTGAATGCAACATTTTGAGTTCCTAGAGCAGAAACCTGCACCAGTCTCTGCCCCCACCCGTTTTGTTGTTAAGTACAAATATACACTGCGAGTCTCATGGTAGAGGAGACCTGTTTTGAGAATGGGGACCCACACTGTACCTGACTTCTAGTCAATATCGTGTTCCAATCTTTTAGAGAAGGAATACAAGAGTTTTCCAAGGCTAGATTTGGGACCAGACATGTATATTTTATAATAATCCCTAGCAATATATCAAATGTCCTTTTAGATTTAGAGAGTGTAGGATTTCACAGAGTGACTTCATCTCCTGAGGCCTTAAGAAGAGTTCATTGACAGTCTAGGAGTAAGCTGCCCCACTGCTGAGGGAAATATGACACTCAAAGATAAAGGGGAGTGCTAGTAAGGAGAAAAAACCAACTCTGCTCTGTGAATCTGTAAATTATCAGATATACTGAAGTGCCCTCTCCACCCCTCCAGTTACTATCTTGTGGGAGGGTGCAGGGTCTCATGCAGTCCCCATGCTGCGTTTGCAGCCATGCAGTCCAAGTGGCCCCAAACAAGTAACTCTTTCACATTTGTCAGCTACCAGATCCAAGGAGCCCGTGCTGATCCTGAGGGGTTGTGTGAAGCCTCATTGCACCTAGTACAGCAAGAGCATTGGAACTCTGTGCTCCTCCTTATCCAACCCCCACGGACCGTAGTGGGCTTGGGTACCTCCCTGTTTGCCATGACTTTGAGGTCCTTCATAAATAACGTCAGTTCTTTAGACAGGGGTCAGGTTGGCAGCCAGTGTAAAACCCATAGGGCCCTGATGGAAAATGAGAGCAGATTCCTCAGCACAGAGTCATGGTTACCTGTTCTCTGGATGTTCTGCAGTGCCAACACTCTGCCTCCATTTTGCCTGTTTGTAGTGTGTTCATCTGGTTTCTTACTGAGCTGATGTTGACTTCATCGTTTAAGGCACTAGCAAGACTTAGGAACACATGGAAAGGTCAAGGGAGCTTCAAAGGCCGTTGACAGTGAATATGCAGAACTTTTTTTAAAAATAGAAGGTAAAGGCTCGGGGAATGCAAGTACAGCCACACAACTGGGAGACAATGGAGAGAATGGGACAGGGTCTGCTCAGTTTTTCCTCCTGGAGCTCTGGCCTGATGTATTTTTAGAGAACAACCTCCCTGTTGGGGATCCTGTGTGGCTTCCCATCCCAGGTGGAGCAGGCTGTGTCACCTCCCAGGAGCACCCAAAATGCAGATTGCCTTAGCCAGATGCGACACAAGCACCATCACTGTGCATAAAGGCATACCAATTTTTGTTTCAAGAATGAAAAAGCAGTGATGTGACTGAATACCAGATATCCAGCTTGTTCCCAGAGCTATACCTCTTTCATCAACAGCTGATTTCTGATGTTTGAAGCTGCAGACAACTGGGTTAGTGATGGTCTTTAAATGAGTGCTGTCTCAGTGTTTTCTCTGCCTATGCCAGAGCCCTGGACAGCCAGACTTGGGAAGGGAAATTGTATTAAACTGAGCAGCAGATGGGGAGACCATCCTGCAGGCCAGAGCCACTGCCATCCCCATCATATATTCTGTTGATAGCCTGCTCCAAGCCTGAGATTTAGGTGTCTCTCTTGACCTTAGAGAAGCCTTGGGTCGGATTTGGATGGTTCCACTGGTCTGTCATTGAACCTCAACCTGTTAACAGGTTCAGGGGCACTATGATATGAATTGGAGCCAGGGAAAAGTTATATGGAAATCTGTTTATTTTTTTCCATGATGATAAAAGATGAACAATGCATAAAGCTTTGTTCCCTCTCTAGTTTAGGAGGTTTTCAATTTCACCTGAGATCAGCCAAGAAGGAGAAGAAGAAGAAGCTGATTTTTGCCTTTGAAGCCTTAACATTGATCATGAAGTAAATGATGCTATTACTTTCTTCAGTTGCATGGAAGGAGTTTTTGCAGCCACAATGTAAGAGATGTCCTATTGTTTCTTGCTTATTTCATGTTGTACAAAGCAACTACTCCTATTTATATCACATGAAATGTTATAGCCACTGGAGTTTTCTGCCTGGCTGATTCTGCATTAATTTACAATGAACATTAGTCTTGTGATTTATGGACTGCCAGATTCCCAGAGTAGAATAACTTCCTTGAAGAAAGCTTCTCACCCACGGGATGGCTCAGACAGAGAGTTTCACTTGTCTCTGCCAGCTCCAGCCTGGGATCTTGAAAGAAGAAAAGGGCAGGCAGGATGTGGCAGGTGAAACAGCAATTTCGGCACAGCAGACAGCATTTGCTTTGGGTGAAAAGTCTAACATGGGCTCACCCTTCTCTCTTGTTTCTTCCAGGTGCCTCCCCTTGGACATATGGGATCTGTCCAGCCCCAAAGGGAAACTACAGGTCTGTATTTATGTCTTCTGAAACTTTTGTATGGGAAAATTCATCAAATGGTTTGCACTTTTATAGCTCAAGGGTTTGTGCCTGTTCTTCTTAGGAGCTGAGGTGGAATGTCTCCACTTGAGAGCTGGGATCTAAGGTCACACAGGCGTTGTTGATTTACACAGGGATGCAAAAGCAGAGTCAGATTTCACAACCTGCAAATCCTTGGGAACTAGTTCTCTTATTTGGTTACTTGGTGTGGTGTCAGCATTGTGCTTTGAGGAGACAATAGCTTCAGGAGAGCATCACCCTCTTCAGTGAACAATTTGGTAGGCACAACACCTTTGATGACTTCATATTGTGCTCAGAAAAACAGTAACTACTCCTGGCTTGAGAATAAAGGACAGGGAAAGAGAGGAGGATTTCAAGGAGCTTGGTTCTACCTTACATTCTTAGAGCAACAGTCCTGCCTTCTCCTCCCTGCCCCACTCCTGCACTCCTCCCTGAGCTGCAGGGAGCAAAGAAAGCAGCAGGGATTTTGGTAGCCTAGATATGGTGAGGCAATATGTATTCATGCTCCAACTAGGTACTAGAAATGCCTCTACTAGGTATTGATATCACAAGTGATGCTAGTGGGCACTTCTATTTTCAGTCTTGAAAGAGGGGCTAAAAGCTGACTTAGAGACAGGACACAATNAATATGTATTCATGCTCCAACTAGGTACTAGAAATGCCTCTACTAGGTATTGATATCACAAGTGATGCTAGTGGGCACTTCTATTTTCAGTCTTGAAAGAGAGGCTAAAAGCTGACTTACGGACAGGACACAATGCAAACATACTTGGACACAACCCAAATGTTCTTGTCCAGTTCAGACATGAAATGTGATCATTGCACAGAGTGAGGGAACTCCTACTCTGTCTGCTCAAGCTCCACATGTCCTGTGTGACTGTGCACAGCGCTGCTGTGTCAGGGCTGGCACTGGGGAGGCTCTCACAAGCTCTGGGTCCACGTCAGTAAAACGAAACAAAAGTGAAGGTTGCTGGTGAGTTTACCAGCCTGAATTCACGCAGCAGTGGGAACTGGAGGCTCTGACAAGATGTTTATAGTAGTTCATTGTTAGTGCATGAAGAAAGGTGAACATCACATGTGGCAGGAGAGATTATCTGGGGTAGCTTCTCTTACTAAGCCTGCTGGATGAAATCAGCTCATGAAAGCAAAGCTAATTCCAAAGCAAATTACCAGGGCTCATAGGATTACTTTCTGGGTTAAAAGAACTTGCCATTTAAACATTTCAGGAAATTATCTCACTTCCTCCTGGAAATTTTCAAAGACTGAAGAGCAGTTATATTTTTTTGGCCATTTACATCTCCTCTAATTCCAGGTGTTTGAACATCACACAAGACTCAGCTTTATGGCCTGTCCAGCTCCTTAGGAAAGAATTGTTCATTATGGTCTTTTGCCAGGTTCTTAAAAACTTGAGGTCTGAGAAAACATGGCTGTAAAGTTGGATGTTGATCAGGGGAGAAGCTAAAATGAAAAGACACCAAAATTAGAGGCAGAAAAACTGAGAATATTTTTACTGTTGTATTATTCAAATCAGGCAAAAAAAATGCTGTGAATCTTGGAGGAAACTTTATTTACAGCACTTTTTCTTAACCAACCTGGTGGTCATACCTTGAAAGAATTTAGTGGCCAAATTCACAGTCACCTCTAGGAATTACACCCATTGCTTTAGCATGTGCTTTAACTGTGTTTTCATTGTCCAGTCAAGTTTTCATATCCAAGAAACTAAGACTTACCAGAGTAACTGACTCATCCATATGAATCATCTCCTGTCCATGGATTGGTTTTGATAAACTTAATATGCTATTTTATAAGAGAAGCCCAAAGACACTTCTCCTGTTGCCCATTACTAGGAAATATTTTCTTCCAAGTGCCAATTATGAATTTATTTTCATTAGTGTAAGAATGTCTTGGTTAAAAAACAGTTTTCAGACTGGGCTTTTCTCCTGGCTGAGGTAGAATCAAATGAACAGCTCTGTGCAAAATGCCCTTTTTCAGGCCCTTTTGTATAAAGTATCCAGAGGTTTGAAATAAAGCAATCAGTCACACACACAAGACTGTTCTGGTGGACTTCAGCCAGGCCATTAACATAACAAAGAAAATATGTGCTTATTCAGATTCTATTTATTATCCATATTTCATAACTTCTAAAGAGGGAACTGCTTGAATAATGGCAGTAATAATATATTAGTAAAGATGCTTTTTTAATCTTCAGTGGGATCTGACAAGAGAAAAGTATTGCCCAGTGTCTTAAAGTGTGTGTTTGTATGTGTTGGGGGGGAAAATGAAGAAAGGTATATCTGTCTCAAATGTCATAGGAACCCTTACTCAAGATACTGTCAAGTGCTCAGTGATGTGGAATTCATACTAATATTTTCGTTTTTGTTTTCTTTCTTTTGCTTCTCTTTTCTTTTTTTGGCCCTCTTCACTGCCAGCCTGAAGAGCTCCTCTCCAGTTTTCTAGTTCAGCACTGTGGCCTCTGGCCTCAGACATCTCTGCAACAGTGAAAGCCCTGTAGAGCACTTGAGAGTTTTGCCAGCACTCACACAGGAGTGCTGCCTCTATAGGGTTTGTGTGGATTGCTACCCAGCAGTTAATGCACAGGCATGCAGGGAACTCAAAAAAAGGCTGTTGAGAAAAGCCAGTGGGCTGCAGTAAGAAAGATTCAAATCTACATGGCAATGCCTTGGAATAATGTTTGTATGCCTGCAAAGACAACACCTTCACTAGCTTGATTTGAATTTCTTCAAGAAGAAATATCCAAGTTACTTTTTACTGACAGGTTTTTATATAATTCTTCTTCTGGCATTGGAAACATGAGAACTCAAATAAAGCAGGAGTTCTGTGAGGTGCTTGCCTCTCCATTTTCCTAAGTTTTCTATAAATAGTACAGCTTGGGGATTGCTGATACCTAACTATATAGTTGGGCTGCTGCAGTTTTCCTATACAAGAGATTATATTTTTTTAAGGATTTCTTTTTCTGTAATTGGATAGCAGATGGTTGGAATTTGGCATCTGGAGAGATGTTGATCAACAGATAATACCTTGTCTTCACCCATAGCAGACTGTTCTAGAATTAGCTCACTTATATACTGCTACAGATGTTATTTTCCTTCATTTACCTTCTCCAAAGTTGGCAGCATCCCAAAACAATACGGGAACATGGCCATTGCTAGGTGCAGGTTTCAGCACCTGCAGGTGCTGGGGGTGGTGAAGGCTGGAGCGAGCTAAACCCTGCCCACACCTCTCAAACCTTCCAGGCAGCTGGGTTGTGGTTTGGGCATCTGGGCTGACTTGCAGAGGCAGCAGCCCTTGATGCAGAGGGGCACTGTTGTCCATGGGCTGGTCTGGAGAGCTCCACTATGCCTCTGGTCACAGGAGCCCAGCCCCACAGAGGCACATGGGGGTGCAGGAGAGAAGGCTCTCTGCTGTCTAGTGGAAAAAATGGTTTGAACGCTCTTCTGCTTGAAAATGTTGGTTCTGCCCTGTTGAAGATGGGGGTGCATTGCAGTCTGGTCACACATGGTTTGTCCCAGGACCTTTGCCTCCTGCAGCACAGTGTCTGGCCAGACAGAAGCACAGAAATAACATAGGTAAGGACAAGCTCTGTATTTTTAATTTGATTTTTCAATGATTTTGTGGTACAGCAGAAACAATAGTCTTCAAGATGGCTAGACAGGGTGCAGTATGGTAAAGTGGATTACACTAGCGGGATAACTTCAGAAATAATCAACTCTCAAGTAAGTTCTTATGTAATACCTGAAGGGATCCAGTGAGATAATAGCAATAATCAATGTGACTACCTTGCAGGTACAATTTCTCATGCACCTTAATAAATTTGAAGGCCTTATTTTTGTTCTTTCACAGATTCAGAACATTATTTTCTTTGTCTCTGGGGAGTTATTCACCTTCTTTCCCTGAGCTTCTTCTCAGATTGGCCAGGATCCAACAACTAGGTCTTTTGCTGTACCAGGAATGCCTCACCAGGAAACTCAGTAACTTTTACCTTGTATAGGATCTTCTCAATTGTCCCTTTGTAAGAGAGAGAAGGGCAGACTGTAGGATTTGGGGTGGTGTTTGAAACAAGGGTCCAAGTAGGGATTATTAAGTATTAAGATTCAGACTAACTTAAAAACACCATCTTAGAACCTGAAACACCCCAAAATAAAAAGCAAGAGATTGTTTTTAGGGCCCTGGTGGCCATGCTGCTTTGCCACCTGGTGTAATGGACACACAAAAATGGGCACGTGAGAAAAAGTGTGCCTGGCTAAGGGATCCTTGCTTTATTTTCAGGAGGAAAGTGGTGAATACAACATAAACAGGTACAAGATCATCTGTGCTTTGGCTCTGATTCAATCCTACCCTGGATTACAGAGGCAGAAAACACTGTAGATATAGATGCACTGTAAGGTCTGGCATTTCTCTTTAGGAGCACCCAGACAACAACCTCTGCTGAACTAAGGGCTTTCCACAGTGCAGTACTTGCAGCATCTCCAGGAGGGCATCTGAATTCCCAGCAGGAGTGAATCATCTCTTCTGAGTCACTCGTGTTGCTCTCCCTTTGCAGCTGACCAGGCTCTCCTTAGGGAGAGAGCTGATTCATAAATAGAGAGACTCAAATGGAGCCCGGCAGCTGCCACATTTCACCTCTGGTGTCAAACAAGGCAAAGATTTTCTCCTGACTCAAGTCCAGTGAGTTGTGGTCACTTTAAGCCTCTGCTGTACTTACAGGCTGAGATGATATGGCCATGTCTTTTCCAAATTTGTACAGGCCTGTTTAATTTCTGATTGTGGTATGACAAAGCAAGTTGATGTATGATGAGGCTTGCAAAGTGGGCAGAAGTGCTCTAAGCATGATGCTTGAAGGAATGGTCCATCCACAGCAATAACTTCATTACTAGGTACATGTGTACCAAGTCTGTGTAAACTGTCTGGATTTGAGCCATAAATAATATGATCAAGTCCATTTGATGAGACAGAAACAAAGTAATGGAAAAAAAATTGAGTCATGTGTTAAAAATGCTACCTTGGGTGTAATAAATTCATCAGAAAACACAGAGTGCAGATGATAACCATTACTGGTCTGCAAAGACCAGCAAACAAATTCGTGTTGACTCAGGGTATTGATAAAAGGAGCTCAGAACTCATAAGACCATGTTCTGTGCTGGCTATTTTGCAGCAAACCAAGAATTTCTTTTTGGTCCTACCTGAATTTAATGAAGAATGTGTTCAGAAACACAATTTAGATTACCCTTCCACTAAATGGTTTGTATTAGGGTTCTACATTGCTGCTGTTACTCAGTTCTCTTAATATTGCAGTGGGCACATTGGAGCATGAGAAGCATTGCATTCCAGGAGCATTTTGTTCCTATCCAAATTAAAACAGATTAGGGAATATTACAACATTCTTCAAGGCAAAGATAATGGGAAGTATTAAAATGTTTAGTTGCTGCAGCCTCAGTTGTGAAGCACCAGGACATGAAAATAACCAGTTTTTTCTATCTTCTAGGGTCATCAGCTGTGGAGCTGACTCTCCTGTGCAGGTGGGAAGGGAGCACTTGGGAGATGGGTGATCAGCTCCACTTTGCCAAATTCCTGCTGATGGAAAATGAAGAGGTTTTAGCATCCCTTTGCCAACATAACGAGAAATAAAGGGCTGGGCCCAACTTTTCCAGAAGAAAAATGGTATCCAGTTTGCATAAGAAAAACAGACCCATGCCTAAACCAAGTGCCTCCTCAAAACAAAGGTTTGGGTTGGTTCAACCATTCCCAAAAGGCAGAGCAACTGGTCACACAGGTATGCAGCAGTCCCTAAACCTGATCTCTGCTGAGGTCAGCAGTCAACAGGGTGGGGTCAAGGCTTTCTGGTGGTATCTTTCTAGTGGTTTTGGGTAAAGGTATCTCCATATGATGACTGGTGACCAAATGACAATAACTAAATGTATATTTTTATTGACTAACTAATTAATTACATGGCTCTCACTCAGAGGAGTTCTCAGGCTGAGTATGTGAGCAGGCTGGCATGTGTATTTGAGCTAGCTGAGGTTTGCCTGTGGCAGCTGCAGCAGTATGCTGATGCTTTCGATACTTTCCTCACATCCCTGCACGTACCTTCTCCTGATCCAAGTGCTTTGATAGTCCAGTGTGCTGCCTCAAAGCTAACCAAGCAGACACCATTGATGAGATGGTTGGGTTCGACCCCACTGGCTGCAGAATGTGCACCACCACCAGGCGTGGGGAGGCTTTCATTCCCATACTCCTGCATTCCTCCTTGCATAGCCAGGGGAAGGGCCTGCCATAAGAGCCTTTGTTCAATCAAAACTGATTCACAGCACAGTGTGGACTTAAAATTAATTCCTTGAAGTTTCTGATTTCAGCCCAATGTAAGTCAGGTGTGTGTTTTTATAAGAAGAAGATTATGGAAATTACAAAATGTTTGTGCTTGGTACCTGCGTGCTTTGCACTTCCTAAGCAAAGACATGGTAAGTGTATATGGTAAAGAGCTGCCCTACACAAACGGTGTTTTATCTCTGTGTTAACCTTCTGGATTTGCCATGATGCCGTCCTTGTCAGTTTTTGCTGACAGAAGGGGTCAGAGGTATAGTATCAGATCCATCAGCTCAGGCTGTGGCTGTACATCTGACAGCAGAGAGCTCAGATTGCCCTAAGCCCCATCAGCGCACTCGGCAAGACACGTGTTGTGCAAACGGGTAAAACGAGGCAAATTTTTAAACAGGCAAGCAGGAATGGAGCCCTAGTCCCTGTAGTGGTGGGCAGGAGCTTGTGTCCCACCTAGCACTAATGGGCACTTACCATCTTTCACTGTCTCTCCTCAATCTGCCCCACATCACCATGATAGTGAAGCACTGCTTAATGGCCCCAGTGGAAGTGTGGGACCCTGTGTCATGTGGAGATGAATGCTTTAGAAAGCCCCTGGGTTTCGGAGCTGAGGCAATGCTGAAGGTGGTTTTCTGCTGCCCTTGGACTCATGATAAAAAAAAATGTTGTTCTTTGGGTCTCTTGAGTGGGACATCTGTGAATCTAGTTGATAAGAACTAATAATCAGCCACTTTTTGGCTTTAGCATTAGAGGAGAGCATGTGCATTACACATGAGGTTGGTACCTGCTGAGACAACTGTCTTGGGTTTTGTATTTCTTAGGAATTTTTGATGTCTCTTGCTGATAGTGTTAATAAATCAGAAGGGAATTGCATTGGCAGTGCTGCCAGACATACAAATGGAGATGCTACTTTGCAGGAAAAATGTGTGATGCTGGGATACATTTGCACATTCTGTCAGTCATTTTGTCCAGCTTCACATGCAATGCTAACCAAGTAAAAGACTACACACAGAAGAAAATGAATATTGTAAGAGATATGAATGACAGCAAATTATGGTGGTGGGGAGAGATCACCTGCTTGGACTTTAGAACTGTCATTCAGAGGGACTTCAACTATCAAAGAAAATGGGCTGATAAAAGCCTTATGAAGACCAACACAGAAATAAATGCATGTAGAACAGAACAAGCTCATACAACAGGCTGGGAACCCACTGCCTCAGGAGCCTCTCTGTGGAAAAGGACTGGGGACCCTGCGAGCACAGGCTGCCCAGCAGGACCTCCCAGCAGAGAGGGAGGGCAACCACACTCTGGCAAGAGCATTGCAGCAGCTCAGGAGAACATTGTGCCTTTCTCTTTGGCACTTTCAAGGCCACCTAAGAAGAAATGTCCAGTTTTGGATGGAGTGAGATAAGGCCAGAAGATGACTATGAAGACAATTAGAGGGCTGGGGAATATAACAGGTGAGGGGAGGCTAAAAGAGATGGGTGATGGGCTTGTACAGCCTGGATATGAGCAGTTAAGACTGAGAAATAACTACAGAACCCCATGAGCTGATGGGGGGTTATAGAGAAGGAACAGCCAGACTCTTGTACAAGGTACAGAAAGGACAAGATGCAAGCATCACAAGATGCAACAAGGGACATTTGTGTTAAGTCTCATGAAAAAAAATTGCAGTGACAGTATTTTGTCATTGCAACACATTGCCCCTTGAGGTGGCTGGACCTCCTTCTCTGGTGGAATTAATAGAATGGCTTGGGTTGGAAGAGACCTTTGTCATCATCTTCATGGCCCTCCTCTGAACCCCCTCCAAGAGGTCCATGTTCTTTCTTGCACTGCAGACCCCAGAGCTGCCTGCAGCTCTCCAGGTGGGGTCTCACCAGAACAGAGAAGAGGATCAGAATTCCCTCCCTCAACCTGCTACTTGTCCATGCTGCTTTTGTTTCAGTCCAGGATGGACTGTGAGTGCAGACTCTTGGCTCATGTCCAGCTTTTCATCTACAAGAGACCCCAAGTCCTTCTCCACAGGGATCTCAATGGGTTCTTCTCCCTTCTTTGTACTCACATCTGGGGCTGTGTATACCACAGCACAGTACCTTACACTTGGACTGGTGGCATCTCATAAGTTCATGTGGACCCACTTCTCAAGCTCATACAGGTCTCTCTGAGTGGCATCCCTTCCTTCTGTTGTGCCAACTGCCACGTTGACATCTGAACTGAGATGTTCAGAGGTCAGCTTGTCAAGGCTCTAAGCAGCCTGCTCTTACTTTGAAACTGGGCCTCTTTGAGAGGTGGGTGCACTCCAGAGGCTCCTTCCACAAAAAATTACTCCATGGCTATGTTGTTTGGACTATCACTTCCCATTTCACTTGCAGCCTGCATAACTCAGTCTTTTCTCCTTCCTCTAGCTCGCCCTTCATGTGCCAGGAGTACCTTCTTGTATGCCTTGGCCTTGGGATGAAAAATTCTGTTCAGTCTTCAGTCAGATCTGCATCTTCACAATATTGTACGTCTGGCCAGACATTTGTGTGGAGAGGTCATTTGGTTCTATCCATTTGCCACTATTATTACAAGGATAACTTGAATTGAGAAGCTGTTTCTGACAGCTGGGTTGCAGACATTGATGGACACCTGGTAGTAGTGGGGCATCTGGATCTCTGAGTTGCTTACAGAAACTGCTGTGAGTTATAAAATATGATTGATTTCAATCACTTCGCCCCTCAGAAAGTGTCAACGGCTGTTCTCAAAGCCCAGGTTTTCATTTTAAGTAGATTAATACGGTTTTCTGTCATCTTCAAGATAATATCAATAAATCAGGACTGGGCCACTCTGGCAGAAAAGATAACAAATATTCCTGCTGTCTTTCCAAACAGAATGTCAGCTACTGTTAAAATTGTTATTGTTTTTCTTCAAAATTGCTATTGCCTATCCTTCTTCAGTCTAACAGTGCTTTCTTCTCTCTCAGCATCTCTATAACCCTCACCCTCTCTTGGTTGCCAAATGCATCTCAATGATATCCACTATGGGATGAAGATACACATAAATATACATATAAAAACATGCACAAAGAGGGGAATATTATCCCCTGGCTACTCCAGGTGCTGACAAGCCTTGACCCTCAACCAGGCTACAAAACTGCTGGCTTCTTGGAGAAGAAAGCAGTGACACATATGGCAGTGTTGTGTCCCAAGCCTCCCCTGAACAAGCTTTGAGTCTCTCCTAAAAAAAGGAGAGGTATCAGTGTTGGAGGCTCAGGGATGGCAAACCTGAAATTTGCCCCACTGCTCTGTCATGGTGACACCACACAGGTGTTGCCATTTCCTCCAGCACAACCCACCCCAGGAAGCCAACACAGCTTCACTCCCCCTGTCCTCAGGAGGGCACACAGCCCAGTTGTGAAGGTTCTTGTTCAGCTGTAGCAGAAGGCTGCAATAACCAAGAGCATGAAGATCATAAACAGAGGACAAAGATACTAACATTAGTAGAGACATGAATATTTCAAATGCAGTGCTACTGAGTCACCAAACACCACTTAAACACAATGTGAGAAAATGTCTGCTTTTCCCAAGCTCCTCTCAGGCTATTCTCCTCTCTCCTTCCCACCAATCCAGACCCTGCAGAGGTGCCAGGCCTTATGGGTCAGTGCTTCTGCTCTCACTTGGTCTTTTCTCAGCTATTTCTTTGAAGTGAGGCCCAGAGGGACCTCCCTCCTCAGGCCTGATGGCTGGGCTGTCACTCACAGCTTTGCTTTCTTGTCTGCCTCTCCTCTGTGAAACAAGACTCTTGTCCCCTGAGAGCTTTCAGGCACAGCTTGTTGCTTTCCCCTGGAAAGCACAGCAGCTGTTTGTGCTCATAAGGAAACAACACTTCTAAATGCAGCAAAGATTGTCCTCGGGAAAGGGATGAGGCACAGTGCTAATTCAGCAGAGTCTGGGGACATGGCAGGCTCTCTGCTTTAACCCTTGCACCAGGGGCAAGGAGTGGGTGAGCAGGACCGGGGCTCTTTGGGGGATCCTTGAAACATTTGAGGGAACTGCCATCATCCAGAGCTGGAGGTACAGGCAGAGTTAACTGTCCTTGGGCAGAGCTAACACCGCCATGGCAAGTCAGGCTCCGGCTCTGTGATCGTAGATGTCCTGGAAACAGCAAAAAAAGGGTAAAGCTTTCCCCAGTTACTTTCTTTGAAATAATCTTTAACAGACTGCTCCACCCAAGAAGCTGTTTACTCAGTTTTCCTACTCATCCTAGGGACAAGGAATTCCTGCTGGGAGTCTGCTCACAGCTGCAGCCTGCCTGCACCTTCCTGCGTGGGGTGAGTGGGGAAATGCTGCACCTGTCCTCCAGAATGCTGCCCCTGCTGTGCCATCCTCCCCTCCAGGGATATTCCCACAGCCAGCACTTACCCCAAGCTCTGTTGTGGTGAGCTCACCTTTCATTTATGGTATTAAAAGCTGTCTAAATCTGGGTGGGTTTTTCCCCTGCAATTTCCCCCAAGGTAAACACCTCAATTTCAGTCTGAGTAATATCTCCTTGCACCACCTGTTCTGACATGTGGAGGTAAGGGGTGTGTGGTACCTGTCTCTGGCTGGATGCTGCAGCCCAGCATCCCACAAGTGTGAGACCCATAAAAGTGATATAACAGCTCAGGAGCTGAAGATACCCAGTATTTTTAAGACTGAGATGCAGACAACAGCTCATCCTTAGAGAAGAGAAGGCTCTGGGGAGAACTTAATGCAGCCTTTCACAAAGAAAGGTGGAGACAAACTTCTTGGCACGGCCTGTTGTGATAGAAAAGAGGTAATGGTTTTAAACTGAAGGAGGATTGATTAAAATTCAATTTAAAGAGGAAAGTTTTTACAATGAGAGTGGTAATACACAGTAACAAGTTGCTCAGGGAAGTTGTGGATGCCTCATCCCTGGAAACATTCAGGGTGAGGTTGGACGAGGCTCTGAGCAATATAATCTTATTGAAGATGTCCCTGCTCATTGCAGTGGGATTGGACTAGATGACCTCTAAATGTCCCTTTCAAACCAAACTATTCTATGATTAGCATAGCAGTGAAGGAGAAATATCACAGTGGCTTCCATAATGCCACAGAGCAAGGACAGGTGCTCCCTGCTCTTTCTGCCCATCAGTGAGGACATCACTGACAGAGTTCCCTTTTTTTTGCAGTAATGGCTGCTGTAGCTGCTTTATGGGCATAGTGGCAGCCCACACTGTTATAGCAGCCTTCAGGTAGCTGTGACTTCTGCCGGGGTATTGCTTTTGTCTTGGCAGTGTGGGATCAAGGGTGCACAAGTCAGGTGGCTTCTGTCTGTGGCATAAACTTGTCTTGCTCATCTCATTTCAGTTTTTTCACCACCATCAACTGTTCCTTCCTTGTTTTCCCTTGTTTCAACCCATCTGTCTTAGTCAAAAGGTCTTCCCTGCAAAATCACCCTATAATTGTGTTGCACTTTCAAGAAGAAGTGCCCAGGATGCAGGAAGTGCCCTGAGTGCAGTTGCACCAAGGATGTCCAGACACAGCACTGGCTCATCCCATTAGAAGAAGAGCCCAAGGAGGGTGCAGAAGAGAGAAACTCCCAGTGAGAGCAAAGCAAAGGGGAGAGAAGGCCACGTCACCCCCAGAAACAACAGGTGGCCTTTTGTGCGTAGATGTCTACACTAAGTGATGGTCCAGTGAGAGAAAAACTTGGTATAACTGAGCTGTGCTAAAAAAAGAATATTAAGAGTTCAAAGTCAGAGAGGGATGTTAAGGAGAATCTTTCTCTGCCTTGCCACCTTCCAGGTGACAAGAATTTACTTCATCTATGAACTCAAAGCCTTGATTTTCTCATTTTCAATTCTGGAGCCAGCTCTTCCCAGGAGCACCTTGATGGTGTGCGGACCAGGGGCTGGTCCACGCTCTGCCTTATGACTGCTGTGGGCTCACATCAGCTATTTCCAGTCCCATCTCTGGCTTTAGGCTCAGGAACAGCAATGGTATTACATTAGATCAGTATCAGAGAGATTAACTCTGGTCCAAAGTTATTATTTAGAGAAGGATTGAGAATCTGGCTTGTGTTTCTCGTGGCTGATCCCTCACAGTCTGGTGTTTCTCTTGATTTCTTTGCTTTCCTTGTGCAGCTGCCAGGTTTTCTGAGCTACCTCAGAAGCTAATTGGCCTGGATTTTGCCATTCTCCCCTTAAGCAGAATTACTGATGACTTTCTTCTCCTGTGCATGCCAGTGTCACTCCAGTGGCAATGCTAAGCTCCCACATGTTGCTCTTATAAGTTCGTCTGCTGGGCGATGCCACTTTTCCAAGGCAAATAGAGAACATTTTGGCCTGTCACTAATGCAACAGGCATCCCTGAAGTTTTTAGATATCAGAACAAATGGAAACCTCTTTTCTTTTCCTTGATATTTATTTCACTTTTTTCAGTCATTTAATTGCTGTGCCTTAATTTAGAGGAGGTGAAGAAGACAGTCCCAATATAGAGAGCTCTTTTTGTTACTATGTACTCAAATTCCCATGATACTGCTGGTGGCCAGTGACAAACTGAAGGTTTGAAAGATACAGCTCATGTTTGACCTTCTTTTATCTACAGAAGTACTTTAGCTTCTTGGATATATTTTCTGAAGCTTATCCTCTCACCAGCTCACCCAGGGTCGTCTTCATAAAATAGGTTGTCTAAATAGGTGACATATATTGACTTTTACAAGTCATTGTCTGTTGTTCTCCCACAGCTGATCAGGGCACCCATGCAGACTGAACCTTAAACCCCTAAAAGGATAGAGGTTAATTCTAACCCCAAGTGCTGAAACCTGAATGTTACTCATGGCCCAAGGAGAGGTGGCTGTGCTACCAGCAAGGAATTGGGGGAAATACAAAACCAGGCAGAGCTGGTGGGTTTCTGATGTTCCCCCCACCCCCCCACCCCCCTTTGTCCCCATTTGGTGACCCTACCACTCCTTCCTTTGCTGTACTACTGAATATGTAACCTCAGGGGAGCTGTAGCTTAGAAGCTAGATGCTTGGAAACCTTTCAGCCCAAGGGGCCTGGTTTCCTGTCAGGAGTCACATGGCAGAAATCCTAAATAACTCCTAATTAAAGGAGCTGTAGGCTGCAGTACTGTGTCCTTCCAGCCTTCCAGCAATCTTGGATCTTTTTGTAGCTGGGCACTAGAAAAACTAGACAGTAATTTGATTCTGTGAGGCTTCAGTGGTGTTTTGTCTGAGACACAAGGAAGAGCCTCATTATCCAAACAGTGGGTTTATAGCCTGTTTATTGAATTATGCACATCAGGTACTTGCTGAGCCACTATTTTGCTTATTAAACACTTGGCCTTGGGCTTGTCCTGGGCCGCAACTTGATCCAGTTCCCACACCCCTAGCAGGAAACCTGGTGGTCCCATGGGATGCTCAGTAGACAGCCATGTGTCCCAGGAGCCCTGTGCCAAGTGTGGGGCCATGGAGGCTGGTTGTGGATGCTGGAAGTCTGATCCCTGCAGCAGGAAGGCACTGCTGGAGCCACACAGCAGGTGTAAAATAAGAACAAAACCTGGATAGTGAAAAATAAATAAGGAAAATGAAACAAAAATCTCATCCTAAGGTGGTGTCCTGACAGCAGTGATTTCACTTGTAATCTTTTCTCTTACACTTTTCTATGTAATAGTTCATTTCCTTTGCCAGGACTAGAAGAAATGCATTTTCCATGCAGTGGCTCCCATGGGGATTGGAAACATACCATGGTTCTCTGCTCCCTCCCTGCCTCTCAACACTTCCCATGATGCTGTTCCATGCATCTGTGATGAAAGGCAGGGTCCCTTCCTGAGCAGCAGCAAGGCAGTGCAGGGACCCTGATATGTACCTTTAATGAGACAGAAGTAGCACTTGCTAGGAATAGCCTTGTGATGCTGTGTGTATTTCTGGTGTGTATTTGGTTCATATTTGCTACAATGGTTTAATAGATACCACTGCACTTGGTTCCTTGAGGGTCTCTGCTATGGCTATACCTGTAATCACAGTGCTGTCTGGATCCTGCCATTTCCCTAGCAAAACTGAAAAGAAAAAGAGAAGAGAGGCAGAATCTCTTTACATTGCAGTGTGCAAGGCCAATCTTCCTTCAAAGACAGAGGAAAGCAAAACACCCTTTTCTCCCTTGACTCTGGTGTTAAAGAATCTAATTTGCCCTGCCTAACTTCCATGTCTGCCTGTCTCTCTGTTGGCTTAAAGGCGTGTGGTTTTCCTGGTTAAAAATCTTGCTCAAATAGTACCTCTTGAAGGATCAGCAAGCACAGCTGGATCCTGCCAGTATTTTAGCCACAGGCAAATATACACATGCACACACACATTTGCATGGCTGTGTTTGGGGATGTGGTCTCTTCTTCAGACATTTTTTTGCCATGTAATCCTTCTCACCACCCTCTAATGTGAGAGGTGACACATGAGAGGACCACCACTTAATTACATGATGAAAACCCCTTCACATCAGCTCCCCTTCTGCTGTTTTAACCTAAAAACTCCTATTACACTGAGTTGGGCAAAGGGGGGAAGTGATGTTGTTTTTGTACGAGACATTAATTTCAGTCTGTGACTAAAAGAGCAATCACACATGTGGCATTTGCACATGACCTAACGCGGAGTTTCTCTATGTTGCCAAAACAGGCTTTGTTGTGACTGATGTTCTCAGCTGCTGTTTTGTTTCCTTAAAAATCTCAGTCCAGGCAACGCATTTCACTCCATTTGGGAGCTGCCAAGGGTCAGTTTGAGAAATGTGTGGAAGCTAGTTAGGGTAGCAGGGGGTTGGTGGGGGTGGGGGTGATTTGAAGATGTTGGTGAAACATCTCTGGGCCAATATTTCCAAAAGCATTTAGAAACCTAAGGGTTTAGAGCAGCTAGGTGCCTAGTAGATTTTCAAGAAAACTTGTACTGCTTATCTGCAAATTGCAATATTTAAGTATTTCTGAAAATCCATCCTTAAACCATGAGCCTGGTGAAGGCAGCACCATTTATGTAAGGCATTGTCAGAGCTCTTGGTGATGCCTGGGTGCAGCACTGGGATGAAAGCCAGCAAAATTGTTTCCATGTGGAGTCGCACAGCTGACTGTGCTTTGGCTTGCCGGGACAAAACACCACACCAAAGCAGGCAGAGAGTGAGGAGCTAACTGCAAGGGAAAGGCTTTTTGTTGATTATCTCTGGGTCAGGTCAGAGCTGTTGTGTTCCTTGACATCAGGCTGCATGGGAAGGGCAACTGTGTATTTTTAAAGATAAACAGCCATGTCACCAATTAAGCTGGTGCCTTAGCAGAGCAAGCACAGCTGTCTGTAGGTGGTTGCTTGAGAGCATTGAGATCCCTGCAAGGAGAGGGAGAACTCCTCCTCCCACTGCTGTTCTCCTGGTCTCTCTGTGGAGGGAAGACAGGTCTCTCTGCCTGACAATCTCATTCCTCCCAAATTTGCAATAGGTCACTGTCTGCAACCCACAAAATATGGGAGTCCTCCCTCATTGCTGCATCCATGCCTTGCTACTGAAGGTGTGATGCTCGGCAGGCTCTCTATCCTCTTCTGCTTAGTACCCTTCCCTGTGTTTCAGCATTCCCAAATCCCATCCCACCTGCTGTGTCCCACTAAGGTGTAGCTCCTGGTGGTATCTTTCCTTTCTGTTGTCTGTGGGAAGGGCCCGCAGCTCTTTGTGTAATCCAACTTACTTTCCTCTTCAGTGCAATAGCTCTCACACACTAAACCTCTGGGAACTGCAGATGAAATGTAGTTTCCACTTTAAAAGATGCTCAGACTCATGAAAAGCCTCTCTGGCTGTTTCTCAGGGACTTGGAGAGGCTCTTGGGATGAGAATGGAAGAAAATAATGGCTTCAGATGTTAAATAAGGAGCCCTGAGCTGGGCTGCACACTCAGGATGTACTCCACAAAATGGAAAATTATTTAGGTATTGTTATTATCCTTCCCAATGCCAAAATCCTGGACTCGCCCTCTCCTCACCTCTCCACAACCTGAAGAAGGGTTGCAAAGCACTTGTTGCCCTGGCTGGATCTTTCTGGCATGAGAATGCTCCTGTTTTTGGTGTTCTGTGGGCCAAACAAGGGGAGGGAGCTGCCCTTCACAGCCCGAGTTCTGCAAGAGGGCAGACAGGCTGCAGGAAACCGGGGGAAACAAAGAAGTTCTGCTTTGCTAGTGCAACAGCTTGAGAGTGGTGGAGAGGAAATGCTTCGATGACAAGGGCAGGGTGAGCCAGAGGCCAGAGGGCACGTTTTTCATGCTGTGAGGCCTTTTTGGTGTCAGCACTGCTCCTGAATAATAAAGCTCAGCACAGGGCAATGCTTGGCAGGGGGGTCAGTGCCCCTCAGTGAGGGGGGGAGCAGAGAGTGTTCCCAGTTTGAGAACTGGGGAAGACTGCAGGGAAAAAAAAGCCCTAGGAGAGGGCTTGTCCCTGAGAAGGGATGAGCTGTCTCTGTGAGAGGTGGCAGTGCTGCCTCCTTGTGCAAATCTGATCTGGAGACAAATAGTCCCAGAAGTATATTCCAGCAGAGGGAAGGAGGCACTGCTGAAGCCCTGCTGCAGGTCTGCAGCTGCATTCAGGGCCCATCTCAAAGTCTGACTCTTAGTGAAGCACTTCAGAGGAACTAAATTATTTAGAAACTCTAGCAATCAATTACAGGCACCCAGCTCCTTCATGTCTCTCTTTACTGAGCCTTTAACTTTCTCACCCTGATCAGGGTAGTATTATGATGGTGTAATGGTTGATGTTTATTGAGTGTTTTAAAGATAAAAAGTGATGTTTGTTAAGTTTTACTAGGCCAAGATCTGAGGCTCTCATTTAATCTTTCTCAAGATGTCAGACTCAAATCTCACTCCAGGGGTTTCCTGCATGCTGCTTGTAATCAGCACATGGAGCTGCCCCCATTCCCATGCCCACCCTGCCCTGCTGCAGCCTGGTGCCCTGCCATCTCTCCCATCACAACTCTTTCCCTGTCTGGCTGTAAGCCAGAGTGCTAAGATGATCCTAAGTTACAACACTGCAGGACTACAGGTTCACTGAAACAAAGGGAGAAAACAGGAGGCAAAGAGGAAACTATACACAAGACTGGCATGAGGCTTGTGTACACACTTATATTATCCCAGTCACTTGAGATAGGCATAGAATCATAGAATTGTGGTCTATTCTTAGTTGGAAGGAACCCACAAGGACCACTACAGTCTAATTTCTGGCCCCACACAGGACAGACCCATGAATCACAGCAGAAGTAGTCTTGTAAACTTGTTTTTAGCTGGGGCCCCCATTGGGCTCAGAGCCATCTCCTGCCCCATCCCTGCCCCAAAGTGGTAGACAAGGCAAACGCTGGATCTGAATATGAGAGGGAGAGGAAGAAGAGGAAAGCTTGGCAAGTCAGCCAGGAGAACCAGTCTCCTCATTGTTGTCAAATTTCCTGCAGGCATTGCAAGGAAGAGAAATTTTAAATTGCTTTTGCACACCCCTGCCTGCTTGAGTGCACAGAAAAGACAGGAATGGTCTCAGAAGGAAGACTGCTATTTTGTGCAGTACATGGCCCGGTGCCTTATTTGCAGTTTGCTGTGTAAGCACTGTTGTCAAATGGGAACTATTTGCTTCCTCCAGGCTTTTCTATGGGACTCATCAGTATGACATGGGAGGCCTTCAGACATCAAATAAATTCTTTCCAGAACAGTTTTGTGAGACTGAGGAACAGGAAACAAAAGGAAATCTCTGTGTCTCTGAAGGCTCATCTCTGCTGCAAACCAGGCCCAAAATTCAAGTTAGGCACATTGAGAACAAGGCAGTACGACGACCTTTGCTTTGTGTGGGAACCTTTGTGGCAAAGGCGGTGTTAACATCTGGTGCTCCTAGGCAGCATTCAGAGCAGTTAACCACCATGAAATTGCTCCTTCTCCTCTTGCAGTGCCTCCCCTCTCTCATTCGCTACACAGCTTCTTCACCAAAGGAGACTCCCTCTCTATCCGGCCATGAGGCATCCACAAGGTGTCCATACTGTGTGCTACAGGGGCTGAATCAAAGGCTCGAAAGATTGTGTGCTGGTAATGAGCACACAAAACCGAAAAACTGTGTTCCTACAGGCATTTTCTAGTCTCTGAGTACCTGGAATTTGTGCTCTGAATCCCCTTTTCTGCACTGAGGGATGTATGTGAGGCTATGGTGGGGAACAAGTGTGGTGAATTTTTCAACCTTTTTCACTCACCTGCCTTTCCTGCTTCTCCAAAGTAACTCTCCTTGCCCATTTTGCCTGGAGCTGGGCAGCACCCTCACATTGTCTATACTCAGCAGTGGCACCACTGAAGTTTCAGCTGTGCAGCCTGGGGCCATTCTCTCGTGCCTGAGGCTGAGAGATACAGCACAGCTTGCATTGCCCACCAAAGGTTTTTCTACTGCCACCAGGAAGGTTTGCAAGGGTCGTCTGCCACAGCCCAGCCATCTGCTTTGCCTCGCAGCGCCAAGGATGTACTGAGGTCTGTGAGGCACCACAGTGTCTTGCAAGCTCTCCCAGAGTCTCAGAGGTTCTGCATCAAAACCTGCTGTGCAGGAGCTCTGCCTTGTCAGCCCCTCTGAGGCCACCTGGAGGGGCAGGGGACTCGGCATGGGGCGCGACACTGGAGTAAGGCAGCCAGATGTTCTGGGGGAGGGCAGGGCTGCGGGGAGCACGGAACAACCGCTGTGGGAATGTCACGCTCTCCCTGGGCCAGGCTCTCCCAGGGCTAACCAAGACCCAGCAGTCTTGAATGAGCTTCATCAAACTGACATTATGGTCAGACTGAGGCAGCTTTGGATGGGAATGATAAAATGAAAATTGTCCCTCACAAAAGGCAACTCCTGCTGCAGGTTTCAGGCTTTGACTTTGAACTATGCTGCTGTGGGTTCTTTAAACCAAACCCCAAATAAGCAATTTTTTAGAGGAAGGTATTTGCTTGGCTATGCTCTTTTTGGGTTTGGAGGTTTTTTTAAAAAACAGAGAAGACTTTATTGCCAAATCTCTCCTTCACTGTGGCAGGGACACTGGAACATGGAAAATTTTATGACCTAAAGCATTTATAAAAGTTTTAAGCAGCAGAGAGAAAGGGCTTATACCATGAAGCATAAGTGGTCTCAACAATAAATAATTCTACCAGTTCAGCTTAAAATATATCTAAAATATGTTTTTTTAAGGCCTCATATACTCTGCTAGATTAAGTTGCTACAGTACTAATGTACTTTACCTCTCAGAGAAGTGTGTGGGCTTCTGGCAGCAGAGGAAGCAAGAGTTAGCAAGAAAGGATGTGAAAGAAAAGCTCAACTCCTTCTTGCTTTTCAGTCAGCCAGCTCTCCATGGTCCCTGCAGCCACCAAGAAATTTTGTATGACAATAGCAATAACACAAAACCTGGTAAATATAGATTCAGCTGAATTTAAATTGAAGAGAAGCATCTATAGTAATCAAAGTTTGCTGGATGTGTCTTGAATATGGTGTTGTTCTTAATTATTGAGCTCTGCACATTGGCTGCAAATACATTAAAAAAAAAGTTTTCCAGCCTACTGCTGCTTACTAAATGAAATGAAGGCATGACGGTGTGGTTTTGCCTTTAAAAACTCAAAACAGTGAAACTTCACTGGTTCTGTTGCTAGCCTTTTACTTTCCAAGTGGACGGGTCTCTAGCATACTCCAGACTTTTGTATTTTGTCTTTAAAAAACCTCTATGAGGAGGGGCACCACAGCTTATCAAGATGCTCCTGACCTGTGACCATACAGGCTGAATAGGTCTGAGTAAAGCCAGACTCTTTGTGTGCTTTGGCAAACAGTAGCTACAGACAACACTGCTGGAAGGGCTGTGTGCATGCTTGGAACTCTTTCCTGGGGATTTTCAGAGACCCCCACAATGTGCTGAAGAACTCTGGCAGTGGTGTTTGGTCTCCACATAAGGGACAGCTTGTGGATGTGCTGGAGGATGGAGAGATGGAAATCTGCATTACAGTGTGCCTCTTCCACTTGTCTGACCGTTGCACCATAAGTTCTTCCTTTCCTCGGGAAAGGTGACCACACGTGGCCACCATGGCCACATCTACTAGAGATAACCTTTGATATCAGGAGTCTGGTGTGGGGATGCTCTCAGTGCACTCTTGCAATACCTGGCTGGGGCATGCAGCACAGTTTAGTGTGCCTTTCCTGAGCCAGGACTAGTTTAAGCAGCTTAGAGCAGTGGTAATTGTGTAGATACAGCAGCACAGGGCTTGGTGCTGGTCAGATCAGACCACAAGGACATCTGTTGCATGACAGCAACACAGATGCACTCTTCAGGAGTATCCCATAAATACATTTCGGGGGGAAGAAAAATGAACCAGAAGTAAAATATGCTAAAAAGCAAAGGTTTACAGAAAAATGTTTTCTCCATCAGGTCTCAGAAACAGCTCAAGGTAGCATGACAGGAACATGGACTTTTTCCTCCTTCCATTGCCAGGGTTGGCAATGTACAAAAATACAGAACAAGAATGGAGCAGTGCTAAAAGTAAAAAACTGTTTTGAGAATACCCAAGCCATATTCGAATGCATGACTTGTTTCACTGGATGGTGATGGGCATGGGAAGACTTTTCTTCTCCCCACCCTTTTTTTTGTTTCCTTTTTTTTCCTTTTCTGTCTTTGTGGCTGACAGTAACTACATTGTCTGAGTATTTACAGAGGGATACACGTACCCCAGTACATGGACACTTTCCCTTAGGAGGTGGTTCCTTTGCCCGAGTCTGCAATGGGGGTGAATCTGGTTTCAGCCACCATACGAACTGCCAGGCACCTGGATTACTTCTGCAGCTCCATCACATGATGATGGGACAGGGGCATGAGCCTTTACCATGCTGCCGTGTCCTGGAGGGTGACTGTGCTGAACATGCCTGCATTTCTGATTCCTGGCTCCTGAGCCTGCTACACAGGTGGGCTGGGGAGCAGTGGGGAGGGGGTGGAGAAGTCTTGAATAATGTGTTGACACTGCCTACAGCAGTCAACATTGCTGAGCGTAGTAGCAGAGTTGAGCAGAGGAGAAAGCCCTCACCACCTGGCCAAGCACAGCTGCAGAGTGGGTCCTCCAGGGATTAGAGGCAGCTAGGGAGTTGACTGTACCTGAGGCACTTCCTCATTCACAATAACACCTTATTTGCCCCACAGCCCAGGGTGAATCAGAAGTGATGCCTATGCCTTACAGCAGGAGACAGGAATGGGCAAGAACAATGCCATCAGTGACTGCTTTCAGTCCAGCATCCTATTTCTGTTTTATCCATACAGCAGACTTTTCACCTGTGATTGCCTCTTTTATTTCCATCTGTATGCCAGTTCACTTTTTATTTTATATCCATATGGTGCAAACAACATGGGATTCGTGGGGAGAGCTGATGGGCAATGAAGAGATACAATAGCTGCAAACAAATATATCATAGTGGCAGCGTGAGGAACTGCAAAGGTCTCTGCTTTGCCAAGTGAGGAACGAGGTCAGTGGGACAATTTGGTAATTCCAGGTTATTTAAAGCTAGTACTGAAAAGCTGGTGCTGGGCTGTGTAGTTAACCTATTTGGATGCACTCATGGAGGAGAAATATGAAGTCAGAGGCTGACACAGCTATCGTTTGTCAGATTTTTGTGTGTGGTTCCTGGAAACAGGGGAACTGAAATTTGTGCTTTTGAGTATCCAGTTTATGGTACCTGTGCACCTCCAGTGCTGCAAAGCTTCACATATTTACTTTCATCATGGGCACTGAAGGGCAATGAAGTGTGCAATGTATAGACTTTCCCACAACTTAAAAGGAAAGGTGGTGACCTCCCTGTTCTTCTTTATGATGATCCTGTTCTCTGAGTCCCATAGGAATAAACTACCTGGAAGAAGAAATTATTTGCAGTCGCCAACACTGAACACAAAGGGAAGCTCTCAAAGACAGTGGACCAGACAAAAGTCACTCAAGACAAAATGCCATTGCAGCCACCAGTGGTGGAGCTGATCACTCAGCTTTTGTTTCTCATCTTGAAGCCAGGAATAAAACCATCTGAAGGAGGTTCCCAGGCTGGCTCCCAGATCCTCTGAAACCTGAACCATTGAATGACAAGATCAAACTTTCCCATTTCAGAGCAGGCCAAATGCTGGAAAAGGTGTGGCAGGTTCAGATCCTTTATGAGCTATGACCCCTTGATGCCTTCCTTTTCCTCCTTCCTGCTGTTCTCTACTCTCCATCCACCCACACTTCCTGTAGGACAGCAGAAGGGGTGGAGGGCAGTGTCATTCCTCTTGAAACCTGGCTACCAAAGGCCATGATTAATCCATAGCCTTGTCCTAATGAAACATTTGACCTTGTTGATTATTAGCTGTATGTTATGCAAGGCATAAAATCCTGCCTCCTAGAACCAAGCTCCTCTGCCTATAAAAGAGCACAGAGAGTGAGGATGTCTCCCCTGTATGAGCATGACTTGGCTGACCTATGGATATTTCTGACATGTAGCTGGATGTCAAGCCAGCCAAACAACGAGTGTTACAGTCCTGTTGTTTTGCTTCATTTTAGAGAAGAAAGATTTGCAAAGATGTACAAAGAACTAGGAGCTGTTGCTGCACGGACATTTTATTTCATGAAGCAACACAAAATTAAGGGCTCCTCCCTAGAGCCAGTTTTTAAAAATCTTGGGATTAGAAATTTATGTGACTCCTAACCCCTCATGTTGTTACATTCTGTGACCCTGAACAGTTTAATAAGGCTTTTAAATAGTGGCTCCCCTCTCCACTCCATCAGAAGGCTGCTCAAGGGGGAGGCAGGATTCAGTCCCAGGTCTCATATTTGCTGCCAACAGCAGTGGCAGGCAGCTGTGGCCACTGCCCTCAGGCTGCCAGGGATATAGTGCTCAGCTCTGCTAGGCTCTTGCCCATCTCCCAGCTCAGCTCTGGCTAGCAATCCACTGGTGCCCTTGAAACTGTGCTTGGCAGTGGAGAAGCTTCTGGGGAGCTTGTTTCTTGTTTCTGCCCTCACAGTGATTCCACAACTGCTGGGAATTCTCTGCTCTTGGCTCAGGGAATGCAACTGGACCATGCTGGGCATCAATGGAGGCTTCATCCACTGTGGGCTCCCGGGTGAACTGGGGCAGGCGGTGCTGCCCCACTCAGCATGTGTGAGCTGCTAAGTGAGCTGGCAGGCCCACAGCTAACCTGTAGCTCTTACAGAGGTTACATGGGTTTGGCATCCTCCAGTGAAACCTTGCTTTTTACAGGACCACCCTGGGCCAAGATTAGGTTAGAACCTTTTTGTGGTGCTAAACAATTGTTTAGGTCTATCAAGCTCTTCAAACTTATCTGTAGAGGGAAGAGGACTAGAAATGTGCTGTTATTTGTCTCATGTATATCTTTCAGTGGAAGTCAGATGCATTTATTTCCTAGAATTAAATATTAAGTACATATACAAGCTGTTGCCTTTCTCTGTCCCACATGGTGCTCCTTGCAGAGCATCCCTTATGCCCTCCTGCCAGCTCACAGTCAGACAGGAGCCACCCAACATGATCACCCAAATGGCACAGGAGATAAAAATGGACTGTTAACCATTGGTTGTGTTTCTCATTTCAGTGCCTGGGACTCTAGTATTGCAGTTCCTTTTCCCCACTCCTGGTATGAACACTTCCCTCCCTCCTCAGCTTCAAGGCAAACTCACGTTGCCTCCCATGGTGCAAATCAGTCTCACTTAAATCACAGTCACCTTGCACAGCCATCCCAAGGCACAGTGGTGAGTTGTGGGGAATCATGGCTGATCTCTGCAGGAAGTAAAGGTCTGAGTGTATTGCTGTGGCAGAAGAATACCAAATGCAATGATTTAAGGAGAAAAGATGAGTTCTGACAGGTGAGCTGAACCCAGGCAGCGAGTCAGACTCTCTTGTCATTGTGGAGGCTCAGCACCATATGACCAAAATCAATGTTCTGGATTTTGTGATATAGTTATTTGGATTATTGAGATGACTGTATTTGCCCATTGGAGTGTACAGGATGAAACATATGGTATTAAACAAGCCAGCAAAGCAGTCAAGGGGCTGCTACATGAAGGGATTTGTACATAAACATAACGGGGCCAGGCAAAAGCCATGCTCCTGTAAGTTAATTTAGCTGTGTTTGCTGTAATGACAACGTAATTATAGGAGTGCAATTCAGGAGATTTATCTTTTTAATTAGTAGGCTCCCATGTCCTTCAAAAATCTCCTTTCACAGCTACAGAGCCACCTGCGTCAAAGTGCAGCGGGGAGCCCTTGCTTACTCACGACTCCTGTGCTCCGGCTCACCCCACGCGGCAGAACTGCCACAGCTCCAAGCAGATGGTCCCGCATCAAACATTTCCTTCCCGTGTCACTTACCATTAATAAATTGGATCATTGTTAGTGTGCATTATAATTTCCTTGGACATTTCCCTCATGGCAGTATATTTGCTTTCGGTGGTACCTTAAGTATGTGCACATATAAACCTATATAGACTGGCTCCAGAGGTTTCCTAAGGAGAATTTCAGCTGTAAAGATTTCTTTCCCTGGAAAGAACTTAGTGCACTAGCAGTACTCTTCGAACTCACTGAGCAGAAGCAAGCCAAACTTTAGGAGCCTTGCCAAGAACCAGAGCCTACTCCTACAAAAGGCAAGTTGTGCCCAAGCAGTACATATCTGCTCTCACAGACAAGTGAATTCTCTCAGACCAGCACTGTCATAAAAAGAAAGGGGAAGCCAAGAGAAATAGTCTATATGAGCCCTATCCTGGCCATTTTTTGTGACCTTGTATGTGCTTTCTTGTTTTCCTGATGTTGGTTTAAGTATATTGTGTGGAAGAAAAGGCTAACAAAGCCCTCAGAAATAGAATAATGTTCACATTTAAATTTAAAGTAGTTATTATAAACTTTTCTTGGAGGTACAAAAGTGTAAAGGTTTGTGACTTCATCCTTGCTGTGTTTCTGATAGCACCTGTACCCTGGGCACCAGCCAGAGCTCCAGTGAAGCCAGTGTTGGGTGTGTGCATGCAGTGAAGGATCCAGATCAGAGTCTCTATCATAAGAAGCCAACAACAGGGATGACAGTAAAACTTGATACCAATGCAAAGTTGCCTCAGTTAAAAGCATGATGCTGTAATTTTCCTTTTTAAATGCTGGGAAGGAGGAGAAAGCTCCACCATTCCCTAAGGCCCAAGGAAATTCTGTTAAGGGTTTGTGCGGGGACAAAGCATCAATCACCTGCCCTTGGGGAGCAAGGGACCTGGACAGTTTGTATAAGTCACATCCTGTCCTCATGCTCAGCCCCCTTGGGGGAACTCAGGGTCAGGTTTGGATTTGGCATGTCACAGCTGGCAGCTGCAGGGTCTCTTGGAATGCAGGCAGTCACTGGCATCCCACATCTTCCTGTGTGGCCGCTCAAGCCCCATTTCCCATGTTGGAAGGAAAAGCACCTGGACTGGAATGTAGGGAAAGGTACACGAGCTGAAGTGAGTGAAGCAGGTGTTTTGTCTGGCTTCACCAGTTGCTGGTGGGGTTTGGAGGTTACCAGCAGCCACAGCCAAAAAAGAAACATGCACAAATGCTTCCTGACAACAACACTTACTCTGGGGCATTGCTGGAGGTGTCCAACCATTGCCAGCCTGCTGACAGCTCTGGGCCCTCAGAGGCTGTCAGAACAAAAGCATTGTTGGGGTGTTGCCGGTGCTCAGGCAGTCCCTGGGCTGGCAGTGGGAGAGCACAACAAGTCATAAAGATGAAGACAGAGCATGAAAAAGAACACTCCTAAGACCAAATCAGCTTCCAGGGAAAACCTCTACACCTCAACGCACACAGACTGCAACACTAAAAATGCAAATGATAGATCAGTCCAGAAAGCTCTTTTGGTTATTTTCTAGCAATGATTTTACTTATGGCTGAGATCTTGAAGCAAGCAGAAGTGATATCATGAGCACTTATGAGGAATGAGTATATTAGAGTATGTCAAAAGATAAACATAACGTCTTAAGCAGTGCAAGATTTTCACTCCTGCTGAGTTGAGCACTGGTTTGAGCACAGTATTTCCCCTAAAACTTGATCACACAGAGCCACATCATAACAAAGGGTGGGTGAGCTAAAGTGACCTTACATATACCTGCTATTTCCTACTCTTCAGGAATCTCAAAGCCATTTACAAGAGGAGTGAGCAAAGGAGTGGATGAATTAAGTCTTACAAAACCTTTGGGAGATGAAGACAGGCAACAGTATTTTCCCATTTTGAAGGTGGCAATGAAAGCAGTAGCCTGTCACCAGTGGTTTTCCTCAAAGGTGTCAACACACAGTGCAGAAGCAGTGGGAGCTTAACTAACCCAACATGGATCCCTCTCTCCCTGGGCCATAAAACGAGTTAAGGGCAACTGACTCAGACGTATCCAACTGCAGCAATTTTTTGGCTGATTTTGTATCATGGCCCAAAACAGCAGCGAGATGAGCAAAGGCTGATTTCATAAATGCCCCTTTCAGTTTTGATTAGAAAAATGCACTTCCAGGCCTGTCTGGGTAATAACAGCAATGCATGAAGTGACCATGGGTGCTTGGTGCCTGCAGTCAAATATATCTGCTCCTTGAGGGGCACCAGCTTACCAGCCAGGTGGGAGATGTGGGCCCAAGTGTGTCTGTGGTCCATCCTGGTGCTTGTAGCTCTCCAATGGTGTGGCACCACTGGCTCGTGTTTTGTCAGCACCAGCACAAGGTCTCTGTGAATCACACAAGCTGAAGGTAGAAGTGCAAGACCCACCCAGCACCTTCATCATCTTCTGAGACATGATATTAAGGGGCTGGTATCCCAGGCTTCTTCATGGAGTAAAGTCCTCAGATCTCTGTCGGAGGAGGTAAATGATGGAAAAGCAGAGACACAGCCCAGGGTCACATTTCCTAATTGACAACCTTTGTGGTTTGCTTGTGCTATAGGAGTTGCTGTTTTCTTCCTCTGTAACACCCCCAGTTTTTATTAGAACATGGATATACCTTTCATCAGAAACATGGCCAATCTCAAGGTTATGCCTGAATTAGATATAAGCAGCTCTTGTTGACCACCCTCTATTTGAAATTGTATTTAAGGTATAACATATGATTACTGAATGTTTTTAAAAAGGCCTTCAAATCAAATGATGCTTAAATTTAGTCTGCTTTTTATCTGGACAGGAATCCAAATTTCAAATTTTTCCTTTTTTTCTTTTTTTTTCCGTATCTATGTAAATTGGACTTGCTGTAACAAAGTTCTGGTTTGAGGTAGTACCTTGCTTTGTGGCCAGCTCTAAGCAAGACTCAGTGAGCAAATATTTATTTTAAATGTGACGTTCCTGAGGTCTGTGCACCTTTAGTAGCTAGAATGATTTGCAGTATACTGGATCACTGCATGACACTGAGAAAGACCTTATTCATTGCTTCCAAAAAGCTATTAAAAATATCCCATAAGAAGATAAGTTGCTTAGAAGCTGTCTGTGTAGCAGAAGATTAAACCTACCTCAGTCAGAAAATGTTTCATGGTTAGACCACCAGGTACTGCTCTTCTCTTCATATACCCCATTCCACTATATAATTTCTTCTTTAGTATACTCAACCTGGCTTTCTGCAGAGGATGATCTATGTGCTTTGTGAAAGCAGAAACTAATATTATTCTGAGGAAGGGAATAGGAAATAGAACTTAAGCTGATTATTTAATTTTTGTCCAGGAAATTTTGAAGACTGAGCAACTTTTTTTTTTTTTCCCTGAAGAAATTATGGCTTTTTCTCTTTACTTTTACTGAGAACATGATAAACACATATTTTCTAAGCTATATTTTGCATAAGGGGATATATAAAAGGATAAAACCCAATGAACCAAATTTGCTTTAGGGAAGGCCATGTGTAACTCCAGGAAAGTATGTGAAGATAAAACACACCTGTGGTTAAATTATGTGTGGAGAGGATTGAAGTGGAATCAATGAAGCAGCCTTTTGCAGCAGGAGAGGCTGTGGTCTGCAGGCTGCAAAGTGAATCATACAGCTATTTGAGATGGGAGAAGCAGAGGAGCTCCATTGCCAGGGTATCAGGGTTGCTTTTGTTTTGGCACCTCCCTGGGTGAGAAATGTGGTGGCCCTTGGTGGGGTTACTCTCCTCTGTGGCTTGCACCATCCTCCCCTTTCCTGGCAGCAGATGGGGTCCAGTAAAATAGGAAGGAGAGACACTGAGTGTTCCAGGGACTTGGCCAAGGTGACAATGGGGAGCACTGGCAGAGGCGCAAGTCCAGCCACCACTGGCAGTTTTCCACAGGTCATAGCAGGCAGATTATAGGACTGAGGTTCAGACCTGCAGACATCCCCACAGGGAGTTAAATTTCTCAGTGACTTTAATTGCATAAAGTCAGAAGTGCCTAACACTTACCTCAGTCTGTTTTATCCATATTATTTTAAAAACAAACAAAAAAAGCTGAACAAAAACCAGAACAAGCAAACACCCCCCAAGCAAAGAGAAAAATCCAATATCATGAAAATAAACAATTTCTCTAAAAAGAAGTTCAGGCATGTGGGAAAAAGAATGAGGTTTGGAAGAGTAAATGCTCACAGTGCTTTATTTGCGAAAGCTAGAGACCTATTCCTAGACTCTGTCTATGGTCAGAGATGTGAGAGGATTTCCTCAAAAAAGAGCTCCAAATCCCTCCCACTAACTGCCTGCAGCCAGACTGTGTGAACATCCTGAAGAAGGTCAGCTCCCAGCTCTGTGCCATGTCCACAGGCCACACCTTCCCTTCCCTTCCCTTCCCTTCCC
>VYXF01003480.1:676486-702140 GCA_013397295.1 Polioptila caerulea | reverse complement strand
TCCCCTCTCCTCTCTCCCAGCATGCAGAGCACTCTTTGGGGGTTTAGGGATCTGGGTTTAGGTAGGACACACCAGAGCTCTCTGATCTATCAGCCTTTGTTATTCCTGTGTATCACCAAAATAATAGTTTCTCCAGGCCACCTGTGCCCTTATCAGGCTATAAATAAAATCAGCACTGTTTTGGGCACTGTGATTAAAGCACCCATGTGAGCAAAAGGTCAGACTTTTTCCAGCCGTCCCAGTCCTGCCTGGAGTAGTCCTGCTGCACATCTGTTGGACTTCTACATGCTCTCCATTTTAGGTGCTGTCTAGCTCATCTTCCCTTTCACGGATGTGGGGCAAGGAGGTCTCATTTATAACAAGTATTTCCACACAGGGTCAGAAAGTTATCACACCAAGATTATTTTTCAGCTGAAAATTGATTTCTTCTTTTTGGGTGAAGGAGAGTAAGGAGTGAGGGAAAAGAGAAGGCCCCAAAGAGACAGAGAATGATGGGCATCTGGTAGATAAGGGAAGCAGTGAAGTGGAAATGAAAGCTTCCATATCATTGCAAACGGATAAATTCATGCACTGCACTGGGATGTCACAGGCTGTAATCATAAAAAGAATCAAAGATACATAATAGCACCATTACTGGAAAATATGAGAAAGACTTGAAAGATATGGTATCATCAAAACTCTCTTACACTGAATATTTTGCCTCCGTTGTGTGCAAAAAAAGGCAGAGAAATTGTTCTTTCTGCCCCCTATTATAGGCAAGTTATCATCCTTTCTCCACATATCCTCCAGTTTAAAGCAAAAATAAAAGCAGTACCTAAGAAAATCTATATGACAAATGAAGTCATAAAAACCCATACTAAAAGTCCAATATTAGAAGAACATCTAGGTTTTCAAGGCTGCAAAGCCAGCTGCAAGGAAATGACTGTGACAAAGTTGCCCTTGGAGTTTTTACACCAGTAACCCTGTGTGTGCATATACATGTGCATGTACCCAATACAAACACAAATTTGCACTTCACCCTCACGTAATTGTTTTGTCAGGACCTTTGCGTCTTGCTTTGGAAGGACAGACACTGTGCAGCTGTGCAATGAACAGTGTACATGTTCTGGTTTGCTTTCTAGCCTTATCAGAAAATGCAGAGCCTGGTGTCTCATGCAGAGCCTGATGCAACGCCTGCATCAGTCATCAGGAACTTCTGTGTAACCTTGAACATGTCCTGGGTCATGTCCTCTATTTTTATCCTGGGAGCTTCTGTCATCCTTCCAGCACCTGAGGTACCTTAAAGAGCAGTATATGTAGGCCTGCTTTCCCCATTTTCCAGCCACAGAACTAAGAAGAGAGATATAACAACTTGCTCAGATCTGACACAATTCAGCCAGAAAGTTTAATAGCTGAGAAAGATTTCAGCAAGTAATATCATTTCTTTTTTCCTGGAAATGCCTGTGCAGCACTTTCAGCAATGCAGAAACTGTACATGTAGGTACACATTTATATGAAACTCTGTGTGTATTGATGTCTAATTGTATGTAATTATACATACACTACACAATCCAGGCAAATGGAAAAGAGAGACTTCTGGAATACAGGACAGTTAATGAACAATATGAACCAGCAGCAAAAGTAGGAGATTATCCATGTCCATAATCCTCCCACGTTTAGCAAAATACATGCTTGCACTGAGTGGATCTACTTTTCCACAGCAATAAAGCTTTTCTGTATTGACAGATTTAGTGAATTAGGCTTTAGCTGAGAGTTATTAAAACAACTCTGACAGATTTACTAACTCCTGGGATTCTTTTGGATGGACAGAAATGCTGAATAAGAATGAATCTGTCACTTTTGCTTCATTCCTTTCCAAAATCCAGATCTTTAAAGTAACTTTGGTCTCTGAGTAAAAGTTTTCTCTCTGATGGGCTGATTTGTAACCCTCAGCAAAGATCTGTGGTTTTCTTGGGGTCACAAGAAGCTGAAATCAGAAATGCTTGGCCAAGTAGCCCCTTCCTTTCCTCACCAGTGATCCAGGGTTGCTTCCTGGCTTTAAAGACTCCTCTGTGGAACAGTGCTAACAACCTGATGGAGAAGCCAGATGGCTGGCTGGGCCACTCCAGCATTTTTCAATTAAAGTAAGGATGAACCATGTCCTTGACTCTTCTTACAGCTCGAGGTCTGTGCTTCCTGCCTGAAGGGATGGAGTCAAGAGGGGAAAGAAGCAGGATGGCTCCTATGGACCATCTGCAGTCAAGTCCTTGAGGCAGGAGCTCCAGAAGAGCCGGGGATTCATGGTGAGGAGTTGAAGGTCAGTGGCTTAGGCAGCAGACGGGGTCGTAACCCCCAGGCATGGGAAAGGGCATTTCCATTTCAGGCTTTCACCGCTTCGTGACTTCCCAGAGATATGAAACCAAGTGACATGGCAGAAATCGCGTGTCCCAGACGTGCCCTCAAGGCTCCACCTTGGTTTTGTGAAATGCTGGTGGAAAAGATGAATGTTTCCCCACAGCAAAAATCCTGTAACAGATAAATAGTGAGGAAACAGTTAACAGTGTAGAGAACAAAAGCTAGTGTTTTAGAAACTGGAGGCTGAATGACAGGTAAGGAGGATGTTTGATTTCTACTTTCTAGATTACAAACATGTAATCTAGAAATGTGGCCCACAGCTCACATCATGAAAAGTAGTGTGGGTTTGGCCGTGGGTAGTTATAATTTCAGAAATCTCAGCTCTCTATTGAGACTCAAAGACTTCCAATAAGAATAAGGCCTGGAATAATGTCCCTGGCTGATGTATTGCAAGGTATTCTGATGACAGTCCCTCGTGTGGCATTAAAGGGAACGTGTTTAATACCATTAAATGAGCTGCACACTGCTGTGGGTTGGGTGCATTTCCTTCATTATGCTTCTTATGGGCACCTGCCACAAACAAGCAGGTGCCAGTGGGAAATAATCATGATGATTCATGCCTAAGAACTAAACCAATAAGCCCAGGGGCAACAGGAATCGCTGTGTGGCTGGTGTTGCAGTTTGTCAGTGGAGCTGCAGGGCAGTGCTGTGGGAAGTGTCATTACTGGTACTCTGGCACACATTATAGCAGTGCAACTCTTTGTCATGGAGACACAATTTTACAATGAGATCTCTACAGATCTCACTGAAAATCATGTAAGATTGCTTCTGTGTCCCTGCCACCCACCTCGATTTCCTGCCCCTGTCCCTGTCCCTGCCTGGAGGTCTGTAAAAGGTTAGCCAAACGCATCTTAGAGAGAGAACTGCTGTGGATTTTCAGTGAGGTGACACTAAACTGCTTAGAGTTATCCCCCAGAAAAAAAGTGTGAGAAGTGCCAATCATTGCTATTTAAATTTCTATGAAAGCACCAAAAGATGCCTTATTTGTGCTAACCTGAACTGCCTTGTAAGAAAGCACATGCTTGTAAGAAAGCACAGTAGGGAAATCCATAAATCCATTTCCCCATTCACTCCTCTGTTTCTGCTTGGGTGAGACCTTTGGGATAAAATACTTAAGCGTGTTTTTTTTTCCACTGACCAAAGAAAGAGAACCCCAGTGTCTCCTCAAAAAATCTGTCATACAACAGGATGCATAGGGACTGTATGGCCCAAGTGAACAGGAGCACAGCTGGCTGCATTGCCATAGTGCTTTTTGTCCTCCACAGAGTTCTAGCAAACAGGAGAATCTGTACTATGCCGGAAGCAGAGGACCTGCGACTTTTCTTTCCTCCTCAATGCAGGTGTTTGCAGCTTTTATGGTCCTCCCCATTATACTGAGCAATTTGGACTTTGCTGTAGAACTGTATGCTATAATACTCTGTTCAGAACTTCTCACTCACTGCAGACGAAATTCTGTCTGGAAAAAAAAGTGTTAAAGAGGGTTAGGTCAGAGAGAGAGAGAGAGAGAGAGAGAGATCATGAATTGCAATTATGTATCCCCCTAGTTGCAACCCGCCCATAGTAAGACCAAAAGTGATGACTTTGAAAGCAAACTGCCTTCAATTTTTTTTATCACTTCTTAAACTAAAAGACCTTGCACACCTAGTAAGAACTGCCAGCATCTCTGCATCGAAGGTTGTGTCAGCAGCACTGGTGTTATAAAGCCTCATTTTCCCCACGAACCGGCAGCTCAGCTGTGAAATTTCCTAAAGGCTCAAGCTTTCTTTTAAAGTTTCAGCTAGGAAGTTATTTTATTTTCATTGATTTTGGCTATTTTTACAGTGTAAACAAGAAGGTGAGTGTGTGTAAATTATACTAGAAGGTAAAAAAAGAAAGACATATGCTTTTATTCAATCGACTTTATTTTTCTCTCTTTCTCACACTCAGCAGTTCATCACTTGAAATAAGTTCTTGTCTTTAATCTCCTGGTGGAAAAAAAAGATAAAAATCTGAAAGACTGGGTCCAATTCTGATCTCATAGACCTGACATAAAATATTTGACTTAGCAGGGGTTCTCTTGGTAAATGAAATCAGAACCAGAGCTTTTTGTCTTGCAGAAAACACTGGCTCTCTTTTACGTAGCATATTTAACCTGCAGCCCTTAATTGGTCTAATGATTAAGTACCACATTATTTTTCAGACACCCAAGCTCTTACAGATAAATCTCAAGGAGACATTATTTGATTTAAAATCACTATTAGTGATTTGATGCCTAATGACTTGCTGTTAAGTTCCACTGGCACCGAGACAATACAAGCTACCTCAGTAACAAAGCATCAAATATGAGAGCCTCATAGACCTTTAATTATGATTATCAATCTTCTTTTCTATCTCATTTTTTTCTCTTGAGTCCACATGTTAATCTGTATGTTGCTCTCCAAATAATTGGACAAAATCAGGTCTCGTCCAAAGGAAACTGCTGTAATTTTCCACAAGGTGAAGGATTTCAGAAATCCTCCAAAGCAAAAGATCATCCAGTAAGTCCTGGTTATTAAAAGACAAGACGCAAAGTAGGATATTTGCTGCATGTTTTGTGGATTTCTTCTGTTCTCTTTACTCTTCATTCTTTTCTTCTGGCCAGTTGCTTTCTCTCCCTCTTGCACTCACAGGTACTTTTCTTAGAGAGAAAATAACTACAGCTGTTAAAAATTCATTGCTAAAGCATATGTGCATCAGAATAGCATTAATTTGCAGTTAACCAGTAGATGCTACAAATTAGGAAGTGACTAAATGCAATATAGGAGCAAAAATCATGCATTATAAAACATACTCTTTTCATTTATTTGGACAGTTGTAGTTCAGTTTTTAATTATTAATGGTAATACTCCTCAATGTGCCAGTAAATGTGCTGGTTTATATTTAGTAAAAAATGAAGTCTTAGTAAAACATGAAGTCATTACAGCACTCAGCTGTTAATTATTGCTTAGGGATAGAGGGGAGATTACAAATTTTGTTCAGGTTAATGAAGCATGAATCAGCTGCCTCCTACTGCAAGCAAGAGCTGAATATCTTACGTGCTACTGCAGACACACTCAATCTGCAGCCTTTTTGTTTTTACACTGACTTGAACACCAGCACCTGAAATCAAGCCTTCAGAGATTCATTTCAGAACTGTGAAAGGCTGTTGATAGCAGGGAAAAATCTGAATTGATCCAGCTTCCACAGGGCTCAATGAGACTTCTTTGGAGATTTTGCAGTGTCCGGGTCAGGACACCATGAGAGTCACTGACATAACTTGTGCTGTTTGGAGAAGTAAGAAGTGTGGATTGTCTGCATTGAATCCAGTCNTGACATAACTTGTGCTGTTTGGAGAAGTGTGGACTGTCTGCATTGAATCCAGTTAGTTCTACTAGGAGGACTGCTGAAGCAGTATGCAACTACCTCCTCCACGTTTGTGCGCAGCTCTGGGGGAGTGTGGCCAACCATCAAGAGCTCTATGAGGCAAAGCAGAAATTTTTGGATCCCCTCTGCTGACCCATTCATTCCTCATGTAGTGGACAGAAAGGCTGGAGGGACGCTCACTTTGCAATGCTATCTCAAGCTATTGCAAAAGACTTTGAGTACACACCTAACTTGGCCCTCTGCTTGGGCTGGTTTTGCACACAGCCTCTTAGACAGTATTTCCTCTACCATACAACATGCCACATTTTGTTTAGTTGGCAAGAGAGACCCTTTGGTTAATACAACCAAAGAGTATTCAAAAATGCTTGTAAAAATAAAAGCTGCTGACTCACATGGCTGGTGCCTGTAGTCTCTTTTATTACCTTTTACAGGCATGAATGGGTTCTGACTTGCAGAATTACTGTAGAAACCAAGCGTCATAAATACCAGCAGTCCAAAAAAGCTTTGCCCGCGTAACAGTCCTGGGTCAATTTTTAAAAAACCTCTAAAATTCATGGTACATGTGCTCAACAGTTATAAATGGGAGAGAATGCAAGTCCTAGTTGCAATTCCTTGATTGTCCCAACCGAAGAAGAACTTGGATGGCAGCTTTGGTCACAGCTTGCACTGCCAAAGACTTCTAATGCTCAGGGCCACAAACTCAAAAACAAACCTTGAACCAATGCAAACTCTTGTAAGAAAGCACATGCTTGAAAAGTCACTTCCTTTTTGTGGAAACTTCATGAATGGGAACAAAAAGTTGCATTCATCATATAGATTAGTAACAGTAAATAATTCAAGGTGCTCCAGTCCTGAGAGTTCATGTTAGAGGGAATGAATTCTGACCCTGCAGGAAACTACCCTGGAATCTTAACCAGAAGCCTGGGTCTGGAAGCAAAATGGAGGTGAAAGCCCTCTCCAACCCTGGCACAAAGAGGTAGATTAGAACCACTCTTAAGGAAGGTTTGGTGGGAACAGCTCTGTGCTTACGTCCATACAGTACAGTTCTCTGCTATTAGCAGGAACCTTTCAGCTATTCTATCAAACCAAGCTGTTCATTGAATGCTAAATATTTCTTTGTGTACTTAGCCAGCACAGAAAGAAAGCTTAGCACGGGAAGTTTTGCAGCGGGAAGGTTTATCCCTTGTTAACTCATGGTGTGTCTACTGGAGCAAGTTGGTTTGGTCTCTTCACCAGAGTTGCTGGTAGTGAGGTTTGTGCAGAAAGACAAACTGCTTTTCATTATTGGCATTGTTAACTAGCAGTATCATCACTAGATCTCGGTCTGAATAGAAATCAAATAATTTTTTTCCAAATTTTCTGCATTTTTTTTTCATGTAGAATTTAAGAAGTTTAGGAGGGGCAGTCCCTCAGAATAGAGGGTGTCATGTGAAATTGAACAGCAATTGTTAAATATGGTAATTACTCATATCAGCTGGCATTTTCCAAATTTTTTTTTCTGTTCTTTGAAAGTGATATGGATGACATTTCCTATAGACAGTGGGAAGCTATGAGAACACCTGAACTGAAGTGACTGAGGCCCTTCTGGCCAGCCTGCACCTGTAGCTGGGCCATGCCCCCCATGCATGGCAGGACCCTGACATGCTGGCAGCACCCTTGCCCCATCACCTGAACATCCCTTGGCCACCGAGGAGAGATGTAGCCCTTGAGGGCTGCATCTGCCCCAGCAGCAATTCACACTGTGATTTCTGTAAAGGGTTTTGTTGGGATTTGTGTGCTGAAAAGACTCAGCTCCTGTCAGGATAGGAACAGCCTGGCTTTCCTCTTCTCCCTGCTTTTCTGCTTTTGGGTATGCAGGAAACCAGCCCTGGTGATCTGGGACAGAGCACAAAAAGTGACGGTGGTGTGAGTCAAAACGAAGTGTTCCTGAGGCTCTGTATTTAATCTGGCCTCTCCAGAAACAATGCCTCTTGTATACCATGTGTCTGCCTTCTCCTGAGGATCAAGGGGTTGTGTTAGACAAAAACATGTTAAAATGGTGCCTTTTTCTGGCCTCTCCCAAGCGGCCATCTGGCAGCCATCAGTCATGGAGATGCAATGCATCTGGAACACGCTCTTGAGTAATCATCTGGGGTTGCATTGCAAAGCTTTCCACAGGTTTGACAACATCCATCACCAGATAAAAGTCTGGCATCACTTTCTAAGTGAAAAGCCAGGTAAACCCAAGTAAGATCACCTGTGTTGGACATTGTGTTTATTGACCAAACTACTTCTGAATTCTTTGTGCCACATGAAAGAAGTACTTGATGCCTAGGTGAGACAAACTATGAAAAAAAAAAGATATTACTCTGGTCTTCATGGTATTTATGTACCTGAAGTATGACAGAGCATGGTTAGGACTTGCAGGATCCTAAAGATGGAAGCTAGCAGTGAATTTGCTATGGGAGTTGTTGCAAAGACTGCCTTCACAAATGAAAAAAAGGTAGGGAAACATTTGTCTGGAATGTGTTCAGGAAGAGACACAATGACAAAACAAGGTTTCTTCCCCCATCATTACCTCTGCCTCAGCTGAGTAGGCAGGGTGTTGTCTGTGCCGCCTGCCACTGGTGAGCAGAATCTAATTCATCAGTCTCACTGCAGATGGTGCCATCCCCTGGGACCTCAGCCGGCTCATGATCCATGCCAGCATCCTCACAGGGAGAGGGGAGGGATGCAGAGAGGCTGGGAGAAGGCAGCCTCTGGGAGACTGGGGACGGCATGTCCTGCTGCTGCTGTACCTCTTTGCCTTTGCTGCACACAGCTGAAAAGGGCAAAGGCAATGATGCCATTCCCAAAGATTGTGAGGGCAGCTGGGCTTTAAAATGAAAGTGAACTTTTAGACAGCTGTTGCCCTGCCTGCCTCAGAGCAAGGAGCTGCTCTAGTGAGGGAGCAGCAAGCCTAGGCATTACATCCACTTCTCATTTGCTAGAACCTTTGGCCTCTCTAGCAGACCAGGCAACAGCTACATCAGCACCTGGCTATGGGAGAGCAAAGAATTCCACTCCAGTGAGTGCTGGCCTGTAGGATCTAGGACAGCAGTGGCCGTGCTGCCGGCTGATGGTCTGGGCACTGCTTGGTGAGGCAGGCATTTCCCTTTCACACTTACACAGTATTGAGGAAAGGTTTCTCTTTATTTAGCCCTTACATGCAGAACTGTGAATCAATAGATGTATTAGAAATAAATACAGAAACAAACAGCAAAAGTAGATGGTGGAGACTGTAAGGCAGATTTCCACAGGCCGAATTCCACTGGCAGATTTCTGGGTGTTGCACAAGGCTGGGGCATTGCGGGGGATCAGTTCCTACCAAGGCTCTCCCATCCTGTCCAGAGAACACTCTTCCTCAGAATACACATCATTCATACTGCACACAAAATTGAAATATGTATGAGCAAAGAAGTAGTCCCAAGTTTGCTTCCCTTATAATTTCCCATGGGGAAAAAACACTGTGAAAGGAAAAGGAAGAAAGTTTCAAATAAGTTATTATATTTATGGGGGAAAAAAGGCATGCCTCATCCTTGTAAAGAAATATTTCCTCCACCCCTTCCTTGCCTTTGAAAGGAATCAAATAGCTATTAAAAAGTACCTTCCTTTTAAAAAGGACAATGAACATTTTGATTAAAAGGAGCTTTTAAGTATTTTTATGATTACCTCTTTTGTCCCCCTGGCAGCATCTGTCTTGTTGACTGCTCGGCATCTGGCATGTGCTGCCTCATGTCAAGAAGGCCCTGATTTCTCATTCAGACAGGGGGTGGGTGAGTGAACAAACGTATGTATACATGGAGAGGCTTTTGCCAAAAGAACAAGGCCATTTCCCTGGCTGCTACTGCTGCTGGTTGTTTGGCCACAGTACTGCTGGAACACAGCTCCCCTTTCTTCCCGCTGCAGCACGCTGTGTGTACCAGATGGCTGGCTCGTCAGGGTCGGCTCTCCACCCGTGCTTCTGCGGCCAGGCAGGGCATTTTAGGTCAGTATTCCCAAAATTTCATCTGCTCATGGAGAAGATGCACTTTTACTCTTCCAGTCTTCCTTGTTTTTCCACAGGTCATGGCGGGACATCCAAAGCACTGAGCTTCAGCTTGCCAGTCAGTGTTTTCCCTCTTGGGGCAGCAGGCTGGAGCAGGCTATCATGGGGTGCCTGGGAAAATCCCAGCACTTTGTTTGATACACTCACATGCACCCTACACATGGCAGGAGATCGTTTAAATTTGCAGGATCAGCCTTATTTTGTGCGTATTCATTTCTCTAAAACTATCTTTGGTAACACGATCAATGACTCACACAAACATTAGTCATACTTTGTGCTGCTTATAATTCCTTGCCTTGCAGAATTTCAAAGATGATTTAAAATATCCACAATCCATGAAAGATGAAGTGGAATAGGTCCATTTCAAATGTAGCTACTTAATGTAGGTTGAGAGAGAAGTGATTTGCCCGAGTAGGACAGAAGGTTGTTGCCAAGGCTTGAGTCCTGAATCTCCAGCTGCTGGATGATATGAACACTCCTTTTGCATTGAGTACCTTCGTAATTTCATTTTAAGATACATGTACCAGCAACCCTACTTAGAAGTCAGAAAAACAGTAACAGAAACCTTTTTGACTCCTACACCATCATCCCCATGCTTATGCAGCATTGCTTCCAAATTGAGACCTGCACTTCCATGTGTTTTTCCTCTGCCGAATCCCCGAGTGAAGAAGCTGCTCATTGTGGGGCTAGTTGTGCTTTCTTGAATCACCCTTCAATATCTAGAGTATCTTTTTTCCTTAATTCTAATTATTAAACCTTTGCTTCTTCCTCAAAATTTGGAAAGAGCTCTGTTACATGCTGAAATACAATAGATTTTCCTGTTCTGGGTGTGACAAAGGCTTTGACCTGTAGCTGACTATTGGAGCCTTGTGGCCCGAAAGAATGGACAGCTAATGAGATAACAGGTCAAAGTAGAAGCATTTTGTCTGGCCCACTACTGTGTGAGTCTTCCATGAGGCTGGGGACCCACAAAACCTTGGTTGCATCTGTTGAACTCTCTTCTACTTTCGCAGAACAGCCCAATTAACAAGCAACAGCCTGAGACAGTCTCTGAGCTTTGCACGTGGCCCCTGTGTGTGAGAGAAAATAGAAGGAAACTCTTGGATGGTCCAGCTGGTGAAGGAACAGGTGACAAAGCCAATGTCTTTGGTGTTTTTCACTGGCTGTGCTGTGGTGGATACTCCAGCTGGAGACTGTTGGGTTTTTTTAATTCTAAGTTTGCAAGAAAGTTTAGGGGTCATTCTGTTTTATTATAAACCAAAACTACTGAAAGCAGAAAGAAGAAAATATTGGGTTGGACTTGAAATACAGGTTAAAATGAGGGAGAATTGTTATTTTTTAGTATATCCTGGGTACTTTTTATTTGTTTTTAACTTTTTTTTCATTTGTATAGCATACTCAGATCATGCTTTTTTACTCTTGTTTTCTGCATGACTAGAAGCATAACATTCTGGTTTATATTAAACTAAAAAAAAGAAGGTGGTATTCTCATTTGCTTTCAATGCCTAAGGCATCAAGAAGCAGAACATGCTGCCAGATGCCAGCATAAGATACAAGCACTTGGCAATATTGTATCAATGATTTCGGTGTCTCCTCTCATTTTACCTGCTGTATTAGAGAGCAAACTTCCACCCATCAGAGCAAACAGCTCAACTTGAAAACAAGTAACAAAGTGATTTTATTTCACTGAGCTGAGGAGCAGCCTCCCTCTCCAAATTACGCGCGGTCATTAGCCTTCCCCATTGCTGCACAACACAGGGAGGGATTACTTTAACCTCGCTTAACTCATTTAGAAATTAAGCACCCGACCTAAGTTGGTTCCCTAATTCCGCAGCAATGGAGGTGGTGCCAGACAATGATTCATCCCACCTACCCGTGTACCTGGAATAAAGGATGAATCAACCAGAACTGCCTCCCTCCATTGCCTCTGGCTACAGAGGCGGTACGGACACCAGTTCAGCTGAGAGGCTTCACTTCTGGCCAGGTAAATTTGGGTGAAGCCCTTTGTGTGCTGGCTGAGGGGCCAGACTCCCCCCCTGGCTCATGGGAACCTCTTCCTGGGATCCTTGAGCCTAGTTGTCTCCTCTGACAAAAGCAAAAGCAGAGGGAGCTCAGCCAACCCATTTGTTCATGTAATGTGCAGGCTGATGTTCCTCCCTGTGACACACTGGGCCAGTTCCCTACATGTCTGGGAAACAGAGCTGGATCCTGAAAGAAAAAGAAAATAGGATTGAGTGTATTTCCCAGGAGAAGTATAACCCACCTGAGAGCAGCCACATGAGGCTGGAGACGGAGAAGTACAGCACTGCTGATTAATACAGGCAAGCAGTCCCCACAGCATCCAAGCCTGGAGGTCCTCAGCCACAAAGGATACCATCATCTTTACCCTCTGGGATTCAGGCACAGTGGGGGCAGGTCTTGTACTCTGTGATTGAACTGTAGCTACTCATAATGGAAATTCTCCACAGAAACATAAACCTGTGTAGCCCTGCTTTAAAAAAAAATTTAAAAAAATATCCAAATTTAGTAACTTTGAGTGATTTCATTGTCCATAAACACATCTAAAATATTTTTCTTTAAATATCAAGGCGTCACGTGACTAGATGTCTATCAGGTTATTGATAATTAGTGCATTGTCCAGCAGCTTCCCTTGTCCTATGCATCCCATATCCTGGAAAGCTAAAGAGAAACACCTTGTTTGCATTCTGGTTATCCTTAATTTTTAGCTAAATTATATTCCTACTAAATCTGTACCCTGATGATGAGATTTACCAGTGCCTCTCTTTGAGTAACTGCAATGAGATATCTGTGAAAACAGGTACTTTTCTGGAACAAGGACATGCAACAGTATTGGTACTAACTCTCTCTGCTCCTCTCTGTAGGAACCTATACCCCAATTTTACATTTCCATTGTCAATGAACCTCGTTGTCTTCTTCCTTCCTGGGATTTCAGAGTGTTGCAAGTTAACAGTAGCCTGCTCCATTTTACTAATGCTAACTGCACCTCTTCTTAGCCAAATACAAGGTAGACTTTTTTCAATTTCCATCACTCTTTAGACTGGAAGCTAGTTATTTATTGAAGAGAACAATAGCAGGTAGGAAACACAATGTAAAACAGGTCTTCAAAAGATGCAGGGAATATAATGGAGAAGGCAAATAAAGTGGTTGCAGAGGTCAAAAGCTGTGAATCCAAGGACTAGGATTAGAGTTCTGGAACAGAGAAGTGCTGCAAAAGCACCCAATAGAGCAGATGCATTACATCTCAGCAATCTATGGACATCCAGGGGAAAAAGTCAGACATATGAACATTTGTCAAAATGGTAATGGACATATGGACATATATGCATATATATAAAAGAAGCTCAGCTTATAAGTAAAAAAGGTCTAAGTGCAAATAAAGGGCAATACCACCATGCACCCGGGGTGATGAGAAGATTCTGGGATGAAGAAAACAGGATAAACTTCTTCTGTTGGTGATAGACTTCAGTCTAGGCAGTACTGTTTGTAATTACACCTCAGAAAGAAGTTTGTTACCAGAAATTAACTGTAAAGATATTCATAACAGGCCAAACTAAAGCAAATGGGGTCATAAGTTTAAAAGGAAACAGTTATGGTGATTACCCAGTTTGACCCTTACTGAGGGGAATTCAAATGTGTGACTGACTTGGTTTTGGGGCAGTGTCTCCTTCTGAAAGACATTAGGTAACTGGCTGGATCCTTTGGGATGTATCATTGGATTTCCTTTGGTGACTATTACCCTGTTGCTGACATTCAGCTAATGAAGAGGAGCACTTTATTGCATTTTCATGGGCTATTTTAATTCACACTCATCATAATTTCCAGTGTGATTCATGGACTGGCACACAGCAGCAAGTTTTGCCGATCTCAAGCTGAGGGCAGAAAGGACTGGAGTTCAGACAGCAGGGGACAGCTGGCCTTTCACTTGCATAATGCCAGAGCAGGGATGAGGCAGAGGAGTGGATGGTACTGTTTGGAATGTATTTCCATTTAAAAGAATAAATCCACATAATGGAAGATGACTTTTTGGAGGGTAAGAGACATAAAGGGTCTCAGCTTTCCATGTACCGAAGAGAAAGAAGAGCAGAGAAAAGAGCAAGGCACCCACCCACAGCTGCTGGCCACAGCCCAGCTGAAGTGACCACATCCTTGGAGTGAGCACAAGGCAGCCTAAGTGGTACTAAAGGGAAATGCTAGCACTGGGTTCTAATTTGCTCTGAAACTTGATTATCCACAACTTAGAAACAAGTGCAGCTAAGAAATCATGAACTAGTAGTTCCATGAGAGGGTGTTTTCCTATTTTGCTTTCAATTCTGTTTTTCTGTAATCTTCTGGATTCCAATCCTGTGATAATTGAAATGTAAATTCTTGCAAAGGGTACAAGTTTCAAAGCTCCTAATTCTGCTCTCACTAGAGGCTGGTACATATGACAGGAGTTTTGCCAACTCATTAGCTCCCTCAGCCAATGATGTTGTGTTCCCATCTCTCCTCACTATGCTGCCAAAAGCTAATGCAGACACAAGTCCTCCAGCAAAAACACTTTTGACATGTTAAGACTAAATTCTGGGAACTGATTTAGCCTCTACCTGAGAGGGACTGTTTGTACCTGAGTGTGTGGGAGCATGCAGGAGAAGGGCCGGAATTAGGTTTTCTGCTGAGTTTGTCAGTTCATCAAGACATGCTGTTCCATAACAGAGAGCCAGTCCAGGCCTGTGTCCAGCTGCTCTTCAGCTTCACAGAGTTTACAGACTAAATACAGAACTACCTTTTGGGACTGTCTGCAACCTGTATTCACACCTGCTCTTGCTAAAGCAGAACGCAGTTCTGCAGTCCTTCCATGGCAAGCAGAAGTATATCCATGATGGTAAGTGCATGGATATGTTATGGTAGCACGAGTAAAGATGGGCAGAAATTGCTTGTTGTGATAGCTCAGCCACCTGAGTCCTTTAGCCCCAAAAATGCAGCATTAAACACTGAAGTCCTAATGCTAAATCTGGAGTGAAAATGGGGAATGAAAAGGCACACATCTGTGAGGTGACACTTTAGACTATGAAAAATATCTTCCACACTTCTTGAGTCTTGGTTTGCCTCTTCAGGAAACACTGAATGTGGCAGTGGGTGTTATTAAAAAAGTAAAATGAGAAATTTTCTTCATTGCCCTGGTAACCGTACAAGCTTTGTAAAAACCATCAGGAGATTAAGTGACCTCCTGTCACTCCTTAGCCAGAAGTTAAATTCAGAAAATAACAGGCCATCCCACAAGGATGGGATAGGAGGCAGAGATGCTTTCTGTATTCTGCCCTGGTTTTGCCCTTTCTTCACTCTTTCTGCTTTGTGTTTACGTGAAGAGGATATTGATTCCAGAAGTGACAGAGGCAAGGTAAGTCAAAGCTCCTCTTTGTTTTTCTGTAGGGAGGAGGTCAGCCTTGTTCCAAATCTAATGCTCCTGGCGTGCTCTCCTCCTCCTCCTCCTTATGCTGCCTGGGAAGTCTCAGAGAGCTGCTGGTTGCATTTACACTAATGACTGTTTTTCTCCCTCTGCCTCCCCCTCCAAGCTTACTAAGCTTTTTCTTTCAGCATGACCAATAAAGCATGAATGCAAATAGGCCTGAAGATTTTTTTCCCTCCTTTCATTTTTATTTTGCCACTTTTAGAAGTAACTGAAGAAAACAGTGTCATTCTGTTCCAGAAGAGCTTTTATACCAAGCTGACACTGTACATTTAAATATGTATTGCTTCCTCTATCATTTGCATTTTAATGTTCCAAACCAATAATCACCAAGTCTTGTGTGAAAATGTGAAATAATAAGGATGGAGAGAAGCTTGGATCTGATTCTAAACCTTGCTGAATTACACCTGGAGGAGGCAATTCTGTGAGAGACCTCTCTAAGAAATTTATTTAGATAAATGTAGATGTTCTGCAAAAGACTGTGCTGAATTGCCCAGAGTATTTTTCTGAAGACCCTAGCTTTTAGATACTGAGTCTGCACAGCCTAGCAGGCTTTTTCCGGGGCAGCTGTTGCCCTGATAATGTGTCTTCACTCTGTTTTGGAGAAGCTGCCCTCCAGGTATGCTGAAGAGCAGACTCCTTCATTGTTTTGCCAATTGCTACTGATACCATTAATCTGGTGACATTTCACAAGAACAGCACACGTGGTTCATGCTGCAAAAACAAGTCCCTACCAAAGGCCATAATATTTTTGTGTTCTGCTTCATTATTGCCATCACTGAGCTCCACAGTACAGAATAGAAGGGCCAAATTCTCTTCAGAATTTACGCTGTGGACATAAGAATTTTGTCTTATGTGCAAAGTAGTCCATTTGCAAGAAATTGTTGCATTGTGTAGTGTAAGAAAAGGTTTTTTCTGTGCTTCTTTTGAATAGTGTCTGTAAGTGAGGGGTTAGCTTGTAAGAAATAACTACTGGTGGCCCAGTTTGAGAAAAACATTTTTTGTCTGCAATTTATTCTGCTTTTTTTTTTTCTTTCAAGAGAAAAATAAATGCAGCTATGAAAGCAAAATGCATTGCTTGTATCACAGCTGTCATGAATTTAAATTCCCCCTTGGATCCTTACCACACAGTGTATCTCCACTGCAATATTTTGCTTCTTTTATAAATATGAAGCACTGAAGAACAAGATATTAAATATTTGAGGTATAAATCTGACAGAAGAGTTTTCTTCTCAGTCTTAGAATGGAACCAGAAACAGCCCCTTGAATAGAATACGAACCAGTATGGATGTTTATTTAGAGCTGTAATGATGCTCAAGATATTTCCCTTTCACCTTAATTAAACTGCTTTACTGGTTCTTTGCCTGCTTTGCCTGTTTTCCTTCCAGGCTTTCCTCCAGGCCACAGATTAACACTTTCATTATGAACAACTTTACCACGAAGCTAAACCCAGGTTATGAGGAATCTATCGCCTCCTCACCATTTTTCCCTCTCTCTCCCTTTCATCTTCCTAATGTAGCAATCACTGTCAAGAGAAGATGAGGGTGAGAAGAACAAGTAAGGAGGAACATGAACAGAGTTAGAATAAGAAAAGTGTGGATACCTAGAATTTCCCCTGCTTTATACCTACAGATTTACTATTTTTATCTTTTGTATTATATTTAATTTCCAGTAAGGTTTCCCAGACATTTTGAAATGCTGCTGTATTATAATTTAATTAAGTCTCAGTATTTGCTGCTAACAAGATGTTATCATCACCATTTTTGGAAGCTTGTCTTGGGTTGTGGGTTGATGTGGATTTGCCATCGGCACAGAAACATTTCCTGCACAAACACAAACTGTTAAAGCTCCCCCATTTCCTGGCTTAGTGTGACACACTGCTCAACTCCTTGTGTTTAGGTAATAGGATTAAATGCAGGGATCACTCATGTGGGCTGCGTGTTGGCTGATACCGATCTCTGCAGAAAGAAGGGTTTGGTCTGAGCAGGTGGTTGGGCTCCATGCTGTAACCTCAGGTACCCTTATGGAATTCAGTGCTGGGATGTAGAGACCTGGCAAGAGTTGGGCACTGAGCTTCATCCACCCCTGCAGCTCTGTCTGGGGTTACCTCTCACCCTGTCTGCAGCACAGCGCTGTGGCCTGGCTCCTGCCCTGTGCCCAAGGCATAGCCTCTTGCACTGGAAAAGAAGCTTCATGAGAGGTCTGAACTCACGGGAAGAGCTGAACTCATGGAAGAGCCATGAATGGGATTTGTGAATGCTAGCACGCTGATCAGACCTACCTAAAATAGATGGCAGGAAACAAAACACTGGGGAAAGGGAGTGGATCTGGCATGAAGCTTATTTGTGAACTCAGCCCTTGAGCTAAACCAGCCTTTTTGTGCAGAAACTTGTGGCTTTTTTCTCCCTGTGAAGCATTATTTCCAGGAAGAAATATTTGCTTCCAAAGCCCCCAGTACCACATCTCTCACTTTTCCCAGGTAATTCTTGTCTGACCTCACCATTCACAAGGGACGGAGCTTTTCAGGATCTCTCTCTCTCCTTTAAGTTTTACTGGTCTGCTCTGGGTTTCATACAGCCATGAGACCAGGCATTGACTCTCCTGTGTCCCTGTGGATTCCCTGATCAGGTGCATGGGGGAAAGTGGCCACGCTACCACTGGATTTTCAGCACCATGTAACTCAGGGAGCTGTGCAAAGCTGTGGCCATGCATTACTCAGGGAGGGAGGATGCATTTGTCCAAAACCCTGATCCCATGTGCCCAAAGAAAACAACCATGTACAAGATATTTTTCATCATTCCATGAGAACTTTGACCTCCCAAAGGTGTATTTACCAGCCCTGTCTGTGCCAAAAACTTGGGACAGGATATTATCTTGGAAAAAAACAGGACTGAAGGACTGAGACATTGGATGGGATTTTAGACTCCAGCTTTGAGATGCAGATGATAACACCTGAATCCTCATCCTTTGGAGCCTAGGCTCAAACTTGCAGAGACACACCTGACTGTTGCACCCTCACATAGCCCTTCTGGTGGACACAGAGTTCCTTATTTGCTTTCTGCTGGCTTTCAGGGACATTTTCTGATCTTCCACAGTTTCTGTGAAGTGCTCTAAGATGTTTGTTATTTATGGAGCATTTCTGTTCCACGTGTTGATTTATATAGAACTCAAACCTCTCTGAAGAAAATGGAGGCCACAACATATTCCTAAGCAGGAAAGTTAAAAGTTTTCTGCTGTCGTTCTTTGGGTTTCAATCTGATCTTTCAAGAGAGCTGGTGGGAAATTGCACACCCAAATTCCTGCCTGCACTAGCAAATCCACAGTAGACACACGTGCACACTTCCTTATCTGTCACGAGCAGGCAGTTATTCTGTGAACCCAGGAATATGAATTTCTTTATTCACATGCCTGTGAATGCTTCTGTCTGCATGTTTTTGACCATAGTCAGCATAAGACTGAAACCGTCTAATGTGCTTGGAGAATTAAGGGATCTGCTAAAAAGAAGTCCTGAGATAGACCACAAATATCTGTGACTCAGCTGTGAACCGAGAAGAGTCTGAGCGCTCATACAGAAATGGGAAGTTTTGTCGATACAGATGGGAGGAAAAATGGTGACTGATAAGGGTAGTGAGTATGGGAAGTAAGTTTAGGCTTTAAAGATATTTCCTTATTTTGGAGGGTTGAAGTATGTGAGCACTGATGCTGCACAGGGCGAATGCCATCTCAGCAGTTTTTGACTGCCTGTGCTGTTAGCTGCCATAAGGGAAATGAGACTTGAGCAATGCTATTCTGCATGGCTGGTATGTCTGTTCCTGGTCTTCTTGTGTATGGAAGGGGTAGGAACAGAAAAAATAGGTGCTATTTTTATGATCCCTGGGCTGCTAGCTCTAAACTAGTTTGTTTGTTCCCTTCCATGTCATTTTCACTGAATTTGAAAATGGTTCAAGCAGCATTACTGTGTTTCAACACTGTGGCTACACCTAAGCACAACCATTGTGATGGTTTCTGATCCCCAAGCTCATGGTCATCACATTGACTGTCTTGGAGAGGGAGAAAATATGTGAACAAGAGTACTGATGGATAGAGTTTCAGGGATAAAAGACAAGCAAATTGTTAAGACAGTAAGTTACAGATTTGTTTCTGACACCCTTTCCTACATAAAGGAGCATTCAGGAAGAATTTCTGTGGAAAAAGGTTTTTCTTGGATAAAAGGAGCAAAGGACTGCAGATCTTCCTGTGCAAATTGTGTTTTTCTTCTTTGAAAGTACACATATAGGATAAAACTCTGGTCCTAGGGGAAATCCATCTCGTAAAAGAACACACATCACTCTACAGTAATGAAATTGTGAAGTTATAATGAAGGTCTAAACAGATCCAAATAGAGTAATTTAGAAAACTTCTATTTCAATTTTAGCCATTTTATCATCAGCTTTTCCTTAAATTATGTTTATATTTTCCAGCTAGGTCTCAGTTTGAATGGGAAACAAAACACAATATCTTACTCAAAAATGAAAGGATCCTATACCTCATATTCCAGTATTTTGAAGTCTTCCCATCCCCAAATATTTTATCATGTGGCAATAGAAAGAGCATAACAGACCCTCAGTAGCAAGCTGGAAATTCAGGGAATCAGTCTTTTAAGTGAATAGTATTTAATTTTGAACTTAATTTCTTTCAAATTTATTTCTTAAATTTAAAATTTATTTTTATTTATTGACAAATACAGTAATTGATAAGCCAGGAGAATGTAAACTCTTAAGGATGACATTGAGAACATGAGGTTTTTTTGTCCATTGCAATTCCTACGTCATATGTCAAAAAATTTATATGGTACAGAATTTGGTTAGTCTTTTTCTGTGGTTAATGTATAAGTCCAGTTATTCTCTAATTATTATAATATACAATAATGAAACAATAATTTCATTCCCTCTACGTAATGTGCTCTACCAGCTTTAATTGAACCTAACAACCTCATTAGTGAATGTCATTATATTGGCTTTAGGGAGGCAATTCTATCTAGTGAATATAGGATTATTAAATGACTGGAGATCTGCTGTGCCAGATGTGCCACTGGGCCCCTGTCTGACCTTGGGCGATTGGTTTAAAGTCTCTGGGCCTCTTTTACCCCCATGCCAAGTGAGAATGGTCATGTTCCGTGTCCTTTGTGAAACACTCTGCATTATGTGGGTTACAAATACCCCATCTGAGCACTGTACGTTTCCTAACAGAGACACGGAGAAGTCCTGCCCAAGATTCACAAGGTAAGACACTGTCAATTCCTGGAATGGGGATCCCTGGATGCTCAGTAACCTCACTAAAAATTAATTCTGAGTGAATCAGAAGGACATTCATTCTGCACTGTCTTTCTTTCTTTGTGCTGGTTTGGAGCAGGCTGCGCACCCTGTGCAGACACCAGAGCACTTCTGGTGCTCAGATGCCCACCTGGGAGCATGGCCTAGGTTCATATGCCCCCTCACCAGCCACTGCCCCATCACTTCACACATTTGCAGAAGAGATAGGATTGAGCTTTGTCTCCCCTGGCAACTGAATCTCCTTTGTGACCCTTTGTGGCCCAGACTGCACTAGGGGGCTTTGCTTGGGTGGCTGAATGCTTGTGTTGGACAACATGAAAGCCTCCAAAAACTGAAGAGGTTTGACCTAAAGATGTTAGGACTTCAGAACTGAAATTGGACCCACTTCCCTGATGTGAGTAGCTCCTAGGTGGTTGTTTCCCAACAGAAATAGGTCATGTTTTATAAGAGGAAAGGCAAATAGGGCAGGAGAGGTTCACATCAGGCTGCCAGAAAGTGCTGGGGACTGCAGCATAAAGCATCAAGGCACCAGCAGGTGAAAGGGCCTCAAGGAGGGCAGCAGCAGGTGGATACAACAGCAGGAACTGATAGTGCTTGAACACTGGAACTCATTTTTTCCTCAAATATTACATATTTTGTATCGTTACCAGCAGCAGGGAGCCTGGTTCAACAGAACTGATTTTTCCAGTTGCCTTTTTATTTCACTTCCCTCCCTGCAGATGATATATCTTGTGATGCTTGGGTACTGCAGGGAGCCCCAGTTTTGTTATACTCTCGTTGAGACAGAAGATGCTTCAAATCCATGTTTATGAGGCACAAAACAGTAAGTTTCACTGAACATTGTTCCAGGTGAAGCACCTGAAGGAGACAGGTGGGCCAGGGCTTCAGAAGGCCAAATTGCTGACCAGGGTGCATTATGTGCAAAGAAACACACACTGCCATTTCTGGCAGACTTAAAGTGAGGAAAAGAACCAGCCGGGGAACAAGGAATATTGACATCCTTGGTGCTTGGAAGGAAGATACTACCTGGGTAGAGGTTGCAGAAAACTGGTCATTCATTACTATTAACTGCTTCAAATGACAGTAGAACAGCACAGAAGTGTAGATTTGTCAGAAATGCACGGACATAAACTTAAGAGTATGAAGAAATTGCTGACATGTGAATTGGTTCTTGGGGAAAAGAATGTTTATACATCAGTATGCTTAAGATGGCTTGTGTCTGACTTTCTCTTATTTACAGTAGCTTAAGTCTCAAAAATATTTTGTAGTTAAATTCATACCACCAGTTTGAAACCGTAGCGAGTTTAAGGTTTGTACCTTCGGTCTCAGGGGGGTTAGTGCTGGAAAAGTGTGGATGATTGCAGGTTGCAATATAAAACTGACATCTTTTCAGATTTACCCTCTAGCACTTTAAAATGATTCATTCATCATGTTGGCTTAGTCCCTGGTTTCTTTCAGAGGAAGAACATGCCAAAGCAGAGGGTCATGTGAACATCTGTCTACTTTGGAACACCGACCACCATGATTTTCTAGTGAGTTGCAAGCTTTGTCCAGTTTTGACTTTGTTACTCAAGCTGATTATCTGTGCTCCCAACTGAACCTATGAAATGCAGATGGTGACATCATTATTCCTATTATTAAATGTTATCAGTACGCCTATTTTATGTGAAGAATCTGTGACCCATTGGGGTGGCCAAAGATGCTGAACTGAGACAAATTGCCACTAAGCAATTCTGGTGTTCAACTCTCCAGTTTTTCCCCTTGCTGGACCTCATATAAATCGGAATATAGCACAAAGTGTAGAACTAGCAGGCTGAATATCAGGATACACATCTCTATAACTATTATTTACTCTCCAAAAATGATAGCCTTTTTTCAGCTACCTTAGATGAAACTTTAAAAGTAGATTTGAGATACTAAAATGGGATAAATTCCCAACTGTTTTGTGAAAATGAGTGGGAGAATGCAAAAGCAAGGTGAACAAAGGCCCATTGGCATCATGCAGCTGTAACTGGGGTTCCCATTCTCTCCAGGGGAGCAGGCATCACCTGGCCCAGTACACAGCTGCAACAATGGCATCAACAGCACCATTGCCACCACTGTGTGCTTGCCTTCACCCAGCCAAGAGCACTAAATGGGAGGAGGGCAGCACTGGGAACAGTGGAAGAACTGGGAACTTTAAAAAAAGGAGAATGGGATTTAATGAAAAGTAGGACAAAAATATCAAGGAAGTAGGGAAGAGAGCTTTCTCTTGTTCCTCTGTGCAGAAGGAAATCTGATATTTCACTTCAAAGTACTAGGATTAATTGAACCAGCCCTTTAGACAGTGAGCTGTATTTGTCTCATGGTTTCTGAAATCCAGAATGCTTTTCCTGGTAATGCTTTCATTGCCAGTACAAAGACTGTAATTGTATTTTTATGCACAAGATGCTCAGATATATTATATATAATCAACGGTGAATTAAATTATTTATCTTCCTAAAGCATAAACTATGCATGTCCCTAAGATACAAGATTGATGCATAGGTGCCTCATAGAGCCATACACTTCCTGAAAATTCAAACACATTCACAGGCAGTCCAGACTGGGATTTGTCATGAGCAGGCCATCAGCAAATTGTACAATGGGCATTTTCATTCAAGGAATCCTGGGGCTGGAAACACTGTGTAGGTCCTGAGAGAACCTTCTGGTCTCCAGTTTGTCCCAAAGCACTGGAAACGTTAGTGAGATCATGCTCAGAACACATCTGCATTATTACGTCTTTTTTTTTTTTTTTTTCAGGAGAAACCTGAGGGACAAGAAAAAGAAGACTTGAGCAAGACAGCATTTAGAAAATTTGGTACAGATATTTACTTGTGAAGATCCTACTGTTTACTCTTAATTCTGAGATCACCCTTCCATGATGTAGAAACTGTTTCCTCACAGATTGTGGGGGATGAGAGAGAAATAGTGCAATGCTAAGGTTTCCACTGTGGCTGCAGCCTGAATTGGCCACAGCTTCTTGTGCTAGAGGTCATTAATTTGACAGGTTGCTGCTGTACAAATCCCACAACAGTACAGAAGCAAAAACCAGATGATTTCCATCAGCTTCTCATAATTGTAAACAAAAGACAATGAGAAACATCAGGGAGTCACATTTCACTGGAGCATAGAGACAGTGGGGGGCATAATTAGCATTGGAATCATATCTGCATCAAATTCAAAATTAGTAAAAATAAAAAAAATTCTTCACTTCTCAGATGAAAAGCAGAAATTCTTCTGTGCATTGCATTTTTTTATTAAAATTGCTTTTCTTTCTACTTGCAAGATTTAAATAAAAGATCTGCAAAAACAGACAGTTTATTTTTCCAGCCATCTGAGTGGGTATGTTCCCCGCATGTGCTATTCATGATTTTAACAAAGAAGGGTAGATAGATACCTAATTGTTTCTGGATTGTCATCTTTCACCAGCAGCCAGATCAGCTTTTTTGCTCTTTTCTATTAGAATATGATCCCTTCATGAAAGATGACACAGATAGCAGTCACACCTCAGAGAGATATGATGGAAAGCAGGAATTTGCAGATGCTCTATTTGCCTTCTTCCCTTTGCAGCCTAGACAGAATGAGCAAGCCTTGGATGTCTGCACTGAACTGGGGGAAGGTGTGCTCTCATGCACAGAACACCACCCTGAGCTTCAGGGAACTGGGAACATTTCTACCTCTGCTGCTGGCTCATAGGTGACCTTGGGGAAAAACTCACTTCAGGCCCAAACTCAGTTTTCCCCCAACTGGAAAGTGAGGTCAATGATGCCAAAGCACTATGGATGAAAAGGTGTCATGAGGGCTGCCTATGCCATTACCATTTCCTGGGATAATGGACTCTAGCCTCCTTCATTAAAGGTGTTTCAGGGTCTTGAGGTGCAGAGTGCCCGCTTAGAAAAAACCATCATAGACATGGAAATACCTAATTTATCTACTCTTGTCCCTATTGGGAGCCTCTCAGGGTAACTGACTGGTAGGACAACACAAAAACTGTGTCCTGGAATTGATGCCTTAAGTTTTAGCTTTTATTTTAGCCAGATTCTGTACTGCATTAGTATGTAACTCTGAACTGCATATAAAGTGTTAGCAAGTTCTCCTCACAGTTCAGTTAGACAAAACAATCCTTTTCCAGCCTGAGAACCAAGGACACCATTGCAGCCTCAGGCCCCAAAAGTGTAAACAACAGCAGATTGAGGCAAGCAATCTGTGAGGATGGAACCTCATAACCTGAAGGTGTAATTGGACAATTAATCCCAAAATGTAAATGGACCAAAACTTATAAAAGTGTGAAAACCTTTGCCCTGTCATCCATCTTGGGTGTAGCCTTGGCCAGGCTGTTGTACTGCCCAAGGTGTACCCATTGAAGGCCTTTTTAATAAATACCTGCTTTACTCCTTTAACACTGTTGAACCTCTGTTCTAGGCAGCCTCTCAAGGCATCAGCATGGCTCTCCCTAAAGCAACTTGGCAAGGACACAAGGCTCAGGGACATCCCCAAGCACCTCTGCCATGCCCAGCCTGGACACCAGACTCAAGGCACTGTTTGTTTCCTCAATACATCGACATGGGGAGCACAGAGCACTCCCCTGTGCCCAGGGACTGAGCTATGTGGAGATTCAATGTGAATTGTAATTTAAAGCCCTTATCTAAATACTCTTTACTAGCATAGTTCAAACAGTGGAAGCCGAGCTGACAGGTTAATCCCATTGTCAGGAGATTTCAGTTTTTCCAAAGCAGGTTTTGTCTGGATTTGGAGTGAAACCCCCAAGGCTGCCGTTCATCCTGGGAGGGAGCAACATCCCTGTGGGCAGAGGAGTAGGTGGAAAATGGATCAGGGTTCAGCCAAATCCAAGTTCTGCCAGAACTGTTTATAAAACTAGCAAATTATGAAATATTTGATCTTGTTAGCTGGCATTTCAAACAATAAAAACAGTAATTTATTTTTTTTTCCTCTTTCTGAGCAACCTTATTCTGATAATACACAATACACATTTGTCCAAAAAGATACCAGCAA
>VYXF01003480.1:530298-675456 GCA_013397295.1 Polioptila caerulea | reverse complement strand
TAGAAAAAACCATCATAGACATGGAAATACCTAATTTATCTACTCTTGTCCCTGTTGGGAGCCTCTCAGGGTAACTGACTGGTAGGACAACACAAAAACTCTGTGTCCTGGCATTGATGCCTTAAGTTTTAGCTTTTAATTTAGCCAGATTCTGTACTGCATTAGTATGTAACTCTGAACTTCATAGAAAGTGTTAGCAAGTTCTCCTCACAGTTCAGTTAGACAAAACAATCCTTTTCCAGCCTGAGAACCAAGGACACCATTGCAGCCTCAGGCCCCAAAAGTGTAAACAACAGCAGATTGAGGCGAGCAATCTGTGAGGATGGAACCTCATAACCTGAAGGTTATTAATTAATCCAAAATGTAAATGGACCAAAACTTATAAAAGTGTGAAAACCTTTGCCCTGTCATCCATCTTGGGTGTAGCCTTGGCCAGGCTGTTGTACTGCCCAAGGTGTACCCATTGAAGGCCTTTTTAATAAATACCTGCTTTACTCCTTTAACACTGTTGAACCTCTGTTCTAGGCAGCCTCTCAAGGCATCAGCATGGCTCTCCCTAAAGCAACTTGGCAAGGACACAAGGCTCAGGGACATCCCCAAGCACCTCTGCCATGCCCAGCCTGGACACCCGACTCAAGGCACTTTTTTTTTCCTCAATACATCAACATGGGGAGCACAGAGCACTCCTCTATGCCCAGGGACTGAGCTATGTGCAGATTCAATGTGAATTGTAATTTAAAGCCTTTATCTAAATACTCTTTACTAGCATAGTTCAAACAGTGGAAGCCGAGCTGACAGGTTAATCCCATTGTCAGGAGATTTCAGTTTTTCCAAAGCAGGTTTTGTCTGGATTTGGAGTGAAACCCCCAAGGCTGCCGTTCATCCTGGGAGGGAGCAACATCCCTGTGGGCAGAGGAGTAGGTGGAAAATGGATCAGGGTTCAGCCAAATCCAAGTTCTGCCAGAACTGTTTATAAAACTAGCAAATGATGGAATATTTGATCTTGTTAGCTGGCATTTCAAACAATAAAAACAGTAATTTATTTTTTTTTCCTCTTTCTGAGCAACCTTATTCTGATAATACACAACACACATTTGTCCAAAAAGATACCAGCAAACCACAAAGCTGGCAGGTTTATCTCCAAAAACTCAAAAGCTTCATAACCTCCTTGAATATCTGGACCCTTTTACTCATCTGGTCTTCTGAAACTGTAGAGAGAGGCTAGATGAGAACAGCTGTTCCTAAAAAAGTTCTCAGCACAGATGAGTTGATCTTAACTTTGCATTTGAGCACCCATCCTGCATACCTCCCTCTGATTCCAGGTCTGATCTGTACCCACATAAGCATAAGGCCAGCCTCTGGCTAAGGTTTGAATGCCATTGAAAACCCGCAAGAAATAAATGCATTTCCTGAAAAGAACTTGTCCCAACGAGTGGAAATCATTTAATAATGGCTTGTAAGATTATAATTCTTCAGTCTCCAAGCCCCAGTGATACAATAAGATAATAAATCTCACCGAGGAGTGAGGTGTGCTGTAATTGATGGGAATATGCAGACAGTGAATGTAAATCTCAAAGTATATCTGGACGGGTGATATGTGCACAGTGAAGATCACAGAACTGGGCGTTTTGCATTTGGCATCATTAAAATTTGTTTGCCAAGCTTAATTATAAGTGTGAACTCTAATCTCAGTTTTACATACTTCATTTGAAGGCATTGTCTGGTAATTCCAGTGCTGCTGATTATGATCTGTGTGGCTAAAAAGTAACTTTAGGTCACAATTCTGCTTTCTCAGTTTCCTGCAAACATGAACAACTTCTCTAGATCACCACTGTATCACTCCAGAAACCACTGTGTATGTGACATTGCAAAAAGTCTGTGTTGTCTCTGTGACACATTTACAGCCATGTCCCTGCTTGGGGGCCAATTCACAAATTCCACTTGGTCAGATGAAAAAAATTTGCACTCCTTCAAGGACAACAGTAGAGTGAGGGATTTTTTTTTTTTTTAGGCTTTAAAATGGATTGAACAAAGTAACAAAACTCCACTTGTAATCAGTGTTAAATTACAGTTAGTAAATGCAGAAGAACTTGAAGAGATTAGCAAGCAAATAAATCATAACAAAAAATAGCTAGGTTTGCCATTGTAAAAAATGTTCTAAATTTCCTGGGTATTGAAAAGTAATGTGCATTTTGACCTATTTCCTTGTTTGAGAGCATATCATTAATTATTTCTTACAAAAACATTACATGAAAAAAAGCCATTGTATCTGTAAATGAATGGCAAATCACTGCTTAAATGAGATGGAAAAAACCCCGCTGTCTGTGAGTCTTTCTCTGAATATTACTTTTTAATTTCATAAAAGAAAATCTTCTGCATCCAATGGAAGCATGTTTTGCAGCTAATTAGATTGATTTACATATTGTTGCATGATGGAAAAAAAAACAATCTCATTTCTCTTGGTGGAAAGAACAACTGGAGGTTGAGTTCCTTAGAGACACCAATCCTTCCCTGCTTTTGCTTTCTGTCTTCAGGTACTTTCTCTCACTTAGAATATTCTGCTTGCCCTTCAGACTCATCCTCCCCTGACCTGAAGGGTGAATTTAATACAGAAGGAAAGAGGGACTGCTTATTTGTGATAATATCTAAAAGGCTGGGCTACATGGGCCCAAGAAAATGTCACTGATTTGTGCTTCTTTTCTTCCCTAGCTAATTCAGAAAATTCTTGATCAATCATGCATAGTCCTAGGAACACTGGAACTTTCATGCAGTAGAGCTTTAAAACACTGTACTTCACCTTCCTGTCTTAACAGTAAGAGCTGGAAATGTATCCCCAGATATCTCATGGTTTGAAAAAGTAGGGGTTAAGATCTTTGAGCCTTTGGCTTAATGATCTCCCATGAAGCCTCTTCTATGGCAGATTCTGGGGGGAATCATGATTTTTCTCACTAAGGTTGTACACTGCTTTTTTCTTCCTTGAAGCTGCATCCTGGACAAACACCAGCAGGAGTGTTGGTAGCTCCAGATTCAGCCTGTAGTCCAACACCAAGGCTTGAAAATAATAAATAGTATTATGATAAAATAATTACTTAATTTCTTTAAAATTAAAGAAAAAATTGCACATGCTGCGTTTGCAAGAGGAAAAGCCTTATCATCAATTACAGCACATAATCTGTTTCAAACGCACTGTTTAAGTGCTCTTTGAAGGTAAACATTTTATTATGCCTTCAAAACACTATTAGAGTTTACAGTTTATCACAAATGTGCAAATCAGGTTTCTATCCATGTATCCTTTGGTTTCACAGCTTACTACCCTTCCCTTTAAACTTGCTTGCATTCAAAGAGCCTCTATTGCAACATCAAGCTCTGGGAAATGAGTTTACAAATTGAGGTTTTCAAGGAGTGCTTGCATGTCTAGTGTTTGTGTTGGTGTATTTTTTAATCTATAAAGAGGCTGTGCAATTGGGATAAAATTACAAATGATCAGATATTCAGAGGCTGGTTCAGTTCCTGGAGAGGAGAATCCTGGCAGAACACTCTCTTTCTTTGAATGGCACAGAGGACTTTGTGCAGGGAAGGAAGGGAAGTTACTGTACATAAACAAGCATGAGTGCTCAGTTCCTGGGCTCCAGTGGCACTGGAATGCTCAGCCCCAGTGATTTATGGAGGGAAAGTTTCTATCAACAAATAAGCAGCCTTATGTACTGATTTATGTCTTAACTTGGAAGAAAGGGAAGAAGTGGAAAGAACAAAAGTTAGGTCTCAGTGTAGGAGAGCACAGCACATGAAGGCTTCAGCAGCTCTGTGGACTAAATGGGTGATCTGCTGTGTGGCACAGCCATGATCTTGGCAATGCAAGTACAAAACACACAAAAGGAATTTAGTTTGCAGTTACAACTCATCTCAGAATCACAGGAAAGGCTTCTCACCTGGTATATGTCGGATTGGAGGCATAACGCTGCATCTAATTAGATGTGTCAGAAAAGTAAAGCTTGCAAAAATCATTTCACAATGGTTTTGATTTTTGAGGAGAACAAGAAAATTCCTTCAAATGTGTTATAGTCCTTCTAAGAATGTGCATGCAAGCACATACAAAATGCCCTGCCTGGGGATTTTGAAGCTTCAGTGTTTTGATTTCTCCTTTACATTCTTTTTCTGTGGGTGTGGCTGAACAGAGGGAAATAAAGACAAACTCTAGCACTGGAAAATCAAGAAAAAAAAGGAACTGTTGACCCTCTAGCCAGTTAGTAAATAGAACTTGCCCTGGGCATGGCAGGCAAGTGTCTCCTCCACCCAGACTTTCATTCTTCAAGGACATTGATGTGATTTTTCATGCAGTAACAGTTTGCTCTTGCCAGTGCATGTCTAACAGCTTAGCCTGTGGCTCTGATCTATTAGCAGTGATGAATTCCAGTCAAGGGAAACAAGTTAAGCTGCAGTGTCTCTTGAACTTTAAAACATGACAGAGCATTAATGAGGACCATCACGGGCTTATCTCCACAGAGTGGCCTGATAGTTCCTTTGTTTCCATGTCCCCTATCAGTAGTGATTTGCAGGAAGTTCTCTAGAATTCAGACTCTCCTTTTCCCAGTGTTGCTCACTGGTCACAGCAGGCCCTGGGAACTACTTTTTTTTTAGCTGCACCTGTAGTAGCAACCACCAAGAGAAGAAGAATGAAGGATACAGAGAGGGCATCCTACCAGGTTTGATCCTCTATTCAGTAGCATGAGCTGATTTGACTGCTCAAGACTGTACTCTTCACAGTGCCACAGTAGTGGATCACTTGCTTTTTGCTTGGAGTGCTTTATCTCCTGCTTCCATTCCCAGTCCTTCTGAGAAATGTTTGGATGGGTTTTCTGGTTGGAGGATGAGCTACAGTATACGTGTGTGTCTGTAGAGCTAGGCAAGGAGCAAAGACATGCTGAAAACATATTAGAATAAAAAAAACTCTAGGATACTCAACATAAAAGGCAGCAGCAAAGGCTTAAACCCGCCACAAAGGCTGAGGAACTGCAAGTTAAGGCACAACACCCTCTGCTCAGCCCACATCACCCTGCCTTGGGCTGTGCTGCGCAGTGCACCGAGAGCTGCAGCGTGCCTGTGGGAGAGAACCAGCACTGCCAACAGGATCTTCAGGTCCTATTTGGAGAGTGGCTCGAGGGTTCAGGTTTTCTCCCATGCTTCTCATCCCTCTGAAGAAGCTCCCTGTAAACACCTGCAAAGCCACTTCTTTTGTCCTCTTTCCAGTCTGCCCTCTCACTCCTGCTTGGGTGCAAGAGTGGCAGGGCTGAGGTGAGCCTGGCATCCCACCCAGCAGGCAACAACAATCTGTCCTCGTGGGATTGCCATAGCTCTAGCTTCTTGCCTGGCAGTTTGTTTGCCTGTTGGGGCTACCTTTTGTTCTGTTTGTGCAGTAGCTGGCACAATGGGGTCCTGGCACTGCATTTTTAAATACTGGCATCATGCAAATGGGAAGATGCATCCCCATTTGCCTTCCAACAGAGTAGCTGGTTTGGAGCCACCTCCCCAGTAAAATGGAATGAATCTTCACATTTTTCTAATTGAGGCATGTGGTACTTGCTAAACAACTGGGCACTCCTGTGCAGCTGTCACATCTTCAGGAAGGTTACACCACCTTTGCCCAGGACAGAAGAACTCACACTGAGTTGTCAGGTTATGCTATTCCTCTGCTTCTCTTGCTCATGCCCAGGGAAGTGGGTCTGTCACACCAGACTTATTCAAGGTAGATGAACCAGCAAAGTGAGTGACAGCAAAGCCTCAGAGCTCTACTGTTGTCATCTGGAGCATTAGAAACATTCAGATTGAGCTTTCTACCATTTTTTGTTTTGTTTTTTACCATATCTCTTTAACTTTCTACCTTTTTTGTGTGTTTTTCAGGAAAATAAATATTTGTACCAGGGAAATGCTTGCTACTAGGATAAGATCAGCTCCTGTGGAGTGTAGAATGTACTTGTTGTATCCATGGGCAGTAGTAGGAGAGCAGCCTTTTGTGATGAGTTCGATGAAATGACAGGTTTAGTAGGAAGATTGTGCTCTCAGCACAGCGTAGTCTCTGGGAGGAACAGGTAACTTCTGGTGGGCATCCCCTTGGCTCCAAGGCACAAACCACTTGAAAAAATCCTACATTTTAATCAGAACTCAGATCTTGCTGCCATGGACAGAAATGAGCCTTGTGCTTTGTTCCTGTCGTAACCAGCTCTGGCAGTGTAAGGCCCTCAGGCTCACTAAGCCCTCATGCTGACTGACCCTCCGTCCATTCACTTTGTTCCATGCACAGCAGAAGTCATCAGTGCAAAAAATTAGATGTCCTCTTCTCCATGACACAGGGTCAGGATTATTCCTCTCTGAATATATGCATTTGGCCCCTCAAAGACTGAAGATTCTAGTAATGCTACTTCTGCAGCTCCCTGAGCAAGCATTCAGAACTGAATAGATCTCACCATTACTATATTTTCACTGACGTCTCCCCTGCATTCTTTGCACACCAGGAGTTTACTTGTTTTTGTATGCCCAGGTTTTAGCACAATCGTTTGACAATAACTGTTTATAACGCGCATCACAAAAGATGTGAAGCTCTGAAACACTTTGCAGTGGGTGGAATGCAGCAGCAGTTTCCTCTACCCAGGCCAAAGCCTCAATTGCCGTAAATCAGCAGGGTTTTACTGCCAAACATAAACTTTGCACTCATTTACATCAGCAAGAATACCTCCCTAAGAATTTCAGCCCCTTGTATAACAAGGTTAAATTTTTCCCACTTCTTGTTTCTGAAACCATGCTGAATTTTAAGCTTTGTTAAATCCATTCCAGCAATTCTCATTCCTTTGAGTCAGAATTATTGACAATCAAATTTATCTATAATGAACAAGAAGCAAGCTTGAAGAAAGGTTTTCTATTTTGGATTTTGGGGGTTTTTTATGTCCTTTTAGCGTCCTTCCTCAGTTCTAACTCACTCCCTCCCTTACCTGGAATCCTTCATGCCAATGCCTCTGAAAACAACCTGGAAAACAGAGTATGTTCATTTGGTTTTGGTATTTTTCTTTCCTGAGCCTTATTAGCTAGCACTGTATACATCATCATAATTGTGGTAAGATGCTGTCAGCATCCCTGCCTGGTTTCACAGATTGCTCTGACTGCTTTCCAAGCATCCCTAAGAATAGCTCAAGACAGTGATGTATGATGGTGAGTAGAGAGCTGTCATTATAATGGCTCCTCTCTTCCCATGGACCTCTATCAGGAATCACAAACTTGTTATACTGGAGAATCTCTTTTGAGAGTCTGGGGTGGAAGAGGTGGGCAAGAAGCAGCTGAGGTGCATATACCGTGTTCCTTACATCCTCTGAGTCTGAGCAACACTGAACATAGATAAAGCCAGTTATCAGTGCACTGTTTGTTCATTCTGAGCAGGCAGATTATTTGTAATTGTTAATCTGTATTGTTGTACTACCTGAAAATCAAAGCAGAGGGCACTTGCTGGAGTAATGACCTTGTAAAGAAAGGCAGCATCTCAAAGCTGCTGCTTATGGTGAAGGATTAAAAACTGGGTATTTCACACAGTACTTTTTGTGTCCTGAACTTCTTACAGGGACAGATGCAGCAATAAGTGCTGCATGGCTAAGAACCAAACATACATATGTGCACATTCTTAAAGGTCATCTGTCAACAAACTCAAGTTTGAGAGTCACGGACAGTTCTTGAAAAGAGTGCAAAAGTTTGCTTGTTGTTCCCTTTGTTTGACTTTTATGCCTATTAGCAGGAACACAGATAATTAACTGCAGACTAGCTGTTTCACTGCTGAAATTTGCAAACCTGCCACATTGACATAATGTGAAAGATAATGCCTTTGGGGACAAGAAAATTATAGATTTTTTTTTTTCCCCACAAACTTCTTTTGTAAAAGCAAACAGACAAAGGCCATCACTCTACTGATGTTTTTAAGCCTTTACTTAAAGACCAAAGCTTGTCTTTAGGTCCTCAGGCAGAAGAATTCATGAATTTAGGAAAAGAGGCTGAAGAATTCATGATGGAGTTCAGAGAACTTTTCTTTTCCTTTCTCTTTCCTTTCATTTTCCCTGACAGAAAGGTACCCAGTCAATGTCCCAGTGCTTTCCTGGGTGGAGCAGAATGACAAGAACAGGCTGAGACTGGCACACATGGAGGACTGCCTCTGTGGTCCTTCTCATGGTGTTGTCCCCGGTAAACAAAGTGTCCATGGAGGTTTATGCCTTGAGCAGATACAGGGGAAGGCTACTGAATGATATTTTGTCCTAGGCGAGGATGTTCTGGGCTCTGTTCCCAGTTCTGCCATGCTGTCCTTCTGGCACATATTTTCCTGTGCATCATTTTCCTCAGAAACAGTGAATGAGAAAGAGTTCAGCTGAACCTCAGGGCTGGCATGGGGGTGGTTCCTCCCGAGCTCAGCCCCACTGGCCAGCATGGCGCAGCAGGCAAACCCCATGTCCAGAAATGAACGCCCTCTCTGCAGCAGCGGGTGACTCTGGAGCAGGCTGAGCTTTCCTTAGCAACTGGTGTGTGTCTTCTGGTTTTGTTTCATCCCAAAGGACCCCAACCCATGTCCTTGGAGGCTCCCCTGCCGTGTGAACAAGCATAGAGGTGACAAGCATATGGGACACCCAAGATCTAAGGCAGGAGCATGGAGATACTGTGCTGGCCTGTCCAAAGCAGCCCTGGCTATCATTTCTTTTCTTGCAATCTGGCTGTGGGTAAGTTTTGCTTGATCAAACACGATGCTTTGTTTCCAGGTGAGGCCCCTCCTTACAGAGGAAATGAATGCTGTTAATTGCTACAGCTCTGAATCTGCCAGAGCAGATCAAACAGCTGCACCGGGAGGATGGGGATGGTTGCTTGCTGCTAACTAAACCCATGTCTGTAATGCTGTGTGTGACCCCTGTGTCATTCCACCCCCTGCCACTTGGGAGCCTGTGGAAGGGGCTCAGGAAGGCAGGGATGCCTCTGGGGGTTCCTGCACACTGCCTCCAGTCAGGTGCTGAGGCACAGCCTGTCATGAGTTTTGGAAGGCTTCTAGCCCACACATCCTGTAATAAGGAGGGCCCGTCTCCACCTGGTGCCTAGAGACAGTTGCAGTTTGCTGTTCCTCTGGAACAAACCTTGCAATTTTCCCCAGTAAGTGCTCCCAGTTGTAGCAACAATTCCTAAGTCACATCATGTTTTACTGGCTTTGCATGCCTTTTATACCAAGTTGCTATCAAAGGCATGCATATGTCTTGATTCAAAGTTATTCAAGATGTGAAGCCTCCAGATTTTATCAATGAAAAGGGTTTTGTTCACCTACAAAACTTTTTTTTAAAATACATTTCTTAAAATTCACGTACAAAGGTGCAGAGATGCTGAGATGTGCTGATACCTAGTGCTTGGTTTAAATGACTGCAGCTTTAAAAATGCTGAACTCCACTGCCTTCAAAACTAGCTTTTTCTCTCTATGAAATCTACAAGCAACCCCAAATACAATCAAGCTTAAAATATCTGGCCCCAGCCGTAGCCAATTTATGTTGCCCATGGTTTTTGGCTGTAACCTGTGTGAGGGTAGACTGCTTCCTCCTCCACCCTAGATGGGCAGGGCTCAAGGGCAGCCTGGGCTGGTTTGGAGTCTCTAAACTGAACTGCATTTAAAAGTAAAAGCTCCCTCCCAAAATAGTTTTCCTGGTGAAATTAAGTTTGCCTTAAGTGCAAAAGGGCCAGAAGGAGCCCATGAGGCTCCACTAATTCTGTTGGAGTCCAAACTCACCTCCATGTGCAGGTGTCATTAGGGAGCACTGGACTGTGGCTTCAAGAAGGCATTGCTGGAGGGAGCATGAGGAAGTGTAGGTGACCCAGCCAGTGCCTTCGTGGGGTGCCCAGGGCAGCATCTGCCATGGATCAGGGCTGCCATGTGTGGAAGGATGCCCTCTGTGAGGGGCCACCCATGGTGGGTGGCACGGCTGGGCTGTGACTTCAAGGAGGCTGCAGCAGTGCAGCTCAGTCCAGCTTTGCCATTGATGTGGCTCTTGGCACCACATCTGAGGAGAATGCTGCACAGCAATTATTCCACCTCAGGCATTTTGCACTTGAAACAGCCAAAATTTCAGCTGGTGTTGAACTAAAAATATCCTGGTTGTGTGCAAATGTAGACCCTCTCTGGCATCCATTTACCCCAGAGCAGCAATGGTAAAGCACCAGAGGAAAGTATTACTCGGTGTCTAGGAGCGCACAGTGATGAACTTTGCATCCTGAGAACATTCTTTATTTGTCTAACTCATCTAAGATATGCCTGTGGATCTGATGGAAGAATATAACCCCAAGAAACAAAGCCAAGTGAACAGAAGTGAGGTGAAGAATCAGCTTTATTACACACTGTATAACTGAAGACCTGTGTGCAAAAATGTACTTTTGACATAATCCTTTTTTTTCCTCTCTGCCCTATTTCTGCTTTGGGAAGTTTCATATGTCCCATCCAAGCTTATGGTGTTTTTAAGAGATAAACACATAATTTCATCTAGTCTGCAGGAAAGGGTTTGGAAGGGACAACAGTCAATTTTAACTCAATCTCACTAAAAGGAATAAATTTTATTCTTGATGATAACAATGCATTTAATATCCTATACAATGAGGCATTTTGTATATGGCCATCAGAAGCATAGTTAATGGGAAACAGAAGCTTATACCTGGGACTGTAACTGTGTAAAAGTCTTTCTTCCATCCAGCTCCTAAATCACACACTGAAATTTTGCCCCAGTTTTTACCGTGCAACTTCCACCGCTTTAGTTTTTCTATGGACACACATACCACTTTGGACACCAGGTGTTAGGGGCTTTTGTGTGCCAAGGAGCCCATGAAACCTCCCAACGTGTTTGAAAAAAAACCAAAGACCCTGATCCTGCCGTCCCCTCCTCTTGCTGTTTGGGCACACAGACAACATTCAGAGAAAAGGTGGGTGGGCTCATTCCCTGATCCTTGGGCTTGACCTTTGTAAAAACATGCGTGGGCTGATTGCAAATGCCAGTCCTTAGATCAGAGGAAGGCCATGTACCAATGCAGAGCAACACACTCCCACCTGCACACTGCCAGCAGCAAATGCATGGACCCAGCCTGATTTGGTTGTTCTTGGTGCCCTGGAGTACACAAGACACCACCTGAGATGTTGGATTTTACAGATCCATATAGTAAAAAGATAGCTTTGAACAGAGCACAGTAAATTGTCAAAGACTGAAAGCTGGGATGTCTAAAATTATTCTACTCTAATAAGTGTGCAATTGGTGAACTGCATAGAAGAAATACCATTCTTGCTTTTGCCAAGCAGCTGTTCTCCAAATCAGCAAGTTTGTGCCCTTTCATCCCTTACACAGTCCAGAAAATAAGTGGAAATATTAGTAATTCAAATAAGCAATGTCAAATGCACAGAACAGCATATCTATATCCTTTTTGGATTGAGTCCTTCTTCATATCCTGAGTAACTCTGCGCCCCATCTAATATAGACTCAGGTTGTCAGATGCCTTTCATTTTTCAGATTTCAGGGAAAGGATAGAAGTCTCTGAATGACTTATGTTATACCTAAAGCTCTGGGACAACACAGTGATCTATGATTTGTTCCCCCAGCCCAGTGGAACTTGCCACAACCAAGAGAAAACCCACTCTTGTGGGACGTGGACTTCTCAGGAGTTAGCCCAAAATGGTGGTAAGAAGCTTCCCTGAAAAACTAAGACACTCTCAGCCCCCATTCCTTGCTGTGGTTACAGGCAAGGCACTTTCTTTTGCTGTTTCTTTCGTTCATAACAATGCAAGGCAAAATGTGTTTGTATATATGTATACATGCATATAAAAGTACATTTACATATAGAAGTATGCACACACACACATGTACATACACAAATATATACACATCAGTGCATGCATAGAATTAAAGAATCTCAAAAGCAAACACTGCTGTGCACACATCTTTCTGTGTGGAGAGGATGAGAGAACAAGCACACGACAGCTGTTGGTTGCACTGCTTAATGAACCACCCTGAAGCATTGTGCTGCTTAGTGTGGTATAACCAGCACAGAATACACTGCAATCAAAGAGACAGGACTGGGTGCTGAGGTGGAAGAGAAGAGGAGCCTGGGGAGAAAGACAGCTGCAGGGGGTCTAGGTGTTGGCTGGGGAGAAAAACAGGTGTGCAAATAGCGTGTCACAGCACCTGGAGCGGGTCTTGGGAGTGCTTAAGGAAGGTAGGTAGGTTGGGTAGGAAGATAAGGGAGTAGGGAAGTGGGATTCAAGAGATAAGGTGAAGGTGGAATATTTTGAAGAGGTGATTTGAAGTAGGCATTTCAGTCAAAAAGATTTTATATGTAAAGAAGGTAAGGTGGAGGAAGGGAAGTTTTGCAATTACTGTGAAGTTTATGTCAGATCGTATTTAAAACTGTCTCCTTTACATCACTAATCTGTAATCTCATAGCAGTGTTGCCCAAATGTCTTGGAGACTGAGATGGGGTCTCTACTGTAGGTAAGAAACATCCTGTGTGAGTGCACTGAGACCACCAGAAACTCAAAAAAATCCTGCTATTCTTCACCACCACTTGCTCTGTACTCTTGCTCCAGGCTCAGTCATGAAACACAAAAATGTTTCCTGCAAACTATTTTAGACAGAAGCAAAGGAATTGCTGGTTATAAATGGAACAGCATGTCTGTTTTCATCTGGGTATTCACAGCACTGGAAACAAGCAAGGGCTGAAGATGTAGTTATTGAAGCAGATGAATAGACATCATCATTGGAGCTCTGCACATGAATATGGAGGAGGAATTAAATCATGGGCAATGTGTGATATTTTAACCCAAAACCACAAATTGTGCAGAACATTTTCTTAAAAATTTGTGCTTGAAGGGTTTCCTAAACCACCATTAATCAGACTATTTGGATTTCTGCTTCAAGAAAGCGAGAATAACAACATGAACTTAAAAAATCAGATCAGAATGACCTTCTTAATGTTGTTTTCAGTCACACTATGGCCTGCTGCAAAATGTGAATTTCATTTTAGTAGCAGTCTGTTTTGCTATCCATCACTGAGCATGATGGAGTTATGTCCTAAAAGGAATCCCAGTAATTTTATAAGCATCACACACGATAGTCAACTATCTCCTGCAAAAAATAACTGTTATAGGTACCTACTTTTATTTCCAATCAACATGATTTACAGGCACGTATACCAAAGTAAGTAGGGAGTTTTTATTTCCAACTTCATACATGGCTAGACAAGTGACAATGTTCTACAAAGACAATATAAAGAGACTACAGACTAACCAGGTGAGGTCTTGGGATGGCACTCTTGGGGTGATAAGGCACTCAGTGTGACTTGCTGTGTGTGACATTTGTTACATCAAAAGGCAGAGAGAGAGAAAAACTGGCTATAGGAAAATGACGCCCTGGCATTCCATACTGCTGTGCTCAATCTCCCCAGTTTTCAGATGAAACCCAATGGCAAACTAACAATTTCATTTATCATTGCTAGTCCTGCAAACTGAAATAGGGATATGTAACCCAGAGGCCCAGGGAGTTTTATCACTGACCTCATTAGAAACAGAATTTCCCCAAAGCTTTCTGGAAATGCAGACAATTTGGCAAAGCAGAGAGTTTGTATCAAAGTCTCAAACCATCATTCTCTGACCCCCTCACCTGATGCAGAAGCCCATGCCCTGTATCTCAGGGCTGACAGTAGGTTACACCCACTAGAATATTTGTGTGCCACTGTTTGTTGTCAGCCTAGGATCTAAAGGATCCCCTAGAAACACAAGCCTCACATTTCCGGAACTGATCACATAGGCACACTTGAAATTCAAGGTGGACAAGCTAATACCAGAGCTGTGGTAGCAGGGGAGGGAGGTTAGAGGTCAGCCCACAGCAGAGCTGGGGCTCACTCCACAGAGCCAGACTGCAGGCTGCCTCTCTCCCTGGAGAGGAGCTGTGGTCCACCGAGACACAGCAGAGCTCGCTGGTGCAGTGCATCCCCAGGCATTTTCTGAGAAGAGCTATAATTCAAACTGATGGGATTTTTGAAAAATGTTTTACCACCTCATCTATCTAGGTCTGATTTGATTCCATCAACGAGGCAGCTAAGTTTTCTCCTTTTTTTTTTCTCCCAACATGAATGCAAACTCTGTAAGTTGCAGGTGTCAGGAAATCTTAAAATAATGTGATGGGATGGGAAGGAAAGTATATCGTTCCTCAGCTCCTGCATATTTAACAATAATAAAAAGATACCACAAGACAGAGCAGATAATACTGATTTACTGCAACCCTATTTGCATGTATACATGAATATACACTTTTATTTGGACTTTATGATTTATTCATTATATACATAAAGAGATAATGAACAACACATCTGCATGCTATGAATCCAGGTTTCATTGAGGCTTGTTATTTACAAAATAGAGACAAAATCCCTGAGGAAGAACCTTCTGCTCTCTTTCCAGTGTGCTGTATTTGGGATGTCAGGAGTCTTTAAAGTTAGTCTTTTATTTAAAATAAATACGCAGACATCATGAAAGCAAGCATATTATCACACAGAGAGACAGGCAGACTATATCTTCAATTTAAGAAAATACATTTTTTAACATGAATGATGCATTTGTTTCGTTTTTTCCTGTTACTGGGAAAATCAGACAAAATAGGAATTCACTCATTAAAAGTGACTGAAGCTGTAGTTTTGAGAATGTCTCTGCATGACAATGACTTAGCCTAATGGAAAAAAATCCAGCAGTTCAACAGCTCAAAACCTTCTCTCAGAAGGTGGTGTTGATATATAGCTGTTGGACATTATCATTTTCACAACAATGTTCAGTTGTATTTTTTTAAATCCTTTTGTAGTGCAAACAAAATATTATGGGTTTTTCATTAACCAAAAACTAGAAAGCCTTGAAAAAAACCCAGCCAACAAAGCAAAAAAATCCTTCCCTCCTATGTATTTGCTTTCTAAAATGTGAAATTGTAAAAACCAGTTATCTTCAGTTCTCAATAAAATTTACAATATCAAACCTGGGTGTAGAAGCAGTACTCCCAGAGAAATGTATACAAGCCATTCTAATATAACCCAGGTGTGTGAAAATTTTTTCCCATCTCATGAAAATTTAAAACTTTACAGAGATTTCAGCACAACTTTGAATTCTCATGCACGTAACACTTGATTGCCTAAGACTTTCACTTCTGGTAGGTTATTAACTGTGCTGCCTATACCAATAGATGCTGAAATTTCCATCAACCCTCTGAGTGTGATGAAGAAGGTGTAGTGCTCAAAAACATGCTTTCTCAGGTTTTAAGATCCACTAAATGAAAAATCAGCAAAATCTCCTATGATTTCAATGAATCTGTTTATCCTATACCCTTTCACTGTGGTATGATAGGTAAAAATCATGCATTCCCTGCTAAATTTTGTAGTTTAGCCACAGATTCTACATCAAAAAGTCGTAAAGGTGCAGCATATTTTTCCATATTTATATGGAAATATGAACACAGTTCCTGAAACCTTGTAGTGCTCATGGCTGAAGCGGGCTGTGCTCCATCTTTTGTGGAAGGGCGGAGCAAATGACCTCCAGAGAATGCTTCCAACCTCAGCCATTCTGCTTCCAGTGTATTCATGCAAAATAAGCTCTCAGTGTATAAAACTTAGTCCCGTGCCAGCTGCAGCCTGTTAAAAGGCGAGCAAACAAAGCCAGTGGAGTGCAGAAAAGGTATCTGTTATCCCAGCAGATCTGCATCAGCCCCTGTGCTTTCATTGTGGCCTCGGACACTCAGAAAATAAAATGTGAAGGGCACTCAGTTTAGGGAATCATTAAGATCTTTGAAATATATGTATTATTATTTATAGATGTACAAATAGTTCTTCAAATCTGCCTGGGACTGAAAAAGACCCACTTGACTGGAAAGAATTCATTTTAGATCTGTCTTGGCTGATGGTGTGATCTCACTAGCAGGTCAGATTCAGCATGTCACACAGTGCTGCAGGTACCTGAGAAATCTGATTCGGGAAAGCCTTTGCCTGTGCAGACATAGATGGACAACGACCACAGAAGAACTTGGGATACCTAGGCTACCACTGCTGCCTCTGTCCGTTTTTCTCTAAAAACTTTCCTTCAGCTTCCCTGTGCCCAGGAGCTTTCACAGCTTTGGCTGTCTGAACTGGCTCCACTTGTTATCTGTATTGTTTTTCTGGTATAAGGCCCTTTAATCACAGTTTCTGCTTTCAGAAGAATATATCAACCCCCAAAAACATGTTCAGACAATGAGGGGAGCACAGGCTCTTCTACAGTGTTTCTTTTCATCTCTGGCCCCTCCTGCTCCTTCAGGGACAGCGATCCCATCGATTGCAGGGGAAAAAATTAAAAAATACTCTGAAATATCTTGAGCCTCTCATCAGGTTTCTCTCCTTGCAACCTTTTCCTTTTCCAGTGCCATAGTGATTTTCATGCAAGGGGATTGGGGTGAAGGAACAGATGCTGCTCCTATTTCCTCCCTGTTATCATCCCACTCCCAGAGATGTTCCTTGTAATCGTTCCATTGTACAGCTGCCTTTCCTATAAAGCTGAACAATGAATAATGGATGCAAAAACTAAGTGGCATTTCAGGTTCATTAGTATGCATATTGTTATAAATTCATTTCAGTAGGTGCTGTGAAGCCACTCTCCTCTCTTTTGTACTTTGAGGTGTCACTGCTTCAGGCTCTGCTAATGTTCATTTTGTATTCATTCATTTGTATCTGTAGTTTTACCTGGATTGTAGGCTATTGTTCTTATTTGCAAAGCTTGGGTTTAATTTCCTGTAGGAAGCTTTCATTCTGTCTCTAGGGCTCGTCTCCTATTACCATCCACCTTGAGAGTACTAAAGCACTGTCCTGCTGGTAAAATATAATTTGTTTTCTAGTATTCTAATGAAAATGTTACTACTTAGGTCAAAAAAAAAAAAAAAGAAAAATGAAAAGGAGAGAGAGAGAAAAGAAAGGAAAGACAAAAATTTTCTTATTCTAGCTGTTGGTATCCAAGGCTTCCCTTCTGTTCATTCCTACTGCTGAATGTTAAGTAGCTCACAAGCCCGCAAGCCACAGCCCTGCAAATCCTTGTTACCTTTGACCCATGTCCAGCTGCCAGCAGAGGCTTTGCTGGTAAGGCTGGGCTCCTGAAAAGAATTTCTGTCAGCCATGCAGAAAGCAACTCATGTATCAGCATTTTCTTGTAAAGCCGAACAGAAGCTACTTCCTGCTCCATTTCAGACCCCCAGCCCTTTGCAATTATTCCCTTTATTTATATGACATACATATTTTATTCATTCTCATTAGGCTGTTCAATAGCAACTCATTATCTTTCAACAGATTCATAGCAGATAAAATGTTCATATTATTGCCCCTATTTTTGTTTCTGTTTTATGATATTCTCCATCATACATTCAGATTCTTTCTTCCTAACAACAGCATATCATTGGCCTTGCCTTCAGCTATTGTTAACAGCAAACTGATAAAATGCAGTAGGGTGCTACAGAAAGCAGAGCTGATCCCAAGCCTTTTTTCATCTCTACCCTGTCTGTATTAGAGCAACAGTGGCACAGAGCTATCAGCTAAAGAAAGTACAAAATGAACTCCAACTACAATGGAAGAAAGAGACAATAGTGAGCTGTTGCTGCGCTCTCCCAGGACACTTTGCACAAAGGAACAATCGCCCACAGCGGTCTCACTGAAATGGAATTTGCAGTGGATAATATTCAGCACATGCACAGGGCATATAAAGTGATACAGTAGTTGCTGATAGCAGTTACTCTGCACAAGAAGAGCATCTCTTACTGAAACTGTGTCTCATCTTTGATGGTGTATACAAAGCCTTCTTAACATTACAAGCTGAACCGAGTGTTAAGGACAAACTATTCAGACCAAGCTGACAAAGGCAGGTGTTGAAGTCTGAGTACTGAAATGAATCGTCCGGTATTCAGTACCAGGAACCAGTAGCCTCATGTTGAAAACACTAGTATAAGTGACTCTCTGAAGATGAAAAGCAGAGCCTGTGGCAAAGAAAATCACAAGTCCTTTCTGCCTGGATCATCATCACCTTTGTTCTCCTCTTTTCTTCCCACAGCAGTAAAAAACTTCAGCTCTCCAGTTCTTTAGTCATATGAAGCCGAAGATGAAAAGAGATTTAGTACCACTAGTAAAGGCTACAAAACCAGGCATGTCAGACTCTTAAGGTGCTTTATTGGGAAAGTCATCATTTCAACCACGTCCAGGATGCCTGTTTTACCCGTGGAGGCAGCATACGAGCTCCCACTGCAACCCCTTGCTAAGAGAGCTGAGGCACATGTCTGTGGGCAGAGTGCCAGTGCCCACAGGAAAGCACATGGCAGGTCTGAGAGGTACAGGAGTATGACATGTAGACACACCACATCAGGAGGAAGAGATCAGTCATAAGAAGCTCATTTCCACTTTTATAATGGTAAATTGCCACCTTATGGTAAATCAAACAGATCTCTGAAGTCTGAAATATGGAAAACTTAAGTCATAAATCTTACAAAATCTTCTCACTGTGCAGTTCCTCTACAGAGATTATCATGACCAAAGGGACAGGTATCTTCACAGTGTCCCACATTGTGTGTGTGTGTTTATATTTGGATGTATTCAAATGCACTGAAATTCACACATATACACTGCATTGTTGATATATGAATACATACTCGTATCTCCCTCTCCAGAAGCACATTAGTCTCCCCAAGTGTATGTAAAAACAAGCCCAAAATCATATGTATGTAGATACCCTATCAGATATGCATATTTAACATAGTTTTTTTTTAACAGATTTGCTTTATTTATGTAAATATCCTCTCTTGCATTCATATACAAGACACTGTATTCAGCCACATTTTTGTTGGCCAGGGACACTGCTGAGAACACTTGATGTTAGCCAGTTCTCTTTAACTTCTCTGAGCATATTTTTACTGCATATTTATTTGGGAACATGACTGTGTGCAATAGGAAATCATCAATTCTCAAATAAACTAGACAACCTCTGTTGAAGTAAGTGGAGTGTGGACTGATTAAAATCAGGACTAGATTTATCCATCTTCACCCAAATACACCCCAGAACCTCAGCAGAGGTGAAACTGAATGACTAAGAATAGAATTTGACCCAAATGCTAGAATTATCACATCTCAAATCATATTTAGTATGTCTGGTAAACCACAAACCCACAAATTCCTGACCTGATGGTACTTCCTGCTCTTTTATCTGTAGCTTGGTGCTGCAGCACCCGCACGATGCCCTTTTATCCCACTTGTTTTTTATCATTCCAGCACACCAGTGGGGGTCTGGAGCTGAAGGCCTCCAGGAGACATGTTCTTTATCTGCATCTAGTGAGCAAAAGGTGTATATTTTCCTGCTAGAGCTGCCTGAAGTCTGTGTTACAGCTGGGGGTCCTGCTGAGTGTGCGCCTGATGCAAAGAGAGCCGTGATGCAAAGCAGCTCCAAAAAGTGAGGACAGAAGTCCAGCTGTAGAGGCAGGAAGAAGGTGCAGCTCACTAAAGTCCCAGCCTGATTCTCTGTCTGTCAAGAACAGCCTGTGAAGAAGAACTACAGCAGACACCATCAAAATCCTTGCAGGAGAGGAAGTGCGACATTTTCTTGTCCCACTCCCAAAATGGCAGTGTCTGCAAATGGGCAGTGTGTTTGTGCTAAGGAGCAGGAAAGGGCCAGTGAGGCTGAGCTCCTTCCCATCCCTTCCCACTCTTTCCCACCCAATCCCTTGCACACTGTCTCCCCACTCGGCCCAGCAGGGGTGAAGTGCCTGGACCCACTTGTGCCTCTGAGCTGTCACTTCTCCGCCCCTGAAAGGCATTAAGAGAGCTTCTCTGGTCTCACAAAAGTGCTGTGGGGATGAGTAACCTCCAGATTGCATGTACTCAGGTATTAGTGAAACAGAGGCCAGGAAACAGGCAACATACTCAGCTTTCTGAAGTACAGCTCCAGTTTGCAAGGCTGGAAATGTGCATAGTAGTTAATGTGTTCCTTTTTCTTTCTTTTCTCTCTTGGCAACTTGTTCTTTGTTCTTGTAGTCCACTTGATTCTAGGGATTTTTTATTCCACTGAAAGATTTGATTTTTCTTTTTAATACATAACCTGGCACTTAGCACCTGCTGCAATTAAAGCACTGGTATTTGGCTCCTGTGAGGTCTGTTCTGTTATGAAATTTTGCCCATTGATTGTAGACTAATGAACCCATCAATTCATCACAGCACTTCTATTACCCTACTGCTGTTGTGGGAGGTTGTATTGCTGAGCTTGAGTAAGAGCACTGACTCTCTTGCTACTGCCCCAACTATTGTTAAGGATGTGAAAGAGGTAAAGTAATCAGAATTTTGATACCGTTCAACTTTGTAGCCCATCTGTGGCATGTCAGTTCCTCCTATAGTAGGACTTCCTCATTTAAAGCAAATCAATTTCAGCCATACTTGCTACTCAGAAAAAGTGGCTCTAGAGTAGGATGGAAAAGGGGAAGAGATTCTATAGTCTTCTGGTAAAAACTGAGTGGCATAAGAAATGGTCTTTTTTTGTTCAGACAATAGAAATTGTCTGGTATGGGGCATTAGCAAAACCTAGCTAAATTCAAAGTAATTAGGAACAGCAAGAAATGGTTTCAGCAGCAAATACAACAGCAGCAATATGTTTTTCTCCCTCTGCGTCAGATGCTGGTAATGTTTTTTTTTAAAGCCCAGTCTCAGATTATATGTGGCAGATTTATTTATCATTCCACAGATAGTTATCTGGCTTTTTTTAGATGGTCTGGCATTACATTGATTCAGCACAGAAATGCAGAAATGCACAAAAGTAATTGGCAAGAAAATAAACCAAAGACCACAAGAGGAATTGCCTTTAAGGTATCAGTTTAAAGTTTGAGAGTCAAGAACCAAATAGGATAATTTTGGCAGTCTTAATATCTTTATTGAGAAAACATTCTGATATTGAGTTTGGAGGGTGAACAGTAAAAAAGGAACATGTTGAAAAATAAAAGAAGAGACTGATCTCTGTAATTGTGTCAGAGAAATCACATCTACATAAGCATGTGAACAGAAGGTCTCCAAACACAAACAAAAGGCATGGAGATGTCTGAAAAAACAAGATGCCAGTAAAGAAATATGGCTAACAGAGAGGAATGAGTACAACCTTTTCAAATTGTATTTCTCTCTAAATGCAGTTAAAATCCTATTAGTGGTACATCAACTGAAAAAACAAAGCATTGTTTAAATTTAGGCAATACAAGTCCATAGAAAACAAGATTTGTAAATTCAAAAAAGTCAAATCCCTTTCCATCCAGCACCCCCCTCATCTGAATTTAGCCACCAGCTCATTCACTTGTTTTTTAAGCCAGCTGTTACAACACACATAGTCCTCTCATTACCCAAGCATCTCAGTTCTAGGATCAGATTGTTTTTCTAAAGCATGTAATTTGATGCCACAGTACAGAAAAGGGATTTGGGCAGGGTGGGCATTTTAATACCATGTCCATCTGCTGCACATGTCCTGACATAGGTTCTCCTGGATGTGGGAGATGGAACATCGAGAGCAGGCGGAAACTCCAACACTCAGCTAGTAAACAGTGGTGTTGCAAGTCTTATTAATTAATGTTTGCAAAATGTTCTGAGATCCCCCAGATAGAACACGTTACAGAAGTGAAAAACATTACAAGTTATCTTTAGTGATGTATTAGTAACACCGAAGGTAGGAATGCAACCCTATTACAACTAAAGGCTTGTGACAGGCTTCTCTTGCAGTAGGTTTGCTAACAGAAGGAACAGACTGCAAAGCAAGTACAAAACTCCACTCCAAGAAGCGGTGCTTCAGGAAGCCAGCAAAGCTCATCCACATCAGCAATTTTCATTGCTGAAAACCCACATGGGCATCAGGTACTTTATCCACTTTCAGGTCCTGAAGTTCTGTGAGCCTTTGGCCTCACTAAGTATCTCTCCTCAGTGTCCACATGGAGATCTCATCATTGCTCTGTTACTGCAACCCACAGAAGAAGTGGCTTAATAAATAACAGAAATGTTTCATCAGAAGAAACATCTGGATTGGAACATGACTCCTTCATTGCAGGGTACAGGAAGGCCAGTGGTAGATCTCTTGGCTTCACTGTGAGCATGGCTGACAGGATCACCATTCCCCTACTGGTCTCTTTTGGGATCATGTTCTGGCCTCTTCAGTGATCCAGCATGAAAGATTTGTGCAAGGAACCACCCTCCAGATACTCTCCCTCTCACCTAATTCAGCCCTGAACTTTGACATCAGGAGGAAGATAATAGGAGTGCATCCTACACAGATCCTTTCTCCATCAGAGAGTCCAAGGCACACTGGAGGAGATTTTGAGGGCTGACTTAGACCCAGAAAGGTGAAAATGTGGTTTTTCAAGGATGCATTGCAGAGCACAGGAGGAAGATGATGCCTCTGCAGAATGATTTCTTGGCTGCTGCATACCAAATGCACCATGAAAGCAAATATACTGGCAGTGACTAGAAAATAACTAATCCATGCCAAAGCTGTGAAACAGTTGCCCTCACTCCTGGGTCCTTCAAAGCTGCTCAGGAGTTTGACAGGTTGAGATCTTCCTGTCTCCTCCCTTGTATGCTTCTGCCCATTAGAATTGTGGGGTTCCCTTTTCTGTGCTGATTAGGAAGCAGCTGATGCCTTCCTAGTTGAGCAGATGGATCACATGCAGGGACTCCCCAGCCAAACAAAACTCCAGCAAAGCTATCCCTCCTAATACTAACACTCATCACTCATTGTTCAGAAATAGCCAGAAAAATAAACAAGGAGTGACAAATAAAGCTGCCTCAGAAAGGGAGTAGGAGTCCTGTGTCAGATCAGGGGCATGGGTAGAGCTGTGGACATGCTTAGCTCAGAACAGGGGAAGTGTACAGCATAGGCATACTCATTCCATGCTACTATTACAAAGTAGAGCATTGGTAATGGAAGCAGTGACAGGGTCTTCATGTGGAAACCCATTCACAGGACCTGCAAGCACAGCAATGTGGAAAGGCTGGATTATGTCTCTAGGCTGCTTTGCTTGGAGAGACATGCAATGAAATGACATCTCTTCACAGCAGAGTCCTGGGTGGCCGCAGCACACTCTGTGTGTTCACCTCTGAGAGCACACCTGCCAGCAGGCACTGCTGCTCCTGCCCGTCGTGTTTGTCGTGTTTGATTGCCTCGTTACTGTGGTTGCCGCTGGTGTGAATGGATAGACACACCCCGTTTCTTCCTGAGATCTCCCGTTCAGATACACTCATGCAAGTGTAATGAAGGTTTGTGGGAAAGGGCAGGCACCCACGAATAGCATCGATTCGCACTGAATGCAGGACGTGCAGTTCTTTGTACTGTACTTGCTCTCCAGCCTCTTTGCCTGTGCCTACAGTAGCTGGATTTTGCAGCAAGTCCCTTGCAACTTCCAGAGAGATCAATGAGGCTGAGCAATTGCAGAAGCAGCATGGAAGGTCAATGCACAAGCTCCTTTCCCCTCCAGCACAAGGCAACAGGGTGTAAGTGATTTATAAACTGAAGTCTGAGGTGATTACAGAACTCAGGACTTAGTTACACAATTCCATTCCCCTGTCACATGTCAAGCATCTAACACAGACATGCAAAATAAACCATGTGTTCTCAAAATATCATACCCTTATTCACCGCCATGGAAGATGAGAATTAAAGTATTTCATTAAGTTCTGCAGGCTGCAAAGTTATGGACACTGACTGTAAAATGTGAACAGCAGAGAGGGAGTAAGAAATACTCTGCCTTGGATGATCTCTGAAGCTTGTGGGACAGCTTGTGGGAAAGTTCATGTTGTGCTCTTGTAACATCCCAGCTTTTCTCCTGAAACCATCATCCAGCTACAAATCTTGTACCTCCCTCCAAATCCCATATCTCCCTCCCAGGGCTTTCTACCACCTCAAACTTCACATCCTTCCTCCTCAGCTTTTACTGTCCCAGGTGAGGAGCTGTCCTTCTGAGGGACATAATTACTCCACTCCTTTATTCCATTCTCCATGTTTATTTTAGAAGCATAGTCCAAAAGGCCTACCATCTTCCCTTATGCAGCTCCCTTTCTGTCATCTCTGCCTTTAGGAAATTAAACCTCACAGTGACATCTGTCCTTGCCCTGCCTCTCACCCCTCCTCAGCTTCAGTAGGGCTACCATTTCTTTACAAAAGCACAGTAAATCCCTGCCTGTTCACAGTTGCAAATCTGTTACCTTAAAAACTTCCAGACTAATTTTTGATTTATTTTCTCCTCGTGATTGCATGCATGGGCTTCCTGACCCTCTCTGAGGCACTGCTTTTCCACTGCGTTTTCAAGAGCAGTCAAATCCGTCATCACAAGAAATGAGAGACGCTCTGCCCCTGGACTGAGCTCCACTCCCACACAGCATTTCCTTTCCCTCACCCTGCCTCCCCACCCGTGTTTTACTCAGAGCTGGAGAGCAGTGAGCTGCTTTTGGGCTTTGCAGACAGTTTTTGGGTGGAGCAGTGGATGAGCTCACTGGGGCTGCACTGGCCCCAGTGTCATATGGCCTTTCTTCATTCAGAGAAAACGGCTGAGATCCTTTAAACTTTGTTGACATTTAGAGCCAGATGAGTGCGCAGCCACTTTGAAAACAATGTGTAATTAAGCTAATTGTTCTGTTCAAAAATAGTGTTATAAGATCTACAGAAGTAATTAGAATTGCCACACCACTACTGTTAAAAGGCAATAATGTGTCTCTTACACAGACATTAATCTGATAAATATCTTCATTTACTGAGATCATGTATCAATGTGTTTGGGGCTTGGCTTTTTTTACCTCCTCAATGCACAGAAAGTCCAGAATTGGGGCTATAAACCATAGGACGTTCCTTTAATGGGGCTTTTGAAGGTCATAATTCTTTTGGAAGGGTGAAGTTTTCCTTGCTCTTTCTGCACCAGAATATCTCTCTCTCTCTCTCTCTCTCACTCCCTCTTTCTCTTTCCCTTTCTCACTCTAGCATAGATATGCATATAAATATAAACCTATATAAAAAGTAGATATATACACACCTATACATACATACCTAAATTTATATATGTACGTGTGTGACATGGACTCTCTGGGAACCTGCTAGGCTCCTAAGGACAGAGAACTTCTGTTGCATTCCCTGCCCACTCTTAGCTGCCTCCTTGTAATGGACAGAAAATGGTAGATTTGCAGAATCCATACTTTCACCTCCCAGCTAATTTCTCCAGATTAGGTATTAAAACACTCTGAGATTATAATTTTTGAAAGATTCTTAATGAGCATTGTAACTCTTAAAAAGTGACCGATGTTCCTCACTTGTAAGGATCAAAGAGCAACCTAATATCCTAAGCTTGTATAAGCTGCATAAGAAAATGAGGATGGGAATAAATATGCTTGAAATGGAGGTGGGTAGAGTGTTAATAGCTAGTTACATTTCTGCAGATGAAATCAGCAAAGGAAGGCATGCCTTAAAAAATTATATTCAGATTATATTCATCTTGGAAAACTCTCAGGTCAGTGAATTTCCACAAAATGAAATGAACAACTGTTGTTCAAGTAAAAAGTCAAAGATTAATTCATTACTCTGTTGTGTGAGGTGTATCAGAGTTGGGAAGGGAAGTAGAAGAGAGAGATGTTGTATGTGGATGTTGACAAAGAGATTTATTAGCACAACTGTGTTGTCCACACCATAACCACATCTCCATACAAAATTAAGAAAAAAATCCAAACTCACCAGACTTTAGGTATTGTGAAGGCAATGTTAAGTATTTTTGACTAATGAACTTTCTTGCTCCTTCAGAAATAAAATTTAGGAAAATGTTGACAGATATCTTCCTAGACCAGACATTTTATGTTTAAAAAAATTTATGTTTTCTGCTTTGCTGTGCTATCATGCACTAATAAAGTTGGCTGTGATATGCTTTTGTGTACTTATGAACCTTTTTGAAAGCATGTACTCATTGGAAGCAAGGGATTTTTACTTTATGAAGACTGAATTTCTGATCTTTGTGCATAAACTTTTTCAGAAGAGGTGTTTTTTCTCAGTAAATATCTCTTCTGATTTATGTTAGTTTCTTCCTCCCTCGGTAGCCATTCCCTCATGGCCTCACTGAAGTGGGGTTCCCACTGTTCCTGAAAGTGTAGCTCTAGGCTTTGCAGCACTAAAGACATCCACAGAAAAATGATTTAAAAATCCCCAAGATCTACGCTGTCTCATATGCTCTCTCCATCCAAGACCTTGCATTGAGAACCTACTTACCTGCAAACTGTGATCTTGGGGTTTGTAGGTTGACAGTATTAATGAACGTTGGTCAAAATCTCATTATTGAAACTGAAAACTTTTCTTTTTTTTCCTCTTAGTTTCTTATGTGGTCCTCTATGGAGCACAGAAGTAATGGAGAGGCTGAGGCTTGCAAAGAGATGGGCCTTGGGGAGCAGGTCATGTTTTTCTGAGTTGAGCTGCATGCAGCTGCTGCTTAAGAAAAACAGATCAGAAAAGCCCCAGAGGTTTGCACAAGACGTCCACCCAAGGTGAAGGAATCCTTACGAGACCGTCTGGGTTTTCTGTGGTTTGGTACATTTTTCTAACTGTGAATTCCTGACTCACTCATTTTTATGTGACCTAGAAATCTCACTGATGCTGTTTACTAGAGACAAACAGCTTGATAATTCAAATCTCGACAAAGCTAGTAATTAAACCCAGTTCCCCTGAAGTCTTTTTTTGATACAGACTATGTGAAGTGAGTTAGTAATTTTCATCCAACCCTTAAACTCTGGCATAACTGGATTAAGGCTAATTTGAAAAACATTCCAGACAGGAATAAATCTTTGCTGGAAGAAAGGGCAGGGAAGTGTAATACATATTATCCAGAGGAAAATACAAAGACTTCAAGAGCCTGCCTTGGTTAGCCATCAAAGTGGAAGCTGAAAGGGGAAGACTGCTTTCTGTGCTTCCCTGTAAGGGAAGGCTATGTGAAAAAGAAATAGGTCAACACCTGCTGCTGGTCATAAATTTGGCAAGGAAATAAGAGAAAAGTCGATGACAACTAGAGGAATAGAATGGCTGTATAGGAATGAAAAATCCCAAGTAGTTTTAAGACAGTATCATGTCTATCTCTGGAGAGCCTCTGATGTGTCTGTCTCTAGCACATGCTGCATTCCCAGTGGAGCAGGTATGATTAGTTGGAAGTCACTCTCATCCTTAATTTGGAAGTAGTCACAGATGAGCACTTCTCATCTTCTCTAAAATAGAGTTACCAGTTGCAAAACATACCAGTGTTCTTTCTGGAGGAAATGAATACCCTCACAGACAAAATTATTTTCTACTCTGATCGTAGATATTTAATACTGATGGAGCATGAGGGAAACAGACTCCAGAAAGGGGCCAGCTTCACATGTACCATCAGATTAGCATCTCCCAGTGCCACCACTGCAAACAGTATGCTGGGCAAGAGGGTCTGTTACTCTGGCCTTCCTCAGCATTTTATCATTTATTTCATGCTCTTATTCTCATCTATAAAACTGGATCCTCAAAACTGGTTTTGTAATCATGTTTGAGGAACAGTATTAGGAAGTCTGATGTCATATTCTCTGGGTTGGGTGCACCGTACACAGCAGCTTTTCCAAACTACTAGCCACATTTCAGAGAGGAGTTCATCATCAGAATCAGGGCAAGGAGTCCCAGAAACAGAGTGGTGAGCAAGCAGTAAAGACAGAGGGGAACATTAACTAAATCACAGTCATGCACAGTTATGGGCAAGGTATGGGAGGTTTTTGACATTAATGGGGATCCTGTACAGGCAAAACAGATGCAAGCTTGTTTTTGAAAGGGTTAGGGAAAGAACAAGGAATAGTCTAAAGAAGTCTGGGTGCCCTCATAGCTCTATTTTTCACAATTCAGTGATTTCTATGACTGTAGTTTTGAAGGGTAGCTGATGTCAGACAAGTTAAACTGCAGGGGAGCAGAAGAATATGGATACTATTCATACTATTCCCAAAAATAGAAGGCAAAAACACAATCACTCTTAGAGTCTGGGGTTTGGCTGCTGAGGTTTCTGTGCAGATGAGAGCAAACAGATTGAATTTTGTGTGACTGGAACAGAAAAGCAGCATGAGGGGTGGAAAGGCAAAGAAATGTCAAGAGCACGAGTACCACTAGAAGGCTATTAGACATGCCTGTTGTCTTTAGACCAAGCTGTGAAGTGACTGGTTGTGGCAAACTAGAATGTACAGATTGAAGCACACAAGCACAGTAACTCATCCAACTATTCCCATGACCCACAAACACTGAGCCAGTGAATGTGATAGACAAGAGCAACGGGAAGATGCTGCAGTCACTGCTGTGCCCAGTGTGCTCAGGCAGCAACACGTCTGCAATGGGCGCAGTCCAGTCACGGACTCAGAAGCATGTTTGTACCTGCACTCATTCATTCATCATCAACAGCATGTTGCAAACCATCATAAGAATGCCAGTTACTTGCCAAGACACAGAGATTTCTCCTGTCTGACACTTGAGCTGGGCACGGCAGTAACAATACCAGATTCCAGCTGGGTGCTACATACAGCTCAGTTTGAGTTTCACATCATGGAAGCATTTGTCATTATCCCATTCAGCTGAGCACAGCAAATACATGAGCAGCACACCAAGTCCTGGTGTGGCTCACCCTGGCCTGGTATCAGGCTGACTGGTGGCACACAGCCTTGCTGCCCCCACCACAATGTGACACATAAGGATGAGTACAAGCACTGAAAAGCACTAATTGGTGGCAATGCTAAAGACCTACTAGAAGCTGTGATACAATCATGATGTGTGTTGTCAACCCTATGCATTCATAAAGTTAACAGGAAAGCCTACAATCACTTCTTCCTGCTGTGCTTTTTCTTATTCGTTTGTAGCACAGCAACACTTTGCCACCCACAAAAAAGGCCAGGATTTCACTGTGCTAAGAGATGTACAAACAGAGAGCAAAAAAAAGGTGGCTTCTATCCACAAATACATCTAACTACTTGGTGAAATGTCACCATCCATATACAGCCATTTGCTGAGCAATTCATCTGGCATCTCCCCAGTCTGCTAGGCAACATGACCATCAACTTTGCAACGCCCAAGAGCTTGCACTGTTAAAGAGAGTATTCAGGCCAACTTTTCCCATGTAAATGCTGCTCTCTGCAAACTCTGTGTGGCTCTAGATTATCAAGTTTCTGTATATGAATGTTTTAATATAATACTGTGTGTTAAAATGAATGCTTCGCTGAAGTAGCAGCTGCAAATGTTTTACAGAACAAACCCTACAAGTGGTTTCTCTGTTCCCAGCCACTAAAAACTGACTCACAAACTCATATTATCTGGTACTCCTCAGAAGGGGTGGAAGTCTCATGTGTTGGAAGAGTTGAGCAGTGTGGTGTCTAAACTGTCCATGCCAGGCCTTCTAACCTGCCTGTTCTGCAGCTCTCCGTCCAAGTACTCATTTTCTTACCCAAAACTTCCACTTGGTGGGTCTTCCTTCTCATCATCCATCTTTCTTCCCTTTTCTCTTTCCCTTCCTTTTCATAGACCAGAAGAGTTTAAGGACTTTTATACAAAGTGCTAAAGGCAAGTCCCAAGGCAGGGTGTAGGAGCACCTGATGATATTTCAAGATCTCAGCAGCAGACCCAGATGCAAATGGAGGGATCAGGAGCCATGGCTGTGCTCCTCCGTGCAGGGGTAAAGAGGGTGCCTGAGTAAAAGCACTCCTGGCTGTGTGTTAGAAGTCCTGAGACAGTTAAGTATTTAGCAGAGGAAGGAGAAAGAGGAAGGTGAAGCGCAGGAAGGATCTTGGCAGGACATCGAAGGTAGAGCATCATGGTTGAAGAGCCTGGCTCACTTTGTCACAGGTCTCCCCAACGTGACTGGCTGTTATCTATAGCTTCACTGATGAGACAGCAGAAGCTCAAAAAATGAGGAAGGAGGAGCTGGGCAGGGAGGTGCCCTTTGGAGTAGAAAGACCAGAACAGCAAGAACAACTTGAGGGCAAGTTCTCATCAGGGGTATGGGGCACAAACACTCTGGAAAAGAAAGGCTGGATGCAAAACATATATGAATATGTATTGTGTGAGATCAAGCAGAAGGAAGAGTAAAGCACAACCAGCTATTGCCACAGGAAAATCCACCAAGGGTGGGATACTTCCCCACCTATCCCCAGCCATCACCAGCATGGCTCTGACAATGCTGGTATGTTTTTTTCTGACTCTGAACAGATTTCTTACTGTATCAAGCACACTGCAGCAAAACCAGCTCAGGGAATTTAATTAGAATTGAACACAGTTAGTAGTGCTGTGGGAGAAAACAGACTCAGCAAGGAGAGCTGATGCTCTGAGGTTGGTATGGAGGTCTCCAACCCTCAAAATGTTCAATATAGGACTAGGTGTTGCCACCCTTATTCATGTGACATGGTTTACTGCAAGAACACTCTTACTGCAGCCAGCAGTCTGGAGATGCTAGGCTTTTCTCCCAAACACTGCAAAAAACAGCCAGCAAGGATGATATTCCCTGTCAGCGCAAATGTAAAATACCTCTGAAGTGGATGGTGCTATACTCCTGTGTGTTTCCATAATGAAGCTGGACTGCTGTTTAAAATACAAACTTGCCCTGGAGCTCTTTTACTTGTTCATCCCTAGAATATGAATCCAGACATTTCCTGGACAGTGTAGCCCAGCAGCAGTAGCAAGGGCCAGCAACTGCACTTAATGAAGCCATGGAATAGCTGAATCAAACACATTCAAATCTGTGTAATAAAAAGGTTCCATCTCATCTTTTTTCTATGCTGAAAGCTGTTCAATTACCTTTTTAAATAGTTTTTCATACCTTCAATAAAAATAACCATTAAAAAAATTAGCAAACCTGGAGGATTGCTTTGGAAAACACCTTAATTGCTAATCAGAAGTCAATTTTCATAGTTTATTATAAAAATTGGTATGAAGGAATTATCTTCTGTGGTCAGTCAGGGACTGGCAGGTTTTCATATTATTTTTTTCCTTTCAAAAAGATAGAGCTTTGCAATTGAATTCAATGTAGTACTCTAGACAATTGTTGGATGGGATAGCCATTCCATCCAATAAACATGCAGAAATTGTAATTGATATTTTATAATTAAAGTCCAAACTGAGAAGGAATAGTAATAATTAGTGGGGAAAGTACATAATAAGATCAGAAATTACATTATAGCTGAGAGATTCCCTTTAGGCAAAGGAAACATATTACCCTCAAGATTTCTTAAAACAAAATCAGTATTTTGCTTTTTGGGAATGGTTTTTTGTCGTGTTTTTTTCTTTTGAAGCACACTTCAGACTCCAGTAGCCACTAAAAGGATGATGCATTTGTCTGAGGAAGAGCTAATAGTCTCATTTGTACTGTCTGATTCTCGAATGTCCCAGATAGGAGCTAGTCATTCTCACTGCTAAGTGTTGTGCAAATACCAAGTAGGAGAGAACATCTGTCCCTCTGGGCTTCCCAGAGAACCTGATATCTCAAAACACAGAGCAGGCTGTGAGTGCTAATAAGAATTTTTCACCTTCTACCTCTAAAGGTTTTATTCTCCTCCTCTTCTCTCATTAGAAAACCCTGGCAAGCATCCAGGCAGAGGTGGTGACCAGGGAGGATCTGTAGCATGGACTGTAATGCCTGGCCTGGCACCGGGCAGTACAGCATTCTCAAGGCAGTGGATGCCTGGACAGATATATGCTGGCCTCGGACATTTTGGTGTCCCCCCAGGTCATGCCACACATCTGGAGCTCTTGCAAACCTGTTTCTGTGGAGGTCTCCATGAACCATGAGAAAACACATAACGTCAAACTGTTTTCACCACCAGCTCTTGACATCCTTCTGCTGTGAAATTCCAGGGAGCACATACTCCTCACTTCCATCTGCTGTCTCTCTGAGCCTTCCATACATGATGGGTCCAGGCAGAGAAAAAAAAAGGCTTACACTGGCACCTACATATTGCCTTGGGAAAATGTCATTTCCATTTTGCAGGGTTCCTCACCTCTCCTTCCTGGTGCCATTTATTTGTGTTTACTCCCTGATATGTGGTACAGCAAATGGAAAATATGGCTTAAGAACTCTCTCAAGAACACTTGTCAGCAATGGCCTCCTCTCATTCTTCTATTCTTTTTTATTTAATTTAAGGCACACAGACTGGTAACAAAGACTTTAAAAGCTGTGAAGAATGTAGTATAAGAAAACTATTTTATTAAAGCATTAAAAAATCGCTTCTTAGCTCTAACATTTTCAAAGGCTGTTTTGTCATCTTTCTCCTTTTCCTCACACCCTGCAGTTCTCCTTAAGAAGCTCTTTCACACAGGTTTCTTTCCATCACTGGAGATTTAAGGTCCGAATAAATTTTATTCTCTTGATTGAGGAAATTCTATGCTTTCCTGGCACTCATGACTTTGGGCTCACCACCAATCCAATGCAAATCCAATCCACCTCACCATTTACTTCCCTTAATTTATCAAAGTTTGCAATTTTGAAGTAATAACAGTAATGTATTTAGAAAACTACTTGGAGGCTTTTTTTCTTTAGCCTATCCACTTACAGAGACTGATTAAATGTAATCAAATTATGAGCAACATTACCAGCTAATGTAACAATAATTTTCATATTATCCAGGAACAACGTAGGATTATGAGTCACACACAGTCTAAGGCCAAACTGTAAAAAATGTGGTCATCCTGCTACACTGTACTGTTCCACTGAAATATCTGTCAGTATTTCTCCCTTATAGAATGCAATCTCTGCACATTTCTAAATGTAAGAAATTGTCAGACGCATAGCAACATTCTGCTAAAGCCTTTTCAGCTGTCCTTCTCTGAACTGAATTTGACTTAAACAGATTCCTCTTCCCCCATATTTTCTTTTCATTTCTTTCAGTCATATTTCTTGCATTTTTACACTACTCCTCCATGACATTTTTCTTCATTTCTGCTGCTCCTCATCAGTGCTTACTTTTCAATATCTCTGTTACAATTTGGATGACAAGTGGGACATATCTCTATTATCTTAACAATTTTTAGTTTCATATCCTACACTTTTGAGCCTTTCTCTTAGTTCCTGAGTATTCTGCCCACCAGCACTGTTCTCTAGCTATACTTAGACTGCAGACTTCCTATTTCTTTAGCCAAAGACTCCCTGGCCACATATACCCACTTCTAGTTTCTAGTTTTTCATTTCCCAGATTCTCTCTCCTCTGCTCGCCCTTCTGATTTCTGCCTGCAGGGTCACACTGATCTCCAATTAGTTTTCAATTTAAGTAGACATGTAAGTAGTCAGAATTTGCCCATTCATTGTCCGCATAGACATGTATAGACAATAAGGGAGGGATTTCCTAACCATGTTCACAAGCAGGCACCTGCATATACTCTATTGTTATAGCCAGTGCTACTTAAGTCAAACCAACCACCAGATCTTGGGGAATGATTCAGTTCATCCTAAAATAGCCATCTATTTATTCAGTTGATTCGGTATAAAATGTATAGGTGATCATTTTAGATGCTCTGTCACACTCAACATAGCACCTCGTGCCTGTTCCAGAAGGCTTTGAATCCCCCAAGGTCCCTGCACCTCGTGTGCCTCAATATCTTGTGTGCAACTGGGCTGGATCCCATCATTTATTGAGCTGAATTGTGTCCTTAGCAGCTGGTGGGCTGAGTCACCTGCTGGCATCATTGCCTGTGGGACTAGAGCTCAGCTGCCCACACTTTGCAACCTGTGCCATTTTAGGTGTTTCTGTTTGACTCACCTTTGCAAGAAAATCTGCAGATAGTGTCGCATACATGGAGGTCTGAGATGCCTTTCAGTCACCCCGATGTTTATGTTCAGCCCTCCGAACCTCTGCCACAGCTCCCCCCTGACTCCAGCACGGTGACTCTGCTCACCAGACACGTCTGTCCCATGGTCCCCGTGTCAGCAGAGGCATCTGCTGCACCCCATCACTTCAATTCCCTGGGTTAGTCACCCCAGGCCCCTTGGCAGCCACAGCCATTCACCCCCATCAGATCTAAAAGTGGATCAACCACACAAAGAGTATTAACCATGTACTAACATCTCTGTGCAAAGAAGCATAGAGACTTCACATGATTCAAATATTCTGCAGTTAAAACAGAAAGATGATTTAACAGGAAAGCGGTGAATAGGAATGTTCTTGTGCCAGAGCTGAAATTTATCAAGAAAGTTTTACAGATACATGCTAATTGTTATGGATGCCTATCTGCCTTCTTTAAATTTCTAATTCAAATAATACAATCATCTAATTAGGGAGAAGAAATAATGCTAGGTGACCGTGGCACACTGAAAATAATAAGTAATTTGTGGGCTAATAGAAGTGTTCAAAAAATGCACTTCACTGAATTAAATGCATGTAAACTATTAAGAATATTTAGAAATAATGACACTTGTTTAGATGTAAGTTCTGTAAGTTCTGCACGGAAGTATTGAGGACAGAGCTGGCTTTATCTGATAATTCATTCAAAGTGGATAATCCCACTGCCTCTACTGACTGAACATTCCTGTATGGTCAACAAGGACAGACAAAAGCGAAGAGCAAAGGAAATATATGTTCATTCAAATATCAGCTAAGAAAAAAATGTTAAGATGTTGAGGTTTCCTGGAAAATATTAAACAAATGTTCAAGGATGCCCTTTATCAGTAAGAGAGAAAATACAAGTACATACATGGATTGCAACTTTGTAGTTTAAGAGACTTAACCAAAAATGAAAATATACTTCTGATTCCAGGTGAGGGACAAACCCCATTTTGTTGACATTTTCATCAGCAGGTTAGAAATTTTATGACATGAAACTAGGCTTCTATCTTTGAAATACCCAGGCACTGAATGCTACTGAGGTCATGGTAACATGTAACTGACAGCAGGATAAATTCCTCTGTCAAATTTTAATCTGATTTAAATTGATATTTCAGAGACCAGGTACCTAAATCCCTATTTTAAAAAAATGTCCTTAAAGCTTTAATCCTTCCCTCAATTACAGCATTTTAAACTGGCTTCAGAGTGGTTATTTTGGATTTACATTAGCACAAGTGAGATTAGAATAGGAGCCAGAGGCAGTTCACATTCCATGCAGTTCCAAACAGCAGAAAGACAAGGGTTGAAGCACACTGTCAAGTGAGATAACTTGGATTTTCACCTAACATACCTTAAATTATAGGATATTTTGAATGTGCGTCCCTTTGTGTTTGTTCACCTAACTAAATAAAAACACTAGTTCCATCTAGAGCATGTGATTTATTTTTCTCTCTTAGTTAAAAAATCCCAGCAACAACAAGCAATAAAATCCACTGAAACAGCTTTAATTACTTGGTAGCATGATCTAAAGTGTTTCTTTATGTTATTTACAGATATTACTGTCTGGTGCTTTAAAAGGAGAAGAAACCCATTGAAAGTGGGAAAGAAAAGTGAACATAATGGTTTGTGTAGAGGTCATAGGACGAAGAAATTGTAAGGTTATGAAGAATGTCATGGTATATTGAGGGCTCTCATGGGAATTAATCAAGTGACAGAAAGTCTGTAAAATGCTATTGAATCTTTCTTCCTAGTTTGTGGTAGGATCAATTATTTCTTTGTGCTCTCTGCTAAGTGTTTCTCTCATCTATTCTTCAAAACCTCTCCCATGTCAAGTGTTCTAGAGGTGCTCTCTCTTTCACAGTATATTTCTGTTTGCCTATGACATTTGTCCTTTGAGATTTTCTAATCTCACCATAGCATTCACTTAAATGTTTAGTTAGCAGTACACTTGGCACTATATATACTGGCTGAACCATCTGTCTCCAGAGAGCTATAAAATGGAAATAAATCCCATTACCTGCTTTCTATCTCAATTAATCTGAATTAAGTGGCTTAATTCAGGATTGGAAAACTGCCTAGGTTACCGAGATTGTCTTTACTAGATTATCCACCACAAAAATCCAAGGGTTCTCCAAGATGTTCCATGTGCTTTCCCACAGGCTCCCAGAGAAACTGATGCCTTAGGGTGGAGACAAGGGGTCTGTACAGTGGGTGGGCACTGGTTACCTGGCTGCACCCAGAGGGGGGTGGTAAATCCTTTTTAAACTGGACACTGCCACCAACAGGGTCCCCAGGGACTGAAATTGGGCCAATGCTGTTTGATGTCTTCACGAGTGATCTGGGTGATGGGATCAATCCACCCCGATGGGGTTTGCCAAATGAGACCAAACTCAGTGGGACAGTGACACTTGGGAAGGGAGAGCCACCTGCAGGAAGGCCTGGATGGGCTGTAAGAGTGGGCTGACAAGAACCTTCTGGAGTTCAGCAAGGACAAATGTGATGTCTACACAGGGGAAAATAGAATTCAGGAGTGCAGCATGGGCTGGGATCTGCCTGGCTGGAGAGCTGGGGACCCAGGGGACAGCAAGCTCAGGGTGAGTGAATGTGTGCTGCTGTGGCAAAGAAAGCCAATGGGATGTTGGGCTGCCTTGACAAGGACAACCTTTATCCCACTCTATTCAATGCTTGTCAGGCCACACCTGGAATACTGTGTTCAGTTGTGGTCCCTGCTAATCAGAAAAGTTGTGGATAGAAGGTCCAGAGAAGTGCCACAGTGATGATCAAGGGACTGCGAAGCTTTCCATGGAAGGAAAGTATGAGAAAATCATGTTTCTTCATCCTTGGGACTTAGGGGAGACCTTATCAGTGTTTAACTGCTGTTCTTGTATTTAAAAGGTGGCTACAAAGACGTTCCATACTCCCTTTTTGCAAGGAGTCCCATGGAAAACAAAGGTAGTGGGTACAAGTTATTCCTGGGAAGATTCTGACTGGACATGAGGAAAATATTTCACAATGAGAATAATCAGCTGTTGCAATAACTTCCTCAGAGAAGTGGTAGACACTGTTAAGATTTCTCTGGATGGGGTACTGGCCTATATTGTCTAGACTGTCCGTCAGCAAAGAAAGGTTGTACCAGATGCTCCTTGAAGTCCTTTACAAGATGGTATTCTGAAACTCTTTGGTTCTATGAGAATCATCATGTAAGCTGATCCAGTTATTTCACAAGCAAGGTTTGCCCTTACAATATGAAGGATCAGAGTCTCATATATTCTAGATATCAGAATTATGCCTCTAAACGAGTCCATACTCAACTGAAAGTGATAGGAAACTCCTGACATGACTCAGCCTCCCTGAAACCTGAGGCAGTAGGGTGACTGCCAGCCATGTACTATATGGGAGGATTGTTTCCCCATCATGCTTTAGGCAGAGTGTACCCATCAAATGTATGTACCCAGTGACATGCAGAACACCTCAGGAACACTGCCAGGCCTCCAACACTGTCACAGAGTGTGCAGCACTCCCAGACTCTCTTCTGTGTCAAGTCTGTCTGGTTAAGAATGTCTCAGGTATTCCAGGACATTTTGGAGGGGTACAGAAATCTGTGGTTCAGTGCTATAATCACTCCTTAAATGTAAGCATTGTTCAATATCTGGAACCTCTGCTGAATTGAGTCTCCAGTTAGTCCTTGATGGTTTGGGGCTGCCAGAGCATGGTGGGGAAAGCTGAACTGTGCTCTCTGAGGAAATCAAGGGTAGTGTCAACTGATGCCATTCTACCCTTGTCAGCAAAATGCAATGAGTCTTGCACTGTACCATTTTTCCCAGATGCTACATTTGCTGCTTTTATTTCTTTCTAATAAAGTGTCTCTCTGTTTCCTTTGATGCTGGACGAAACTTTTAAATGGCCATTGTCTTAGATTGAAGCAGCCTTACACCTTCCTGAGTTGACTGGCAGCATTTCTCTGCCAAGCCTTTGAATGGTGCACAGCAGAGAGGGCAGAGCTGAGACTCTACATGTAAATACGATCATGGTGTTTATAAAGTATCAGCCTCTAAAATCAGCAGAAGACTTGAGTCTCTCTGTGCTCTCCAACTCAATGATTTCACTGGGGTTTGGGTCAGGCACTGATACTGCACCTCCTGCTTAATCTTCATGCCCATTACCAGGCAGTGTGACCTGACTGCTGTGCATCTAATTTATACATGTTTCCTGTATTTATTGTATGGTTCCTTGCCTTCCTTTTATCGTATCGAGTATTTGTGGAAGCAACACATGTTCTGGGAAGAATCAGATCTTAAATTACTATATCCTTGAGGCAGAAAAACAATCTGGAAAGACATTAAATGGCTAAAGAAAAATCATCAAAAAAATTTTATTGATTATGTCAGTCTCATTCTCTTGACTCACCAACATGTTTCTCTGGGGTTTATGCTTGCAGAAATATTTTGAGTTTGACAGAGGTATTCTGTAAAATAAGAGTAATACAGTGATGAATCAAGCCCTTGACTTACCAGGTATTCATGCTAAATCTCACTGTTCAAGATTTACCATTTGATGTATGTCTTGCTAAATGGAAAATTTGTTGTCATGATGATGTTCAAGGAGTAGTGTTTGCTTTCTCTATTAATTGGCTATGCTAGTGTATTGGCAGTTGTCCCAGAGACACTGATAAAATAGAGTATATAAAACATGTATCATAAAGTTTGCCTGGTATAAATAAAAAGGTCATGACTCTCTTCCCTGATGCCTGTCAGTATGTTTTGTATTTCCTTTCTTCATATTGTGCTGTTCCTTGTTTTCTCTAGTGGTATTTTTGCTAGTAGTAGTAGTAAAGGGTAATTTAGGAAGCTATTGAAAGGCTTTCAGAACATCTAGCTGAAAAAGGAAAGTATCCTGAAAAGACCCATGGAACCAGACAAAATGTCATTCATTCAAACATTTTGTGTAAAATAAGCTAAGCTCATAAGCAATGAAATATAATGGAGATTTTGATTTGGAAATGCAGGGCTATTTATGCTACAGAAAAGAGAAAATGCCTTAGTTTCAGAGTGACAAAAAGGAACTGTTTCAGATTCAATCTTCCTGTCTTATCAGTGACCTTCAGCTTCCTCTTCCCTGTACTGCCTAAGGTAATAAAAATGCCAAGGAAACATGAGGGTAATTCCTATGCTCCTGGAACTTAGTTTGTTCATTAATTGAGACGCATTCTCTTAAGCTCATTGATTGCTTTTAGGAAAGACATCTCAGCTACCTATTTGTGCAGGGCAGTTACTCAGCTAAGCCTGAAATCAGTGGTTCATGAAGGCATACCCTGTTTAGCCTACTAGATACTGGGAATCCTCTTTTGGGACATGTAGCAGTCCCTACACATGGTACGGGGCTGATACCTGCTACCAATTTCCTATCGAATAACTATTGCCTTTGAAACTCTGATCTGCATACAGCATAAAGGAAATTACCTTTTCTGCACAAGCAGAAAAGTTCTTGCCTGATTTCTCTCGGAAACAGAATTTTTCTTCCATTAACCAAGAAAAAAGTTGCACACTATTAACATTTCATAGATGAAGTAAACCTTCTTAAGTATGTACAGCTTACATATAATTTCTTTATGTATAGCTGTCCCTTTCATCCTGCTGAGTAATTAAGGATACAGTTTTAAAGATTTTTTCCAACCTTAACGATTATGTGATTCCATGAGCCTGAAGTGAACCTGAATAAACTATTTCATTACCAAAGCCCACAATCAGGGTGCTTGATATTCACTCAGAAAAGCAGTAGCCTTACGATCCCAGCTGGTGTAATTGACACTGCCTGCCTTTTTTAACCTCTCTCACCTCCTGTTTCTGAATATCTTGTGAGAATATTTTCCATTCCTGGCTGGTACTGAGCTACCTTCCTCCTCACTCTGCTGTGCCTTGGGCAGAGATTTCCCAGGAGCAGGTTGGAAGACATGACTTCACCATGACACAGAAATCCTAGCTTGAAATTTACTCCTGATGGTCATTCTGAAACACAAGGTGGGCTGTGCTGCCTTCTACATCTTCTCTGTTTTACTCTGGTGGTAAGAGGAAACAAGACTCTATTTCCTTCCTTCATCTTCCAAATCCTACTTTCCTACTGCAGTACCCAGGCTGGCAGTGTCCTTCACCATCCCAGAGCTCGTGCTGTGACACACCACTCTGGGGAGGAGATTAAAGGCATGTGTGAAGCAGGGAGGTGAATCTGCAAGCCAAAACAATTCATAACCACCTACCTACAACCTTACAACCAGCTAGGCACCTCCCAGGTTAAAGATCGTCAGCCAGCTGGGAAGGGACCAGTTTGGGTCTTTATTAAACAGGGCTTTTAAAAGTCTGGGGAGAGTGAGCACTGTCAAACCTTACACCTAAACCTTGCCCTGAAGTTTTTGCTGCTTTCACCATGAAAGCTTATGTTCCATGCACAATAAGTAAAACAACATTTTGCATCAAATTTGGACATATTTTTCAACACATTTCATTAATGTGTTGAACGAGGCAAAAGGAAAACTGAGTATTTTGCATGGTGCTGACCTGACATACCTTCTTTCTCTATGTATGTTATTTGAACCCATCCTCTGTTGTCTTGTGAGCTGTTGACGATTACATCTAAAACGTTATCTTTGAAACACAGCATGAAACTAATTACTGTCACCCGTATCTCTAGGCACCTTGGCTGCAGCCCTGATTATTCTTAGCTCCAGATCAAGAAAACCCACCCACCCCTTATTTTATAAATTCTTCATTTATAGATTTTTCTCTGCACTGTCTGTACTTCAGACACATCTTTTAGACAAGGAAATATAGTCAAGGACATTTCTTTGACCTAGTCTCCATTTCCAACTTTCCCAAAATTCTTTGTAACCAAACCTGCACAGAAACTTTGTCCTTGAAGCAGCTATATCAGAAGCAATGCCAATGACCTCAAAAAATTACCTAAGGTGAATCTGATGTCAGTAAAGAAAGGGTCTTCTGTCTCTTTTTTGGAGATTAGTTTTTGCTGCTAGATTAAGGCTTCAGCCTTCCTTTTTAGGAACTTTAACTTATTATTTATTTGGTGTCCTAAGCCCTTTAAAACCTGTCTAGTTAAATCTGAGATATTAAGACCTTTTGAAGCATATGAGAAGTACCAGAAGGTCGTTCAAAAGAAAATAGTGCAACTTGTTTGAAAGGAGAAGAGCCAGGATGATCTCAGGGATGGCACAGCAGGCAGTTCAGCTACAGTAACAACCAGTCAGCTACTAGTTTTCTATGTCCTAGTAAGAATGAAAAGAAAAAAAGAAAATCACAACAGCAAAAATAACAACAACAAAACTCCCACAACAACAAATCCTACGCACAAAAAAACCCACAAAAAACACCAACCAACCAACAAAAAACCCCCAAAAAACCCCAAACCAAAACCAAACTTGAAAAAAAAAAAAAAAAACAAAACCAAAACCCACCAAAAAAATCACAAAAAGATAAGAGAGAATAAGGGGAAAAATAGATGTGTAACTGTTGTAGATTTGTCCAGGAGAGATTGTGTTAAACTCATTTAATTTCCTGCTGAAACATAGTTTCAGGCTTTGCAGATAAAAGCAAGGCATTGTTGACTTACATCTCAGCTTAGAAAGGCTGTTGCCTCACTTTAAGCAGGTTCTCATACGGAAATTGGGGGAAAATCATATTAGAGGGGTNTTAAACTCATTTAATTTCCTGCTGAAACAGAGTTTCAGGCTTTGCAGATAAAAGCAAGGCATTGTTGACTTACACATCTCAGCTTAGAAAGGCTGTTGCCTCACTTTAAGCAGGTTCTCATATGGAAATTGGGGGAAAATCATATTGGAGGGGTGAAAAATAAGATTGGGAAATGTCCCATTGAGCCAGAAATGAACAAACCAGCCAAAGACAGTAGGAAAAGTTTACCAACAAGTAAACTTTATGGGGCTTCCTCCTCCTCCTTTCATTTTCTCTTTTTATTTTATCTTTCTTTCTGTTTCCTCCATCCTATCTTGCAGGAGTTGATGGCAGCTTCAGTTCTCTCCCAGCTCAGTGACAGCCCAGAGGTGCTGAAGATAACTATTACTTTCAAGAGCTGAAGAACATGAGAGAGATTTGAGTGCAAGTTATGGCTACATCTGACAGGTATTGTCACCATGAGGGGATTAGCAAAAGACATTTAATTTTCACTCAGCAACACCAGTCTTACCCAACAGGGAAACATGTGAGCCCACCTCAAAAATGCGTTGTTTAATTGCTTTGAGTTATCCATCCAGTGTTACCTTTCACCTCCAGTCTCTGAGGGTGTTCCTGCCTCACACATGCATTCTGGGTCCCAAATGTTATGTACAGCAGCAAAGTACAATGCCAGGGTGACCTGTCTTCTGGTCAGAAGGGGCCATGGGACTCACTGGCTTCCTTTTTCCCAGTTGCAGGGATCTCCATTGCTCTTGGCTGTGTTCAAAACACCCAGGCAGAGGCACCTACCCAGTGCATGGACTAGTTGAGAGAAGCACAGCACTGCCACCCCTCTGTACCCAAGAAGACTTTGCCACCTCCCCTCCACCACTGCCTGGAGCGTGGGACCTGCAGGCAGGCACTGCTCCTCTGCACATCAGGATGGAGGGGAAGTTTGGACCATCTGAAAAGATTTTCTTTTTCACAAATGGAAAATTGATTTTTTTTTTCCTTAGGGACGGTCAGCAGAACCATAGCAGAGCAGGAACAACTGGCAGAAAAGGCAAACAGAGCCACCATGTGTTTCCAAAAATGCCTGGCTGTGACTTGTTTCTAGAGGACCCAAGGAAGCTACAGTTCCACCCTGACACTAGCTGCATACATGTTACTCCATAGGATACTGTTTGCACTTTTTCTGACAAAATATTTAGTATTCCTATTCTCCCAAGTCTCCGCACAGGAAACTTGGCATAAATTTGCTTCTTATTCTCTGGAGAAGGCATGAGCCACGTAACTAAAACCCGCTTTACACCACACTATAAAAAAGTAAGAAAACCCCAAATCAAAACAAAAAAACAACACAAAACTCACCAAAACATATTTAAATCTGGCTTTATTTTTCATCTCTTCTATTTCCTAGGGATGAAAAAATGCTTTTAATGCTCTGGTTGCCGATGGTTCTGGAGTGTGAGTCCCAAAGATGCTCTGGGAACAAACTTTGTTGCATGAACATGTCAAGTCCAAGAACCCTCTAGAATAAGTGAGCCCAAGGACCCTCTAGAGTAAGTAGCCAGGCCACAGGTTTAGTTCATTGATTTGTTACGGGTCAGAGAGAAGCTAATTGTGTGACACTGTACAGGATGTATCATCATTACCATTATTCATGTTTAGCATGCCAGTGTCTAAAGTCCAGCCATGGATGAATCCTTGTACAAGATTATCTGACAGCCCCTGAATCATGAAAGTTTTGGTTCAATAGCCAGAGAAAGGGTTGGGAAAAACATCTAACACACACAACATTCATGCATAGTGTGTAGGTTAAACAAGCACGAGTGTGATAAATGGAAAAGTGACTGCAAAATAGATGAGAAAGAGCAGACAAGGCAAGAACAAAAAGGACAAAACACACGTTTTAAAGAACTGACTTTCTCTTTAACCTCAAGATCCTATGTTTTCACCAAACTTAGAATCCAGTCCAAATGTTCCCATGCACATTCTCCAGTCACAACCCAATCCACCTGAGCAGGGCTTGAGGAAGTTGCTGCATGAGAAATACAGGTTGTCTGTCAGTTTGCAGGTTTATAAATTGTTCTGCCTGTTTAGATCTTTCATCCAGACATGGGAACACAGCTCCCAGTTTGATTTCTATTACTGGCAAGTATCCATCCTCCAGTCCCATCTGTTATGCTTAGCCTGCCTGACACGCACAGCAGACTCAGTCCTGAGGGCAGGCTGGCAAGGGGCTGGTGCACACTCGCATTCCCTACCAGTGACTGAAATGTATATACCAGTGTTTTCTGCGCATGGGAAAGGCGAGAGCACCCAAATGTCAGGAAGAAGTTTGACGTCAATACTTCTAAATGCCAATACTCCACAGACGAGATAGCAACACCATTTGGACCTTTTTTCGTAATTCTGCTCTTAATCCTGACTCCAAAACAGGTCTCTCATTGTGTTTAGGAACTGTTGGGGTATTTCCAAATTCTCTTTTCTGCCATCTGGGAACCTTCAGTGAGTTTCCTTCTTTTTACTTTTTGGGTGCAAATGGTATGAGAGAAATACACAGGGGTATTCATCAACTTTGAGTTTCATCAGTTGTCAGCTTCCATCTTCTTGGACAATTCAGTTTCTCACCACCCCTTCTTTTACATCAACTACCAGTACCATTTACATGATGGTTTGTTCATGTTGAAGACTTTCTTCTGATCCTCAGATTGTTTGTGAAGACATCCCATGCTGTCTTTAACCATTGCACAAACAACTGTATTTTGAAGTGCTGAAAGTGCTGTGGAGAAGTCATCCCAGCTGGTGAAAGCACTTTTGCTGAGACCTGAGAAATGAGACTCTTGCAGTAGTATAAGGGCAGTATTAGAAAGCCTGAAAAAAAATAACTGATAATAGACCAATAAGCAGAAAAATTACATCTTCCTTCAATTGAGTTCTACACAAGATACTGAAAGTATAGTGTGGAGGAAACTGAGTGGATGAGGCAATATCCAAATATAATACCCAGTGATATGATACTAACTGAATAAAGGTATTGTTAGTGACTGTGACATTTTTAGGTATGAAATGTATGGATATTTATCCAATTAAAGCAATGTAAATTAGGTGTGTGATAGAAGATTGTGATGGAGGAGAACACATTATGCAATGTAGAGAAGATGAAATGTGCATTAAGGAAAGGCTTCTTTGAACATATGTTGGTGGACAGCCAGCCCCCCACCTTGTGCTGCTTGATTGCTGGCACAAAGTAACCTGTAGCTTTTCCCCATTGTGTGCCCCTGATGGACATGGTGTGCAGCTGAACTGTGCAGTTTTTGGTGGCCAAGTCCTAGGTTAAGATTAGGGTCTGAAATAACTGACTGTGACAAGGATGGAACATTTCCAGGACAGAGTGCTGACCAAGGGGAATCCTGTGCTGCCAACCTGTTCCCAACCCTCACGCTTTGGAAAAGTCTGCCCAGAGCCCAAAGGCTGTCAGATCTGTAAGCCAAAGCCTTTCAAGGACCCCCAGCTTTTGTTTCCACCCTCCTTACTGTGTGCATGGTCATCTCCATAGATCTGCTCTATTGCTCACCCTCACAAGGAGACTCTGACCTTCTTTCATTAAACCAGCTGAGAACTGATTTCTGCACTGAACCAGCAGAGCAGAGCAGCACACCTGCATGCAGTGTTTTGTAAGGCTGCAGCTAAATGACACCATATAGCCATGCAGCAGGTTTTGCCTCCCAGACTCACTGTAATGCAGTTTCTTTTAAAGTACTGAGCTATAGATACCAATCTAGTTAAAGTTACATATATAAAAAAAGCAGTTTCCCTAGAGGGATTTGGTATCTGATATCAGCTCTGAACAGCACAGTTCCCCTCTGTGGTTGACTAGCAAGGGAGTATCCCTGGGTTCCACAAAAAATTTGCACCGCTCATTGTATTAATCAGTTTTCTGCAGGTCATGGCTCCTTCCACACCTTCTCATTTGTCACATCGGAAAACATATGGCTCTTGCTCATTACTGCTTTGTGTCTCCCAAATTCATGCATGGATCCCATTGCCACACCACTTGCAAGCTGTTGTTTATTAAAGCAGTGGGACACAGGTGTTTCTTCTGCCTTTGTGCCATCATAGGCAAGGGAACCATGCAGAGATGGAGCCCATCTCATGCTCCACTGCATTTTTGCTCATGAGCTCTTTGGGTTTTGTGTGGCCTCCATGGACACTTTCAAACAAGCTTGCTGATGAGAGGAAAAAAATCCCCCTTCTTCTGAATGAATTCTGCCAGGTAATCAGAGCAGATCAGAGGAGCATGAAAAACATCCTGTGGTTCTGCATTTCTGTAGAGAGTGTCTGGTGGACAATCACAGAGGAAGGAATCAATGACTCCATGTCTTCTGAAGGTATTGTGCCAACAGAAAAGTCTGTCAAGTGAGTAATAACCAAAGAAGAACAAGATATCCACAGAAACACCAGGCAGAAGCACCCATGTGACTCTGTCACCTCCACCCTTTGCAGGTCATTGGATTCAGTAAGTTTTCGAGGTTAGAGCTCTTCTTTTCTTTGCCAGGGGGAAAACTCCTTGCTGAAGGAAATATGGTTCAGAATGATGTCTGTGGGATTTAATGTGCTTTGTCTTTCTCATGGGCTACCTAAAGCCCAAACCAGTGATTGTCTTGAGAAAATAATCAGTATCTGAAGTGCTGCATCAAAAATGCCAATTAAACAAGGTAGTGGGAAGGAAGGGAGAACATGATGGGGAAAAGGAATATTGGGAAGGATGCAAGATAAAATGGATTAACTTGCTGATGGACTTCAGCAGTTCAACCCAAATGTTACATTTTATCTACTCTCAGCAGGATATGCTATAGAGGAGGAAATCCAGCTCTAATAACTGATAGATATTTTCTATGGTTTCATAAGGTATTTTGCCTCTGTTGGTCTGGATTTTATACAACAGCCTGTCTAATGAAGTAGTTCTGCAGTCCTTTCCAACAGTTTTGAAGTACAGCATGTGTTGATTATCTCAGTTGAATGGATCTGAGTTCATTTATAAGTTGCTTTGTTTTGCCTTTTTTTTCACTTCTTTGTTCCTCCCTTCTCTGTCTCAAGCACACAAATTGTTTGTAAGGGAAAAACATATAAACAGTGTGATTCAGTACAATAAAGAACAGCTTGTTAAAAATGTGCTTTTGGTGTATGTGGAACACAAGTTTTTCCTTTTTCTCTCACGCCGTGGTACAGAACGCATTAGCTGAGGCTGCTCTGGGAGTTCCATTTTTAAACCTTCTTTTTTTCTTGTTCCCCTAAAAGCCTAAAAAAATCTCATTTTCAGTTGAAATTATATGTGTTTTCCTTTAAGCCAAAGACAGTGTTTTACAAAAGTTTGAATAAAACTCATACTCTTTTTAGTTTTATGGAATATATCAGAAACAAATCTTTCTAAAATGATTAGCCATGACACAGAAAATTTCTATTTTTTTTCATTTCCTCTTTTTATCAAGCTCAAAGGAAGACAATGAGAGCTTTTCTATCTTTCCACTGAAACACAATCAAATCCCATCCTTTCAGCCAAAAAATTGCATGTGACTCACTCTTGTGAGTCAGGCCAGCCTGTGGTTGCCATTAAAATGGACTTTAGCTCACAAGTCGAAGCCACTGAATGTCTGTTTAGTACACACAGTCACAATCATTCACTGAGCATCAACCTATATACCTGGACTGCACACTGACAAAAACACATCCAATGAATGTTAATTATGAGGCAAGGTTTCATTCTGGAGACCTATCACTGCATAAACTTCCTTAAAAGAACACAACTCTCTTAGCATCGGGACTGATGTGTTTGAGCCTGTTCCTATGGTTTTGCTTGCCCAGGCAAGCTGCAGAGGCAAGAATGCTTTGAATAAAAAATTCAAAGCTAACATGCTTTGAATAGCAAATAAATAATAGCATGCAGGAAGGGATGCAGTTCTGACTAGGAATCACCCAGGCACCAGGAATGGTTTGCATGAAGGGGAGAGGCACAGCACTCAGGCTGAGGGCAGATCTTGGAGCTAGGGAAGGGGACATGGGCCCTGGAAGCCTCACCAGCCCTTACATCTCCCATCTCCCTGTGCCCCAGGTGCTCTTGTTTCCTGGCAGCAGGATTTGCCTTGAGTCACAGAGACGGGGTGTGGAGAGCGAGAGTGGATGGGGTGGTGGATGGAGGGACCATGGGCCAGAGGCTGCGCTGCCGTGCTGGCACTTAACCGAGCATGAGGGTGCGGTGCTGCCTCCTCGCCATGCCCGTCCCCTCTCCCCTGCAGGGGCTGCATCTGTCACACAGGCAGGGCCATGGGGAGCTGTGCTTCAGTGCAGACAGACATTTTGTCTGGAACCCTGACGGCAGGAGCCAGCAGGGCTGGTGGCTGCAGGTGGAGAGAGCGGGGCTGCAGTCAGGATCTTGCCAGGCTGGGCTGGAGAGAAGGGAGAGAGGAGCAAGGCTGCCTTTGCTGCAGAGTGGGGATCAAAGGTTTTCTTTGAGGGGAAGAAGATAGGTTACATGTCAGGTCTGGAGGAGGTGGCTGGAGGCTGGGATACAGAGCATCAGGGTAGGGCAGAGCAGGCAGCAGATGCTGGGGCAGAGGAAGGGCTGAATGCATACAGAGAAGAAAGGGGAACAGGAACTAAAAATATCACAAACCACTGGTTGAGGGAAAGTATTTTAGGGCCTTCTTTTCTTTCTTTTTATAGCAAAAAGGAAAAGGGGACAGACTCTGGAAATATCAGCCCACATATTTTCTGACAAAGGAACCCATTTCTGGCCACAGGCTAATGAAACATGTGGAGGTACTGCGCAGGAGCTCCCAAAAGTCAGGGATACCATAGGAGTTGAACATGGACTGTATTTTTGCACAGTAGTCAAGGTGGTTCATGGAAAACTTCTGGCCTGGTAAGGAGCAGACTTTTCAGAGGTTTCAGAGAAAAGCTTACTCTCATGAGATTTTCATCTAAATTTGCAGACGTAAGAGGCTGAGGTGGCTTATAGGTACATTTTGAAAGAATATCTGATGTTTGGATGCTTATGGATATGTAGCATCATCCAGCTGAGTCTTTGCTCTCCTCCAGCAGAATTACTGGGATGAGGAACAGCTTTTGCTGCAGCATAGACTCGAGGAGAGCAAACATGATCAGATCCATCAAGCTGTTCCCTTAGCATGGCATGAACTTTAGCTCTAGAGCTTCTGAGAAGAGAATTGATCAGCCAAGTCTCTTGAAGATGGAAACCCTTAGGTAATTAGGAAGATGGCATTATTCAGAAGCCTTGGCTTTTAGTACCCTTTGCTGAAGAGTTGGGTCTGGGTAATTATAATCCCTGTGGGATAGGTTTCAGTGACTGACACTCTCCAGTGATGCTTTGGCCTTCATCCTTCCAGCTGCACAGAGAAGTGAAATTGCACACAGAAGCAGTTTTTGTTTGAATTTGCAGCAGCAGGCATTTGTGTGTGTGTGCGCGTGTGTATGCCTGTGGGTTTATTTAGGTTTATCAGTTTTAAATATAAGACATAGGTTGTGTGTACAACATTTCCCTTATGTCAGCACCAATGCCAGTCTATGAGTAATTAATGTATCATGATTTTTTAACTCCTTTCTTGCTGATAAGCTGCTCTGAAATCTCACCACGTCAAGTGAAAAATCCACTAACCTATATATACCATAAGTACAGAATACAAACCAAAGAGCAGGCTTTTATTCACCTGTTTAATGGAAAGAAAAATATTTGCCTAAATTAATGGACATATGAAATTATGCAAGACTCCTGAACTATTTAGCAATTACGTCTTTCTCAGCTCCTCATGTATAGTTAGAAATAAATACTAATGGATGCTGCTGCTGCTCTGCAGTTTACTACAAAGATTTTTCATTTTGGGCACAACCAGCCACACTTCTTGTTTTGACTAGTCCAAGGTATTTCTGTATTTCTGGAATTTTCACTATTTTTTCTCTGTGGAAAACCTTTGGCTTTTCACATATTTTCTGTTGATTTATTTGGTGTTCTTTTTCCTTTTAATTCAAAGTGAATTTTGGATTTCCTGGGTTACAAATATCTTTCTGATATAAGATATTACCCATCAGGTTACTGATGTGAATATCTAACCTGAAGACCAAATTAAATGAAATGATTGTTTCGAATAGAAGCTGTTCATTAGACTTTCTTTTCTCATGTTAAAATAACATCTGTGCCTTTTTTATTTAAGATTTTGTGATATCCTAAACAGTGCAGGGTAATTTCTTACCATGAAGGAGTTTTAGATGGACAGATTGCAATTAAATGTGAGCTGCCTATGGACCCATTTTGAGACTCTTTAGTTTAGGCTCTTAGGCTAAACTATCTGATTAAACAGTCAGAAACAGTGAGAAACAAGGACTTGGAGTTATAAAGCAAAAGCCAAAAATGTGTCAGAAATTAAGTCTGTGGAGAGGTGGAAATTTGCTTCTGTAGGTGCCTTACAGACTTTTACTATGCGTGAACTTGGCATTCAGGTGCATCAGGCAGAGGTAGCTCTGATCAAACAAGCCCTCAGAAAAATCCAGCTACGTGTGTAAATTCCATTACCTTGGCAAAGCCACTGGCCGTGAGGGCAGTATGGCAGTGTGCATGCACCCCAAAGATGCACCCATGACAGCATGGAGACAGGGAAGGTGAGGCTTGGCATTTGAAGGAAATGGAAAATTTGATCTGAAGATGAGTAGGTAAGGTAAAATACTCCTTCGTCAATTAGAGTAAAAGGCAGCAGCCACAAATCCAGCCTTTCACAGGTATCAGCATTTCAGTCCATACACAAGGATGTATTTACATTTCTCTCTCTCCATGATCTCTGTACTTCATGGGGGTGGCCCTCCATTCACTGCTCTATGGAACACAAACTCTTCACATACAAGACCATTTTGTGAGACTAACAGCCATCAATATTGCCCAGCCAAATACCTCATGGCTCCCTGCAGCACCTTCTGATCATGCAGCATAGGAATGATGTATTATCCCAGGCAGTTGCATATGCTGAAAGCTTAGCTTCCCACAATACCATTTTCTCTGCATCCATTTATCCCTTAATTGGTGTGATGCCACATGAAAGCCCATGCTCTCCCACATTTTCTCTCCTCATTGAAGATGTTCCCAGTGTATTTATGTCCTTCTTACAAACCCAGCACAGAAATGCTTTTTTGTATTTGCTCTGCCGGGACGGTATAATCATAAACAAGGGGTGCTGGTTTGAAGCCAGGGCAACAGAGGAGCAGGAAGGGATGCTGTAAACTTTGGGCTCACAAACGTGTCTCAGTAGCCTTTAGGCTCACAAATGTGGCAGTTATTTGAACCTGATGTTTTCTGACTTCCCAAGGCCGTCAAACACTAGGTTCATACTATGATGCAGGTGTAGTTAAAGACATTTTGTAGGCATACGAAAATTCTTCACGATGTTATGTGTGGTGATGCATATTGTGGTGCTCAGAGGACATGACTGTGGTCATTAGAACCACTAGAAAAGACAAATGACATCAGGAAAGGGGCAAAACAAGTAACAGAAGAGACTGTGTGGGTAGAAACTTAGAGGATAGAAATTAGAATAGAATAGAATCATTGATGTTGGAAAAGACCTTTAAGATCTTTTCTTTAAGATCAAGGCCAACTGTTATTCAAGCACTGCCAAGACAGTGACTAAATCATGTCCCTAAGCACCATATCTACAGATCTTTTAAATACCTCCAGGGATGGTGACCCCATCACTTCCCTGGGCATTCTGTTCCAGAGCTTGACAATCCTTTTGGTGAAAAAAGTGTTCCTAATACCCAAATTCAAAATCGTCTGGGACAGCTTGAGCCATTTAGTCTCATCACTTGTTACCTGGGAGAAGACACTGACCTCCACTTTGCTTCTCTGGACTTGCTCCAGCATCTCTTTGTCTGTCTTGTAGTGAGTGACACAAAACTGAGAACAGGATTTCAGCTGTTACCTCATCAGGACAATGCTCACTTTCCTGGTCCTACTGGCCTCACAATTGCTTATAAAAGTCAGGATGCCACTAGCATAAAAGATCAGATCCACCACCATCCACATCCCTGCACCACCTCTGCAGGTCAGGAGAAGAGAGGAATTATTTCTTCAGCTGCCAGGCCCTGCCTGAGTTTGTTTGTTGCTCTGATTGGTGCGAGGCACAAAGGCAAGTGCTCAAACCTGTTCCAGTTCCAAGGAATCTTCCACTGCTAAGAAGATCCACACCCACACAATGCATAAGCTTTGAGGAAGCCCAATAGATCTCATAATGAGTAATATTGTTGATTTGCTTGTACAGACGCTAGCAAACACCTTAAAACCTCACTGGGGAATTTCTTTTTCCTCACTTTATGGTTTAAGGGGCTTCCCACTTGCACATAAATTTGATTGTTTGCTTTTGGTTTTCTGTAACCATCTTTTCAGCTCATTACATGTCTACAACCAACAACCAGCACTAGACCAGTGAAAGTTAACCTCTTAACTATTTTGTGAATCTTGTTGGAAACGTTAACTCCCTGAAGGATTTTGACCTTCCATTTTAGAACACTGGTGCTGAAATGTAGGAATTATCCTCTGAACTATTCCAAGTCTCACCTAACTCCTATTGACAGTGTTTTTGATCTAACCCACCAAAAAAAAAGTTATTTATCCCACTGAATAGACATAGTTTCTGTTGCCTATGTGAAAAGACTTAGCAGTGCTGTTCAAAATTGAAGCATCTGCCTTGGTTTTTGCTTGTGACCCAGTCACCAGAGGTGGAACAAGACCATTTAGGTGCACCCTCAGAGGAAACAGCCACACTGCACAAAAAGCAGAGTTCTTTAGTTTATACACACATCCAGCAGAACAAGCAGGACCAAACACTCTCCAGCCAAACTGGGCAATCTTTTTTTACTTTGCAAAAGATGGACCAAATATTTATCCCATGACACTGATTCTACTATTGAATAGGGGTGCCTACATCCACTAGTGAGAAGTGGATCAAAATGTAAGTGATCAATAAATATAGTGATTTCAAGTGACCTGGAAACCTGGATAGTGTTCAAAGGATTTTGAAGGAAAATTATATATTGAAACAAATATACGGAAAAGAAAAACCAAGTGGTTTAGGGTTACTAAATGGACTCTAAGTATTGCTGCTATCTTTGCAGTAAATGACAGGAACTATGAAATTAATTTAAAAGACAGTATTTTCCCTGTCTGGATTAAAGCTGTGCTATGTTTGTCAACTTGCCTCATCATCTTTTTGAGAAGCAGGGACATCCTTGCTAATCGAACCCTCGAGGAGTAAGTTTCCAAGAACTACAAACACAATTATCTTAAGCATGTTTGTACTGCACATCCTAGCCCCCAGCCAACTCATCTGCATATCTAAATGCCATTTTCTGTCCCTCCTGAATAAAACCAGTCCTGGCCAGACTGACACAAGAGAGGAAGGGTGCTGTTAAATTGACTTCTTTGAGCCCACCCATAGGAGAACAGCTGCTGACATGGGTGCTGGTGGAGGGGAGAGAGCAGTGAGGCTGGCCTTCAAGCCACAGAAGGAATTTGATTTTGCAGATGGTGGTCTGGGTCATTATGCCACTCTTTGGTCATGGTCCTGGAGCTCTTTGAGGACACATGCAGGGCAACTGGAAGACTACAATTTTGTTGGGATATATGCAGGCACCAGTGCAAGCTGGAGGCTTGGGAAGGAACAGAGCTGTAGTCCAGCATGAGCAATGTCTGGCAGTTCTGCAGGGCACAGCAAGGAAGCAGGCAAAAGCCCCTGGAGAGTTCTCCCAGAACCCAGTGTTTCTCCAGGGCAGTGGTTCTGTTTTGAGCCATCAGGCTATGGGGGATCCCAATGCTAGGCAATTGCATTGCCACACACTGGAGGCAATTCCAACAGCCATGAGCAGCACCACACAGTTAAAGTTTAGCTATCCTAACCCTTCTTTTCTAGAAACTCAGTGCTGTAGGTGCTCTCACATCATGGTCCCTCTCATGCCTCACCTGGATGTTGTTTGCACAGTACCCTGGCATTTTACTGGAGCATCCTGTCAGCTTATGCCCCCATGTGTGCTGCTGGCTCCCCTACAGCCAGCCTTGCTTTCAGCTCCTCGAGCCCATCTCCTGCCATCACCAGCACACAGGTGAGTCTGTTAGAGCCAAGGTCCATGTCTCCAGAGGGTCCTCCTGTTCCATAATGACTGTGGGAGCAGTGGCTCCCTTGTATGCCTCATGCTTCACAATGTTCTTTTCCTCTTCAATAAAAAGGAGTACTTTTTTCTCTTTCTTCATTCTTTTTGCTGCTATTTATTCACTCATTCTGTGTTTGGAGGGGAACACTGCAGAGGAATGCAACTGCAATTGAAAGACTGCGCAGTGTTATGAACCAGATCCAAAACATGTGAGAAAGGCCCTCGTCATTTCCCATAATTTAGTGAAACCTCCATCAGTTCTCATTTAGATATTTTCTTCGGTTATTAAGTACTTCTCAGTCTTTTAGCCTGGTACAAAGATCTTTAGTACCACTTAACCAGAAAAAGAGTGAATCAGTCTCTGTCGGAACCATCTTTCTCTGCCTAGTTTCTCCTATCTCTTGCAGTTTGTATAGGATAAAATAATCTCTCTTGCTATGCTAAAGATTCCACACACAAACCCCCCTCCATCATGTTCCAGACGGAGGAAAGGACTACAAATTGTAATTTTTAACTTAAATGCTCTATGAAGCACAGGTAAAGTTGTCATTGTTTTTTGCCGTATGGAATTGCAATTAAACGTCCTTGTGCATAATATATTTCAGTGTTGTTGTTATGCAAAGCATCAGCTGAAAGGTTTTGCTCTTCTTTTTGTCAATTTTCAAGTCTATTCTAGCATCTAAACTGATGAAAACCCTAATTTGATTCAATTAAAATAAGCTTGACTTGGATTCAAAATTATTAACACCACATACAGTTTCATCTTTTCAGGAACCAAGTTTTCCTTTACATTTGCATACAGTCCAGTCTAAGGAAGAAAGACTTGTAAAAAGTTTATATTGCTTCTTCTCTCTGTTCTGGGTTTCGTTATCATTATTTTGGTCCAAACTTCAGGGGAGCACAAAGTCCCTTCTCCTTTTCCAGTGCTGGCAGTCACTTGTCATTACTACTTTTCCACCCAGGCTACTACAGATTCTGAACTTTGCTGTAAAGGTGTTGTATTAGGTGTTGTGCACATAAGGCACTGTACACATCAGCAGTGAGTCCATCAGCAGACACATCTGACCATTAAATTGATAAAATCCTCAAAGAGAACAGTGTGTAGTATTAAAATGAAACTGTGTTGCAATAGAGCAGTTCCAGCAAGAGACGGCTGTCATTTGGCCTTGTATGAGCCTGTATACTCCACCAGCTCTGGCTGCTGAAGTGAGTAGTGATAAAAGATTTATTTTGAGACAGTACATTACCTTGAATAGCATCACAGCCCTGGGTACCAGTGACAAATGAATAATGGAAGTGCTTTTCCTGCCAACAGCCTGTATATTTGTCTATTGCATCTCCTGCCAACAAGTTTCTGAACTAGTGTTTGTGAATCTAGGGCGTGAATTTACAGAGAGTATGAATAGATATTATTTACTATGGCTTGTTTTGCAGATGCAATACATTTTTATACTTTTATTTCTTAAGCCCTGTTTCTCAGAAACCAAAAATCAAGCAAGCAGTCTTTCATTTGATTTTTAAACTGAGGAATGCAAAGCGACAAAGCTGATCAGTCTTGAACTCCACAGTAAATCTGCTTTTGACTTTAGAACTTAATATCCTTACACAAGTAGTTTGTCCCTTTTGTATGCAAACTGGTAGCTGACTTGCACACAGGAATTACTGCTTCACAAAGGTGATGTTTTCTGCTTTGTGCCAGAAAACTTTTGTTTCGATCCTTTATCATCCAACCTGTGCACTGAAGGGAGATCAAAAGGTAAGTGATGGTTTAATTGAAGTCCAGACAGAGTTACTCTGGGGTGCTGTAAGAATTGAACTCCCACCACTGCTACTGACCAGTGATTGTGCAGTATCTGCACCATCTGCCACACAGCCAGGATTTAGCGGCATGATGGAAACTGAGGCTACATCCCTTCTTGAGACCCAGATCATGAGGTGGAGGCAGAAGCGAAAAGATTAAGACCAACTGGACCTTGGCCTGTTTCCCGCCTCTTTCTGAAGAGACTTATGCCTTGGAGAAAAGAAGGGAAAAGTGGTTCTTCCTTGAGGAGACAAACCTTGGCAAGGCCAAAGAACAGGTTTGGGAAGCCACTGTGTGCCCATGCCCCACTCTGTGCAGTCTGCACAAGAGCTGCTTTCTTTTCAGGCCTTGATAATTGAGACAGACAGAGAGAGGATTTTTAGAAATGAGTCTGACATATCACATTCCCTTGGCGATGGCCAGTGCCAAGTCACATTGACTTTGGATGTTTCCCTCCCAGTCTGGACCTTATCCCAAGGTTATCTCAAGGGGAAGGGGCCATGCTTCTCACGGCTCCTACCCTGAAGAGCTGATCTCTGTTTATGCTTGTTTGTGAAATTACTTCCTCCCTAATTATTGCTGTCCTCTTGGAAGGATGGTATATTTATTCCAATTGAAAATTACTGTTGTTGAAATCTCCATATTGCTTGAGTTCTCGCACATATTGCTGGCTATCAGTTTGTGTTATACATCCCTTGATGACTTCAGCTCTGAATTCCAAACCAGCAACACTGTCTTTCTGTTCCTTTCCCTTGCGCATCAGTATCTAGTTTCTTGTCTACTTCACTCACCCTCTGTGCCTTTCTTAAACTCCACTCTGAGGGCCCATCATTTTCACTGCTTCAACCTAATCCCCAAACAGGCCAGAGGGAGATGCACAGGAGAGAGGCCACAGGGATGGAGTGAGGAAGTGTGGAGAATATTGTGGAGAATATTGTTCAGGAATGGCTAAAAGGAAACAGCTGAAGGTCCTTTCGGATAAGATAACAAGGTGCAAGCACTCAGCTGTAGCTACTAAGTAATCAAGTAGAATAGCCAATCATGAGCCTTGCTTTTGTNAGGAAGTGGCTGTCACTGAGCAAAAATCTTACCCTGTGTGGTCAAGCAGTGCTGTTGTCTGATGAGGAGAAGCTGCATGAATTTATTTTTTTTTAATCTTGTCCTAATCAAGGCTGCCAGCATCATACAAGCTTTGTCTTTATCACATGTGGAGAGCTGCTAGATCAGGGATCATGAGATGTCTGATTTACTTGACTAACCTGAATAGCTTTCAAGGCTTCTGTACAGCTGTATTGTGTCATTCATGTCCCCTGGTTTTATTTCTGTATGAATTTTGATTTCACGTAAATCAGCACAGTATTTGAAGGAAAAATTGTGATGAAAATACTCAACAAAACAGAGCATCAGTGAAGCTGACTGCATTGCCAGTGATTTCAATATCAAGTTTTTCAGGATAGTAGATTTGTGCAAGTCTCTTACTCCAATTAGACTTCCAATTTCAGTGAGCACTGTCAGCTAAAAAGAACTGTGTTAACAGTTCAGCATATGCTGAATCACAGTGGACACCTTATAACTAGCCTGTATTCTTCCAATGTACAGGAATTGGCTGCTATTTTTTCCCCTGTAGTGATGGGTAACACTGTAGTGATGGGTGACACTAACATAAGGACACAGCTGCAACAAAGTCTAACTGAGAAGAACACAGATTTTACTAAGTGTTAGGTTTGAGGAGGGATTTATAAAACTGCTGCAGCAAACTAGCATGCAATCTTCATTCAATCATTGTGCATAGAGGAGAGCACGTCACTGAGTATAACAATGCCTCAGACTCCACCACCGTGCCTGATGGCAGGGAACGACCCAGCCTGCAGGCCAGTGCTGTGGATTTGTCTCAGGTGCCTTTATGTTTGACCTATATATCTATGCTCCATGATGAAAAGCAAATGAGAGGAACAGTTCATGTTCAGACCATCTTCCTTAGATCTCTGATCTAAACTAACACCACTCACTGGCAACAGAAGAAAGTTAATGTTTGATGTCTATTTACCCTGTGTAAAAGATGAGACAAAGGGTTTTTCCTTCAGTGTCTTTACACACTGCTTCTGTCAGAGGAACCCTGTTATGCTTTGGCAGCACCATCTATCCCTGTTCCTGGAGGAGAATGAGATGCCTGCACCATCTGCCCTAGAGATGATGGCTCTCTCAGACACAGTGGGGGCCGAGGACTTCTGCAGCCCAGCTCACAGGTCACTATACCATGTAAGCCCTGTCACATCCTAAACTACACTTTTAATCAGCTCATCCTTTGGTCTTCCTGTTTATGAGAGCCCACCAGTGAATTTAACTGCTCTGATTCCACACTGGGAAATACTTGACGTGATCTGTAAATGATGGCTTAGCTCATGTGGTTCCCTTGCTCACTGCTTCCTCTTTTCCTGATAGACTCAGAGTTCTGGGCTAGGAGCACCGTATGCAAAATGCCAGGGATTGCTGGGAAAGAGCTGATAACAAAGCTATGATGCCCTACAACAGGACTTTCCCCCTATGGAGAAGGGAATTGGTTTTTTTGCTAAGACTGAGCTGATGATGTGGGGCTGGTGGCTCCCCGGCTCTCCCTGCCCAGCCCAGCCATGAGGTCCGGCAGGGCAGCAGGGGAGTAGCAGGAACACCCTGTGGGTTGGGACAGCCTGTGACACATTCTGGAGAGGACAAGGGAAAGCTCTTTGCACCCTTATCATCTTTGCACATTTGTTCAGGGTTCTGGCTATAAAGACAGATCTGTGTTATCTGTTAACACATCTGGAGAGAAGAAAAAGATACATTAAATTCCCATTAAATTGATGAAACAGCAGACAGTCTGCGTCTGCTGAGAGCCTGAAATAAAACCTGAAGCTACTCTATCCTCTATGCAAACTATAAAACTGTTGGCAGGATCCTGATCCCCACTCCCTCTTTTACCCAGGACTGCCAATGGGAAGCTCAGTTGTACTGCTGCCACTGGTTTACTTAAAGGCAGTGGAGATCTGCATGAGATCCAGGGTATTTTTAAAGGCTTAAAATACGCCACAGCTTGGCCACAAATCTAAATTAAAAATCTGTTTCCAAGGTTTTGGCCAGCAGCTCCAGCCACCACAATGGCGGGCTGCAAAGCCGGGCACACAGCTGTGCACAGCTTCCCACGCCCAAGGCTGGAGCATTTTAACTGGGGAAATGTGGGGGAAACTACAGGGCCAAGAACCCATTAGGAAAGAGGAAGGCTTGAGAATTCTGGGAGAGTCTGGGGGTTTGCTTTAAGAAAAGCAAAGTAGTAGGCTGCAGAGCCATTCTGGGCCTGTTGTTAATCGAGGGAAGCATCCCAAGAAAACAACCCCACAGAGACAGACGCTGTAGAATTATTTTGTTTGCCACAGGGATGTCCCTTTTAAAACATATAAATAGAGTGAATTATGCGCAATGCCTGCCTGAGTTATACACTTTGGTTTTTGTGTCTCCTTCCCAATGTTGTAACCATAACTGAGCTCACTGTTGGCAGCAATTAAGTTTTGCCCACTTCCCAGAACAGTGAATTTAGTCTGTTTATTGCTCTTGTCCTCTCCCAGATGTCTCCCTCAAGCGGTCTACTTCAGGCAAATGTTTCAGGCTTCAGTATCATGCTGGCTGACTTCAGCTAGAGGGAATGACTGAAAGCGTTGTCATGATAAGGGAGCTCTATGCATGGAGGGACCAAATTCTGAGTAACTGGCATTGGTTTGCTGTTAGCTCTGGTTAGCTGCCACCAAAGGTGCTATGTGCTAGAAAACCTGTATATTCTTTCCCAGCCATATCTTTTAGTCTAATAAAGGACAGTCTATGGGGAAAAGTCTCAGAATTACAGATAATTGCAAGCCACCCAACTCTCACCACTCGTAAATGTGTCTTTGCTGTGCAAGGAGAAGGCAGGAGGGCACAAAAGAGAGGTGTGTATTTGTGAAGGCAGCTCTAAACAAATGCCCTGTCTTTCCCATGTCCTTGTATCACCATGGTTATAGCAAGGCTCTTGATATATTTCAGTCATGTCACCCATTTGCTACTATTTGGATATAAAAGGAGAGGAGTCACGTTCCCACTGCATGGCTGCACCACATGCAATTAGAAATAGGTACATGTATATCTGTGGAAATTTCCAAGGGCAATACACAAGGTGTTTCCTCTTCTCTTTCATAACAAACATATTTCTGGCAGCTCCAAGACATAGAGATTATCGGGAGAATCAAAACAGCCAATTTTTAACTATTATATGCTTTTCTTTTAATGTGCTCAATAAAAGCAAAAAAGAATAATAAAAAGTTTTCAATAGGATGTAGCATATGGGAATACACATTTAAAAGTGCAGAACTGTTACGATTTATCTGCTTGGGCAGGAAGAATCCTAGAGAAGCAATAAAAGTCTGTAAAATGAGTTCTAGTGTTGAAAAGTAGACCAGTTCAAAACCTATGATTTATTTCCTGGAGAATTCCACCCATGTCAGTTCAAATATAGAGGAATGCACATGCACACACACACAAATATCTAAATGCTTTTGTTAATATAATATTTTATTACTTTATATTTTTATTACTGTTTTTCAAAAGAAAGATTCTGGACTGCTTCACCAAAACGCTCTTTTCTAATCAAAGGAAATTGTGGAGATCCCCAACAGTATGAAATGTGTTTGCAACAATCCTTTATTATTAACTCCTGATGGTGCATCTGTTTCATCCCATTCAATAAAGTCTTCTGTAGATTTTGATTCTTCTCTCTTGCAGCAGGGTAACACTTCTTGCTGTAGGCTTTGGATCTGCACCCTTTTGTTTCCGTGTCCTTCTATGTGCTGCTTCTGCTTCTATCTAGTTATTGTTCTTGCTCCTAGCTCTTTGGTGAAGATTAGACGACTATTTATTTTTTCTTAACTTTGCTCTTGACTTTGTTTGTGCCCTTAGAAATAGCTCTAGTAGTTCACTTTGCACAACAGCCTGTTTTCATAAAACCTGTGAAGACCAGTGGGGTTTACAGCAGTCACACCTCACACCTCAGACAAATACCTGATTGCCTTCAATCTTTTCTTTTACATGACACTCCTTTCTCAGCCTTCCAGCACTTCACACCATCTATTTTCTTTTCTGTTTTCACATTATTACTTTTTCATTAGCCTTTAGAACTTCTCAGGAACCATTAAAATAATTCTTACCAGCTGTGTAACACCTTTGAAGGCCTCTATGTTACCATGTTTGAAAAGAACTTCAGCCCCATTGCTGAAAAATCTGGAACATCTAAGGGCTCTGCACTTACCAGTGGATCTTCCTTTAGGAGGGCAAACTCCCTGCAGGAAATCCCACACTTTCTGTTTCACTGCTGAAGTTATGTACCTTTTACTTTGGGAGAAAAATGTGGCCATACTAAATGTGTAAGGGCAGATCTTGCTGATATGGAACAGTTCCCACTCAATCCCTCTTTTTAATACTGTGAGACAGTCTTTTGAACATGGCTGAGGTGCCTAAGCCTCACATGTATCTAAATAGAGTATTTGTCCTGAACTACTTTATTGTGCCGTCTGTTTTGCCACTAATTCTGGGGACCTGACTGGGTCTCTAAGCCAGACCAACCACAGTTTTCCTTTCCTCACCTGGGCTATGTCCAGGCATCCTATGCAGGCATGATGAGCTATCAACTTTCAACATAATCATAAATCTTATCTATAATTGAAGGGGCCATTTCTACCATGAACTGAAGGAAAGGCTGTGGCCACCAGAAAGATTAGCTCATATTTACCCAGTCCACAGAGAGCTACATCACTTCAGTGATGCTCAGTATCTCCTCTGAAGAAGATTATGTGCAAATCAAAGAAGCCATTTACAAAGCATTTATAAAACTGTTCCAAGAGATTGTTATAAATCTTATGTCTCTTGCCTAGACAGAGCTGTGCTGGAGATGATTCAGGCCGATTTGACAGACATGTCTGTCAAGATCACAGCCAAAGTGGCTGTTAAAAACCACTTTTGGCAAATTCCATTCCCTGCTACTGAACTCCAGTCTCCCAGAGGCAGTGCTGCTACGCTTTGCCAGGAAAGCTGCTTCTTCCTAGGTCACCACAAAATCTCTGGTCTGGAAGTCTCTAGGTCAAATATATCAAAGGAATGAGAGATTGTTTTTTCAGGTTGCTGTGCTGTGGCCCCTCTCCTGCTCCCACCCTAGTCCTGCCAGGTGCTCTTGGTCACAGAAAGGGCTGTTCATGTTCTAGCAGTGACTTTTGCATCCAGGTGAGAAGTTAAATCTGTGCTTCCAACAGTACTGAAAAAGTAGCCATGGCTGTACATTATCAAAACCAAAAAAATATATTTTCCAGTGTTAACAATGCTGACATCAAGTTTTGTGCCATCTTATAAGTTCTTCTCTTTGTTCTTCTTTTTTCACCTTTGTTTGATAATGTGTTTTATTCCCTGAACCCCAGATTGCCTCAAGAAACTATTTCTCAGTACTTCTTTTGAGAGTTCTCAATGTCATTCACAAGTGACCTTCTAGATGTCAGAAAAAAGCCTCAAATACAGTAATTGACTGTTGCATCATGAGTCCAGTAAATCATAATCTTAATTCCTCCTCAATTCTTTCCTCAATGCTCCAGAGCAATGATAAAATCCAATTGCATTGTGTGTGCAGTGCACAGACATATTGCCAAAAACTTGTGACTTGGACCTTGGGGAAGACAGAGACCACAGGCCCGCAGGATGCACCACGACCAGGGAGGCTCTCCTGGGGGCCAAGCAGTTCTAACAATGTAAGAAATGGCTGAGAATGTCAAACGATGTAATTGTCTGTGCTGGGAAACTGTGGAGACATGGATGAAAAGTGAACTGCACAATTTGTCTCCTGTATATCTCTGGAAGCACTCTTGTCTTTCTGCAGCATTAGAAGCCAGCCCTCCAAGTTCAGACAGAGGCAACCAAGGGCACAATGTTTCTGGGGTTGTAATCTCAGACCCTCATGTAACCTGCATTTTATATTTGCTGTGACTGCTCTAAAACACACTTGTTTTTCAAGTACGTTCCACCCAAACAGCTTTCTAAAAACTAAAATGCATACACAGAGGTTTCAGCATTACCTTTGCAAATTGCCCTCACACAGAGAGGTTGCAGCTCTGTGTCTGTGCCTGTCCATCTGTGCCTCTCCTGTGTAAAGGTGCCCCTCCAGCCCTGATGCCCAGCAATCTTTTCTGGGCAGTTTCACAAAGAAGTGCTTTAGTATATCTGTGAGCAGCTGGTGAATCTGGGGGTATTGCATGGTAAAGATGTTTGTGCTTTATGTGAGTACAAAGAAGCCTTAAGGAATATGCTTGCAGGATTTTTTGCTGATGTAGTTTGTTTTATTGCTTCCTAATTGGAAGGAGGCCTTGTTATCAGCATTTATGTCCAGTTGCACAGATTTCTCGCCTACTGTGAGGGAGCTACAACTCTTTATATTCTAAGTCAGACCTACTAATATCATTATTTTTTGAGGACAGCCAACAAAAATACCAAAGCTGGCTGAGGTTAATATGATATCACCTCCCCTCAGCTTTGGCCTCCAGCTGTAAGAAGCTTTGTGGTTACTCAGGGAAAATCTCCCAGTTCTTGAGAATTTAAACTCTAGTTTAAGTGGATGTGAAAGAGAACGGATTTATGCCTCTAAGGGTTATTTCAAGAACAATGATGGTTTCAAGACCTAAGTCCTGATTTCACTTCCCCAACCCTTCTGAGAATCTCTGTTTAAACCCCAGGTGACTATCTGAGGTGCAGTTGTGAAGGACTTTGGAGACACCGGCCAGTCCACAGCAATATTGATAACAGAGACTGACAAAAACATTATTCTGTTTCTTGCATTTTCAGCAGGATACAGTGAGACCAGGATCCCTTCAATCTGAGGTTGGGTGGGACACAGTCAAAAGAATAAGTCCCTGCCCTGGAAGACAGGCGGATCCCTGATCACAAGGCAGCCGGGAATAAGGATCAGTGATTCACCGCACTTCTTTGGAGCTACTCAGCTTTATTAGGAACGGCCCATTATAAGGAATGAAAGATACTTTTTTTATATGGAAAGGCTAAGAACAAGAAAGCTGATACTCTCAGCAATTGAAACTGAGATGTTTAAATGGTAGCTTCTCTGAAACCTTTGTTTAATTTAATATTAATGCATTAGTCAGCCTCTTTTTTTAATAGATTGTCCTCAGTAAATTTATCATATTTATTGTATTTTCCCCAAAGCATCCAGGAACATGCTGTATTTATATATTCAACATTTATACATAAAGTGGGAAATATGTATTTACTAACCCATTACATTCTATTTGTAGAGGAAGGGTAATTTTTTCTCAGTTATCAGGCTGATTGCAGATTTTTTGGCTTAATTGAGTGCATGTATGCTGTCTATATGTGTGATGGCAGAACCCCCAGATAGAATGTGAAATAAGGAAGAGGCTGGAATTCACCAAAGATCACCTCCTATTCGCCTGCTTCTGTCTGAAACAGGTGTATCTGGAGGGAGTTATTTTGAGCTTAAGTTAATGCTGACCTCAGCTGAAATAATTTGCCCTCTTGCTCTTCCTCTGATACAGAGTCAAGAGGGAGTTGTCTGAGTGCTGAATGTGATTGTACACATCTGTCAACAGAATTGGAGATACGAATGCAAAATGTAGCACTCGGGAGTGCCATGTGGGCTTCCAACACTCCCTGAAGGACACAGGGACCATAAACCAGTGAATGGATTACAATAAGGCATAAATAGAGCATTTTTATCTGTGACAGATGTAATCCTGCTCCAGCAATGCTTATGCTATTTAAAGGAACATAGTCTCTGTTTCAGACCAGCTCTCTGAATTCTGAGTGAGGAAAGAAGTCATAAGCTTTCTCTCCATGCAAATAATTGTAAGGCTCCTCTGGATGTGGTTTGGCAGCTTTGTTTTGAAGGGGGCTGGCCATTACCTCTTGCAGGACATGCCCTTCCCCGAGCACAATGTCACAGAAGGGACCACAGGCTTTCATGTATGTTGCCACTCCAAGCAGGGGAAGACCTACTTTGCTGTTCTGCTTCTCCACTTGAAACCTGCAGCACCACAAGCCAGCCAGGCAGTAAGAGTGTAACGAGAAATAATATCCCAAAGCCAAGAGGCAGGTGTGAGACACACTTCTCACTTGCACAGACATATGCTACAAAATGTTGTGGCCTTTCCTGCCTAATATCCTAAAGTATAGTCATTAGGCAGGACAGAGTGGAGAGTGCACATATGGAAAACGTCTCTTATTTGGAGACAGGAGCAAGTACTTTCCCTTTACTGCTGGCATGTACAAAGAAATACTGATATGCCAACTCCAAAGTGCCAATCACAACCTAATAAAGAAACAATCTTGAAGAAGGCAGAAATCTTAGCAGGTTTTAGGTTAGAAACAATTTTTAATTAATTTTTCCCCAAAAAGTGGCACAGCTGGATTCTGCATGACTGTGTCTGGATTTCAATGCACTGGTGCGTCTTACAGGGGAAACAGACTGAAAGAGGAAGACTGGAAGTTAGGGCTGTGCAATAGGTAACAAAAGCATTTGGCACTGGGGTAGCTCACTCCTTTGGACAGCCTCCAATGTACCCACAGCTTTTGAGCCAGGAGGAAAATGTGCACGTCAAATAGCTGGACAGAAGTATGTAGCTGAGTGGAATATACATATGAATAAATTGACGTATTCTAACATCTTTGTAGTGCTGGATTATTTTAAAATTCACTAAAAACACATCCTGAATAACTCCAATGAAATGTAAGATCTTGGAGACTCTTTAACCAACCAAGAGGCAGTCATTGTTTGCCAATTACTTGCCCTGGCAAACAAAATCACAGAGCAGCTGATGGTTGGGGTTTAAGGAACCTTGCATTGTATTAACAGGAAAAACTGGTAGAATTCTGACAGGACAAAATAATTCTATCACTGAAAAGACTAATTGAAAGAACCATATTTATAAAGGTCTGGTTATCTGTAGATTTTTGAGAGGTTCAGGCATTGAGATTCAGAATGATGCATCTGTTAGTATTGAAGTGAAATTACTAAGTTTAAAATTTTGACTGATTTTTTTTTAAAAAAAAACAAACACCATGAGCATTTTCAATGTGGTCTGTGAAGTAATTTTTCATGGGAAATTTCATTTCTTGGGACATTGAAAAACTAGCCAAAAACTGCTACAGAAAATGGACATACATCTTCATAGAGATAAATTAGATGAACTGTATGGCACAAAAGGCATTTTTCCACCTCTCTGTCCATTCATCCTTAGCTACAGAGACATATCATACTGGTGTAACAATCCCATGATTTTGTAGACTTGATCTTTTGGCACAGACACATAAATATACCTCCACAGCTTCCTCTCTTTCTCTTGGCCCTTCTAGCTTAGATTTTTATACAGGTCACAGCATGTGCTGCTCTTCTCTTCGCAGCTGTGGAGATGATTGGTGACTTCCAGGTCAAATAAATTCAGCAGGGTCCGGCAGCAAAAATAATGTACTGACGCAAATCCCTGCGCATTTATTCAGCTGCCACTGAGCCCATGCTCAGGCTCAGTCCCACTGCTTGTACTGCCCTTTCCAGATATGTGCCTGCCAGGGCATGGGCACTGGAGCAACACAGCCTCCAGATGCCACATTTCTCCCCCTTTTCTTAGCTTTTCACTTCCACTGCTCACATCCCAGATGTGAAGTCTTGGGCTTTTCCTCAGTGGTACCCAGAGAAGCGGAGAAGATGTTGCAAAGGAGCCACATAGCTTTTTTACTCTCCAAGGGAGCCAGTGGAGCCAGAGCTATATGGTTCCTTCCCTTTGCATGTTTCAGAGTGAGGACAACTTGAAAAAGAGGAAGTTTTCCTCATGTGTGTTTATTAAAGGTTAGGTTTATGCAGCATGCGCTATAATTTATGCATTTTCATGGTGGCATTACTTTTACTGACTGCAAAGCTTTGACACAATGAAATAAGTAAACCTTAGTAAAGTAAGTAATAAAATAATAAAACCGTAGTAAAGTAAGCCATACTAATCAATTCCATGAGCTGCTTCCCAGTGTATCTTATTGGCTTGCAGGACAAGAAATTTGTGGATTATTGTTGCTTCAAGGGCAGTTCCCAGGTAGGCAGTAAAGGAAGGCATGACACATTCTGGTTGCAAAGAACAGTCTCTCTGTCCCCTGGATGCATCCATCCGGAGCAAAGAACACTCATGCATCTGCTCATACAAGCTAGCCCATACCTTGTTTTCTCTACTGTGAGTGTCAATGCACTGAAGTCATCCCGTAACTGTCTGTCATTATAGCACTGGTGCATCTTTCCAGCCCCTGCCAGGGAAGGAATGCTCACTGGACTTGCCACAGTTTGTTAATGGCACAAAGTGTTTGATTTGTTCCAAGCACGAGGGCATATTCAGTACAGCCAAGACAAGCTGCAAAATTCTTCTGTTTTTTACCATGACCTGTCATCACCTGCCTTATAGCCAAGATTGGTTTGGAAGAAGCAGAGGGTAAACAGCATGTGGAACAAATTATATTGGGAAAGAGCAGAAATCTGAAGCAGTGCTGCACGCCATGCTGGCTCTTGTGCAGGGATCGTCTTGCTGGTCTCTGTGGGCAGTTAGGGAACAAGCAATGTTTCTTTTATTAACATTACCCTGTGCTCTTAAGTTTTATCTCTAAACTATACCTGCTAGTAAGAAGTGATGATTTTAACACACGTGGCATGAAATCAGGTATTGCAAGGGGGAAAAAAATTCACCTCTCAGAAGGAAAACTCCAAGCCGATATCCAGCCTCCTTTAGTTTGTTTCCTGTTTTTTGCCATGTGTTTATATGCAACCTGTATATGTAACACAGTTGCTTGTAACACAGTAGGGATCAAACTCTCACAGACAAGCTTTTAAAATTTTATCTTTTTTCTTCTGAATGATTCAACTTCTGTATTTTATTTGATGAGTGTTGAAAGTGGTTTTTTTAGCTTGGACAGTTGAGACAGTGTTGTTTTCTTACTTTCTTTTCTAGTTTCTTTTCTCTATGCCAGAGAAAAGAGCTGAGTTTGATTTCAAACAATGTAGAACATTTTGGAGCAGAATTGTAGCAATAATAGGATCATCAGTAGCAGTACAAGAGGAAAGAGGAAAAGAATAAAATCACCTTTGTTAGATTTCCCTTGCGCCCATGTAGGAAATCGAAGCCATGAAGTTTCCCATCACAACCTGACTGTCAGGTAACACTTCCTTCTCCCTGCCAGACAGACACATCACAGCAGGGAAAGGGTCCCAGGATTCCCTCTGTGACCCATGCCACAGCAAGGAGGGAACTCTGCTGAGGTAGGTTGTGAGGGATCAAGTTGATGATGGGTGGGAGGGATGGGATGGAGAACTGGTGTAGGCCAGTATGGAGTCTTGGAGAGTAGCACCCAACACTATGCAGCATGTGCCACTCAGGAGAACTGGGCTGGTGGGCAGGAGGTGTGGCCCTAAGCATGCATCCAAAGGGCTGCGTGTGGGGATCAAGGGAAGAACACCTGGTGCAAAAGGAAGGAAAAGGAATGGAAAGAGAGCTCCTCCCCACCATTTCTCAGGTGCTGTGCTTCCTGATTCTTATTTTATTCTTGACTGTTGGGGCCAAATTCTGAATGTTATTCTGCAGAAAACAGATGGGAGGTCTCCATGTTCGGCTGCCATTTCCCCTCACCATGAGCTTGCATGGTCCTCAACATGTGCTCATTTACACAGGAAGTCAATGAAGTCGCTCAAGAAGGGTGAATATGCTCAGCTAAGATGAAGTGCTGGTCTTCCTCGAGATTCAGCTTCTTGCTCGCCTGGTTAGAATCACAGTGGGAGAGTGACTTTCTCAGCCATGCTCAGTGGTATGTCTGCAATTGTTTCTTAACCTCTCTCTGCCTCCAAGACCATGAGACCAAGTAATATTGGATCCCTGGGGAGGGCTTGCTCTGTGCAGCTGTCCTTTTAACCTTTTAATGCTTTTCCAGTTTAAGCAGTTTGTGGCAAGACCCAGACTTAAATTGCAGAACGCAGATGTCTCAAATTGCTTTTCAATATGCTCTGGTGATGCCTGGAGCTGCTGACAAGACCTGAAAGGGTGAGTTTTAAAAGAAGGTTTTAGTTTGGACAAGCTTTAAACTGCTTTCCCCTAGTTCAGCATCTGGTCTCACATGAGTGATGAGCTGACGAGCAGAAAGAAAAAAGGAAAGTGCTTTCCCAAAGAATAGGTTCATGGCCTGTGAAACTCTTTGCCAAAAGATAAAAGTAAATGTTATAAAGATACAGACAAATCTGAAGAAGACAGGAAGCATCCTTCTATGACAATTTTCAAAGAGAATTTAAGAGAATACGTGAAGCAGGGCAGTTGGCAGATGCAAATTAGTGCTGTATCCCTCCTAAGCTGTCCATGGAGGCAACTGCCAGATATGGGTATCTGGGTAAGACAAATGCTCCCTCCTGTTGGTTGTGACAATTCCCGTCTCCCAAGGGACCTTTGATGGCTCAGCCAGGAGAGAAGGAGCCTTTAGAATACCACCTGGATATGGCACTGCTCCTGAAGCACTACCATCACCAAAACCAACAAACCAAGAACACAGTTAGGAAAAAGGGTGCTTCTTTGGTGCTCAACAGCAGAATGGCAGAGAATGCAATGGGAAAATCCTCCCTCCTGTGCTGTGACACAAACCTTGTGAGTGTTGCCACAAAAATTCTCCACCAGATTCTCTGGGCTTTAATGCAAAGAAGAAATGTGCCAAGATTGCTCGGAGGCAATTACATTTTTTTACCTTTTTTTTTTTTTTTTTTTTAATAAATGTGTTCATATTGGTGTTAATTTCTGTGATTTGTTATTCAGGTTGTATTCCTCTTTTAATAATGAGAATGCCTGTATTTTTTTTTTTTAAAGAATGCTTTTCTTTCTTCTTCTATTCTCCTCTTTCCACCCAAATGTCTGGTGATGCATGGGGTTACTGGTCTGCAGTTAGTGACTGGAAGGTTCTACTGTGCTTATTAAATTTGACGCTTGATTTTTATGTCAATATTGATATTTTATATAAATTTGGTAGTTATGATCCAAGAGCAGATGTCTAGTTATTTGCCTTTTTTTTTTTTTCCCCAAAATGCACAAATCTCCTTGATTTCCACACCATCAATTGAGAACCAGTCTGGACTAGGAACACCTTGCTAACAGGTCTGTATGTGAAGGCATAAGTTTTTCCTTGCCAGTTGCTGCTGGTTCACTGACATTTTTTGTGCCACCAGACCCCAGCTTGTCCTAAACACAATGGAGACGAGAGGACGGGGGATGTGACTACCAGCCTGCCACCTCCTGGTATGGTAAGGCCTCTGCCACTATGGGAGAAACAGCATCACAACACGAGTGACTCAAGAATTTGGGGCCTGCTGAAGGGACCACACTTAACAATTTTCAGTCATGAAGATCAAGGACTAAGAGAAGGACTTACGAAGTTATACCTCTGTCCGTGACCAGCAGAAACAGGAAAACCCTCTCCACAGACACACATTCCCTCAGTCTCCAGAGGGAAGACTTGTCTGACTATATTCTCGTTTTTTGTGAGGGGACCCAGCTCAAGCTGTACTTTTCCACATGAGCCCCTAAGGAAGAAGGAGGACACCCTGACACCGACACCCTGCACAGCAGCTCACGACTGTGCTCAGGCACCACCACCTCAGGGGCCACAAAGTGCTGCAAACTTGAAAGCGTACAGCTCAGAGGAGCAGAGGGAAAGTTGGAGATTAAAGGAGATGAACTGAGAATACCCCCACATTTGGGTAGGCTACCGAGCAGGAGAAGGGAGCAGCAGGCTAGCAAAGGGATATAGGTGAGAAATTGCATAAATGCATTGGCACAAGTAAGGCAGGTCTCCTTACCCCTGACAAAACCAGACCTCTATCCTGACTGGACACAGTTCTGTATCTTCTTCCTGACTGATGCTCAGAGGCTGTGTGTTTATCCGTCTTTTATATTCAAAATCTCTATGACAGACACCAGGTAGCACACAGCACTGTGTTTATCATTGCTTCTGCTGTGAGCAGATTTCTTAATTGTCTCGAGTGATGACTGTATATTGCACTAACACTCCCAGTCCCCACGAGACCTCACGCTTGCCTGGCTTTCCTGCAGGGGTTTACTCAGAGCAGATGGTTTTGGTCCCAAAGGCTGCATTTTTTTTCTAGTGGGAGGACCAGTTATGGCCCAGCAGCTGAGCAGTCCCCAAGGCAGGTGTGGGACTGTCTCTGGAAAGAACCTTCTGGCAAGAGTGGGAATGGATCATAGCTGAGGCTGCTGCTAGCCAGTGAACAGAGGCCCACAACACAGGAACAAAGCACAGCAGGCTGAGCACAGCCCATTCCCACAATAGCCCATCTGAACCTTCAGCTTATTTTAAGTAATATTTTGCAATGACAAAAATCCTTGATGAGTTCTCACTCCATCCAAGCACTTCACCTTCCTGGCCTTCAGAGCAGTGCTAGCTAATCAGGCAATTTTTATGTATAACAATGAACAATCCTTTCCCAGAATGATTTTCTGTGCTTCTGGTGCACTTTGCGATCTTATGTTGGAGAGCACTCAGAAAGACAATAATACCCACTCTGCAAATGAGGAAGATGAGATACTAAAACGTTATGGGACCAGGTCAAGACACACTCACGTTCACAGAAACAGGTAAAAAAATCCTGACAGCTGTATAAGGTTGCTTGTTCTTTTTTCATGACACCAACAGTATCTAATTCCCTAGCACACTAAGTGAGGTAGGGACACTTATTACTGGTATAGTTTGTTTTCTGTACTTATTTCTTATAAAATGGGCACTAACAGAGATCCACAAGTCTTGAGAAAGCACTCCCAAAGGCTGCATTTAGCCTATTATCAATTATTTAGCCTATTATCAATGTATGGGTCATATGAGCCCATACATATTTGTACATCTGACATGAACTCTGCATGTGGAAACCACTCCGTGAACACACAAAACAACTGCTTTTGAAGTGTCATATTTTAAGTCAATTTTTTAAAAATCAAATGTCAAAAGAATGCCTCCTCAAGCCCCTAAAAAATTCAAGTGTACATATTTTGACTAATCTCTTGCCAAAGTTTGTTTTTAGTTGGCTTTTTTACATTTAATTACCGTATATAAGTGCAAAAATACAAGTCAAACCACAAAAATCCCCCTATTTTACTTCACACTTAAAATAAGTTACAGTGAAACTGTCAAATGAATATATTTTTTTACAAATTTGGAAGCCCTCTGTCTTGAGCAGGGACAGTTATATTTTTGCATTGAGACCACTCTGCAATAAAGTTATTTCCCCCAAAATCTCCTATTCTTAGACTCGGGGAAAAACTTTATGAGACTCTCTTTCTTAAAAATAGTAACAATATGTGCTCATAAAGCAGCAGGGGTGACCACAATGGTTTCCAGTAAAAATATCTGACTTGCATGTGGCAAAGCATTTCCATCAACATTTTGGAGACAAAGTTTTGCGAATGAGTTTGACTCTGAATTACTCAAACTCCAAACTTGAAATATCTTTAGGTGCTTACCATTATAATGTTCCTGAGGCTCATTTCAGGAATGTCAAACACATCTCATCCTTGTTGGCACCCTGGGAATTAGGGATACTTTCTGAATGTTGGGTTGACAACATCTCAAAAATCAGTTGCCTGCTAATTGGTTGCCACATCTGACCAATTGATCCTGAATTTTTAAAGTCCTTTCATTTATGAAGCTGTTGCCCACCTGTTCCTGTGGGCCTACAACATGCCCTGCTACTAACTTTAATGGTCTTTGGAGTGACCTAAGGGAAGGAGTCCTGGTTCTCAATACAAGCCTGTCCTCAAAGATGGAAAGATGGAGTGGCACAGCCCGTCTGTGAGCACATTAGAGGTTTAACACTTTGGTGGCCTGAAGGCAAACTTGCTGTGGAAGACTCCAACCCATGGCTCTGTTGTAAAGAATATACCGAGTGGAGTGCAGTGGAATGCCTGTGAGGGTTAAGCCAACGTCCTGAGAAACAAGAAAGCACAAAACTGTGAGAAAGGGGCTTTAAAGAGGAATGAAACGTGGTAATCTAAATTTAACCAAGTCAAAAGCCACCAAATATCCTGTCAAGTGGCTCATCTCTGATTTCTCTATAGCCCTGCACTCTTTCTGAGCAGTGCTAAGCACCCACACGCAATCGTCCTGGCAGGAAGAGGGAAACCCCACAGTGAGAGGCAGCAGTGGGCACCATGGCTGTAAGCAGGTGGAGAGTGCCACATGCAGATGGGAAGGGAGTGGCCTTGGTGGCATTCTTGCCTTGGAGTGGTGGCTTAGCCTCCTGCCTGACACACGGGTATAAAAATGGGCAGCCTTTCTTCAGGGCCTTGTTAGCAGTTAACCTGCTCCAAGCACCAGTGCTTTCATTTTTTCCCCCAAGGCTTTAAAGGTTTGTTAGTTGTCATGTTATGCTGTGTAAGAAGTGTAGTCCTCTAGCAACAGGACAAAAACTTCCTGGGTGACAGATAAGCAAGCATGCCTGCTTCATGCTCCCCATCCTTTCTGGACAGATGAGTTTGTTTCTAAATCTCTCTAACTCTTACCATGCATGCAGTAGTCTGTGGGAAGAGAAATTTTATCTTCTTGCTCTGTTGTGTCCTCACTGAAATTACTGGAAATTATTTTGAGCCGTGGGGTCTGACAAAGGTTGCAGCAACTCCATTCCATTACTTCCAAGGTACAGATTCCCAGAGTGTAACACAGCACTGTGAATGGTGAGCAGAACCTCCTCAGGGTAGGGGTCCTCAGAGGAATTGCTTCCAGACATGCTGTCCAGCTGTTCTCTGCCAGCTGTGAATTAATGTGAAATTTCACCATTTCCAGCTCTTATCTTTCATCCACGGTCTCGTGATGGCTGATAATTTAATGAGAATATACCTATGTAAACTAAAGGTGACCAGTTGAGGGCTACCTTCTATTTGCTTCTCTTCCTTTTTCAACAATTTTCTGATTTTCACAAGAAAACAAACAAACGAACGAACCCCCATCAAAAATGACATTTGAAATGAATGCAACCTTTTGTCTGGTTTTGTGGATTTTGAAGCCTGTCTGATTGTTTGGAGAGAAAATGGCAGTTGCAGGATCAGGAGGAATGCAGCTAGGCAGAAAAGCCACTCAGACTTCCTGGGAGAACTTCGGGGATTTTGAGAAATAAGTCCATTTCACGTCAACAGCCCTCACACAGTGGTTTTATTAAATGTTACAGCTATGTTTGTTGATCCAGGGCTATCTTGTCTAGCTAACTGCTTAATCTCAACGTAGCAAATGTGGGTTTGCAGACTCTTAGCAGCAGATGGATACCATTGTTTCAGTAAATCTTTCTTAGAGTGTATGTCTTTGTTTATAGTGTCAAGGAAGGGATGCTGAAGGAATGCAGAAAACCAGAGATTTCAAGGACTGCGCAGATTACTCATGGAATAGATGCACCACAAATCTGACTGAAGGGTTACCCACCATAGCTGCTGCAGTGGCCTAGCTGCAGAGGTGCCTCACAGGCAGATGTTTGTGCTGCTGGACATCTGTGTTGCATCAGAAGGGATGAAGAAGAAGCAGTGCAGAGCAGACAGGTTGCCTAAACTATCTGCTCTGTTTAATTGAGACATTTGACATTAGATCAAAACCAGTTTACTTGCCTGTGATTTTTTAAATGAGAGTCTGGCTGGAGGTATTTATTCATTGCCCTGCATCCACCATATGTTTCTTAACGAGCTATGCAAAAAAGGTATCAGTTAATAGATAAAGATATATAGATAGACAACTGACAACTAGTTATAATTGCTTTAGTGTATTTTTTCACTCTTCTGACTTCTAAAAGAAAGGATTTTGAAAAAAACCAAGAGAAATAAATCAAGCTGTGAAGGGGAATCGAAATCTCATAGCGGAAGCTAACATCCTCAGCCTTAGATCAAACAAAATGCACCATAACAACAGCCAGAGAGTCAGAGAAGACAAGAGAAATGCACTCAAGTTCATTCCAGATCCAAGACTCCAGCTCCTTGGTAACTGGTGCAGTGCACCCCTAGGACTGGCAGTACAGGAGATGGCATCATTTTGTAGAACAGTAAAAGTCTTGTGGCCTGGAAACCTCATTTCCAGAAAGACAAAGACAATTTATGAATGGGGTGTGTATGATCCTAATTCCAGTTAAGAGCTGTGTGGAGTGTGAACTTTTCTCTTTCAGTAGGAAAGCTGAAGCAATCATGGCTAAGGTTAAAGCACTGACATCCCCACTACCAGACAGTCTTGGTCTATAGACACAGTGGGCTATCTCCAGCTAAACCCATGTAGATAGGCACATCCATGAAGCAGACAGCTACAAGGCTGGATCTCAAAAGCAGGATAAGCTGTTGGAGCTCCCCTGGTCAACAGAGTTATGAGCACCTCTGTGGCACACGGGCCCCCACTCTGAGTGTGCCACAGTTCAGCATGTCCCAGCCACTCAGAGGGAAGAAAAAAAGCTCCCTGTGGCTGCACAGGCTGCACCTGCCATGTGTGATGGACTGGTGGAAGGTAATTTCAAAATAACAGAAGTTGTTCAGAGGCCAAACACTGTTTCTAAGTCAGTTTTCTGTGTATATGCAGGTCGCACAGATTCCACCTCAGCATGTCCTCCCTCTAACAACCTGGGAGGCTCATTTCAGAGAGATTGATGATGCCTCTTACAAGTGTCTGAACTTGCCTTACTGTGTCCTCGAGCTGGCCATGGCCCTTTATTTTGTTGGAACTGAGGCAGGTTCCTTGCTCCACCTGTCCTTGCTGAGAACAACCTCGAGGTGTCCAACAGTACCACAGTCGGGCTGTGTTCGTCATTCCCTAATGCAGCTGACACTGAAACATTTTCTGTCAGGTGAAATTCAGAGGCACATTAACCTGCTTGACGGGAACAGTGAGTCACAAACAGCTCCTGAGGAGAAATGTTCTCACTGTGGAAATTGTTTCAGGATTTTTTAGGGTGCAGTTTGATACACCTACTGATTATATGCACAGTCTCACAGATATTTCCCCCTCCTTGCAAAAAAACATGAAAATACATTACCTTCATAGAAATACAGCTGATATTGTTGCCTGAATTTTCTAGACATTTCTGTCTTCTTTAAACCAAAAGCAAAACCAGCCTTGAGACACTCTCTTCATGCCCACTATTCTGCTAGAAATGTCAGAATTGTTTGGTCTACATCATGAGGATTGGTAGTGGCCAGTGCCTCTGCTCCAGAGTCAAATCAAGACTTGAGAAGAAATTACCTTTATCTGGCTGTTCTTGCATATGCCTATGTGTCCTGCAGAGTTTCCAGTGCTGCTGGCACTGGACTTGGATATGCTGCCACTCGCAGCTGTGGAGGGGCTTGGCTTGGCAGCTTTGGTCTTTGCAGCTTGGCAGGGCAAGGGGGCCGAGGACATGGTGCCCTGGGGTCCTGGCTGTGGCACAATTCAGGGACTCCTGCCAGGGACTGGCTTTTTCCCAGCACTAGTGAGACATCACCACACAGCTGATTTCTGACAGGCTTCCCTGGAGACAGGCCACTTCCATCAAGCCCTGAGAGGAGCCTGGAAGTGATCTGAGCAGACCAAGCAGCTTGGGAAGAGCAATTGGTACTGGTTATCTCTAGTCATTTGCTTTAGAGGAGTCATTCCTAGCTGGTGGTGATGGCTATTGTCAGACATGTTTGAAATCACAGTCAATAGAGCCACTGGTATCTGTAACTTGAAAATGACTGTAGTTGCAAAGCAATCTTTCTCCAAAATCTCAGGTTTCCTGGTTAAGTTTCATCTTCTAGCCAGTAGTGTAGCCAAGCTGCATTAATCGCTTCTTTCCTTTTCTTACTCTCTCTCATTCTATGTTACTTGTATGGCTTTTGTCACACTCATATCTAAATGCCTTTCCCTCAAAGGAATTTAAGAGTAGAAATAACTATCTCCTTTCCCAGGCTGGATAATTTCTCCAGTTTATAGTTCCTTAAAAGAGTGCTGCATATACTTTATCCCAAAAGAGCTCTATTCTTTGACATGTGTATGTGATGGGAAAGTTACATCAAACAACAGCTGAAGGTAAAGAGAAAAGGGAGAAATCTTAGGACCAGGGTCTTGTCCTAGGCACAGAACAAGAATGTGGACTTTGTCATGTTTGTGTTACCTTTAATTACACCACAAATTATGCTAAGAAAAGAAATATTTACCTGCAGTAGTGCACCTATTTAATTCAACTGCAGGATGTTTTGGAATGCATTAGTTAATGCTGTAGGCCACTATGAGGATGTAAAATGCTATGTCTGTGTTAAATAGTAGTAGTAGTAGTAATAGTGTAGCATTAAAGTTGAATTGAACAATATCGTAAAGATGCTGCAGAGGAATTAAAAAATTTCTTCTGGGGAAGTTTGGGGGAACAAGCACAGAGTGATTAATGCCTCCTATAAAGGATTAGTAAACCATTAACAGCTGTAGGAAGATAAGTATTTATTTCTTGGCAAAAAACTCTTTTATAGATAGCCCCTTCCAATTTAATTGAACTGTATGTTTATTTTTATAGATTCTTTACTGCTTGTTACTGATGCTAACAATCTCTATGAAAGGGATTGTCAATCCTAAGTACTTGAAAGTAGTGCCACTATAAGGGAAGGTATTTGTCTATAAAGACTGATAAGGCCTTGAACAAAAAGATCAGGAGACATTTGCAACTACATTTGCAATGTAAGGAATTGCACTTTGGTCAATTTATGCCACCACTTTTCTATCTTTACAGTCAGTTCTTCCTTGTCACCCTGGCTTCTTGGGAAGCAATGCAGGACTTGGTGATGATCCTGTGTATGATCCCATGTATCCCAAATGAAAAGCTTCCACTGGCATCAGAAGTATATGTAGGGTGGGGATGGGGTGGTGGGTGAACACAAGACACAACAAAAATGTAGTGTGTGTAGCCAGTATTTCGTACTAGCAATGACACCTTCTTCAGTGGAAGGTGCAAAGGACTGTACAGTGGGTGTTTAAAACAGAGTGGCTGAAGAGACAGGCCTCTAGCTTGAATTTTCAGATGCTCCTTGATGCATAACTCCACTGACTGCAGCAAGTGATGAGAAGTTAATAGCACAATTAACAAATACTTTTGATCACCCATGTATAAAAAGAGCCAAAAAACCTTAGAGTACTTCTTTAGAGTAAAACATGGGTGGACTATTACACGCTATTTTATCTGTAATGAAAATCCTAGTTAGAAAAACGTGCTTTTATGTATATGCCCATTTGCTAAGAGAAAGCACACAGCATATGGAAGAAGAATTTTCCTTAGGTTTCTCTGATATATAGATGCCTACTTAGTGACAACATACCCTGGTTCTAAGATGGCCAAATCCCCAGGTGATTCAAATTTGAAGGATGCAACTGAGCTGACTGATGTGTGTATCAGTGCATTTGAAATCAAAGAGCTCATCCTGAATAGCTTTGCCATGTATTCCTTTCAGGGAAGGCAGGGAGGAACCTGCCTTATTCTCCGGGAGTGCACAGCAAGCTCACCAAAATTGAATTAAACCTCTGAAAGCAATATTTAGCCCGTTATATCTAAGTGGCTGAACCCTGTATGAGGTTACATACAGAAAGAAGTTATTTTGCAATAGCAAAGCAGATCAGATTTTCATATTTTACTCTTTGTTGTGACCTCAGCTATTCATAAAATCACAGCAGGTGAGAACTCATTGGGGCTTGCTCCTTAGGAAGAAATGAAAGGAAGTGGTTGATAAAACTCTTGATTCTGCCATTACGTGGGAGAAGACCCTCACAACCTGCATTCCTCCATTCCTGCACATTGTGGCTGTGGGCCAAAGCTCTTTTAACCCCTTCCCTTTCTTAGATCACTTAAAATGGGAATAGCACAAGATATTTTCAGAGTGGACTTGAGCCTTAGTTAATGCTGGTTCAGGGTCCTTGATAAAATGAGGTTTTTTTATTTGCTACTGAACTGGCTTGGTGCAATAAATAGCAGGACCTTATCCTAGAATAAGGTATAGTCTGGAAACACTCCTCAGGACTTGTCTACATAAGAGCGTTTGCATTTCAGTCCCAGGAGGTGGATCCACAGTCCTTCACTGTTGACCTGAAGAAGTCAGGATAAAGCAGAGCAGGCCCAAAGCACAAGGACAGCTAGAGTGGCATGGAATTATTAGTACACCTATTCCTCGGCATCAACATTTACTAAGGCTCTTATTACCACACTTCTCTCAGAGAATTTTGCCCTTCTGCCAGCCCCAGCCATTCCCAGCATAACTCAGGCCTGCTGAGAGGCCCCCGGCACCAGGTCTTGTGGTGGGACTTCACACTGAACCACTGGCAACTGCTTATTTTAGTGAATCTTCATGTCTCAAGAATCCCATGCATCTGATCCTGTACCAGCAATTAAGGCAAACTTGTCACTGAGAGCAGAAATCATTTTGCTTCAGCATGAATACATATTTCTATGTACAACTGTTCCTTAAATGCCTTCTTACTTGGCTCCATACAACTAAGCTTGCTAGTTAATAAAAACTGACTTCCCCAAACCTTAATTTACTTCCTTATACTTCCTTAACTTAGGAATGCTCTGGTGTCTTTGAGCGATGGAGGGCTTGGCTGACATCCAGTATCTCTCATGTTGGATGGATTTTTGTAAAACACATCATGTAAACTGAAGTTGACTGAACAGCAAAAGAAAAAAAAAAAAAAAGAAGGGGAAAAAAAGGCATTACAACCAAACACTTTCTTTTTCCCAAAGAAATAAATTCACACTAGGAATTACTCCAGCAAAACTAAATCAGTTTGAATTCATACCTTTGTTTGTGCCACTCTAAGTTTTCCATGTAGACAACCCCATATAGGGAAGTTACATTTTACATTATAATGAGGTTGCAATGTGCTAATCCCCTTGGACTGAAGCAATTATCACCTGACTGCTAGGTGTTAAATGCTGCATTACAAGGGGATTATTTTCTCTTTTGTTCTGACTGAGGCCTGGTCTACCCACGAATTCACAATGGTTCAACTGATTCAGGAGGGAGTTTCCATTTGGCCGCCTCTAAATCAGTTATGTATTACATTAATAAGACCGGACTCAATGCCAATTCTCTTGATATGCTGTAATTCAATGTGGTAAAGTGATTATTTCTCTGCTACCTGGCCATTTAATATTATTCTCTAGAGACTGTTATTTGATTTTATTCACAGCACTTTTCGTTTCGTAGTTGGACATTTACTCTTCCATAGCCTAGTTTTGAACCATGCATTGTAACACAGCTAAATAGTATAAATAAGGCGAGTTTGGGAATTTTCAGTCTCTGAAATGACACACAGCAAGTGTTGATGCCACAAAAAGTAGGTCAACAATTGGCCTTTTTTTTTTCTTTATCACTCAATGCAATCCAATAGTGCCAGGAGACAGCTGGATGTCAAAGGTGCAGTCTTTTGAACAAGCTACAAATATCTAGGTCCCATGTCAATCTTCACAGCAGTGAAGATGAAGATGTGAAGTGAAGATGTGAAGATGAAGATGAAAGGTTGTTGCCTTGAGTGTCCCAGGTGAATTCCAGTTATATTATTACAGTTTACATGTCTCAGGTTCCTCATAACTTACTTGTGCGAAGAACTGATCACAACTTTCTGTGCAGACACGTATCCAGTTTAGAGGCATCCCTCTACCACTTCAGAGCAGATCGTGGCTTGGTGATGGTGAGTGAGCTGTGCCCGTGCACACACCACACACCAGCACATGTCACTCCTCACCTGCAGCCTCACTGAGCACAGAAGAGGAGAGAAACACCCACTCCACTGGGTGCTTCAGATCTTGTGTCCTGAGCTGGTTCTTCAGCTGTTCGCTTCAAAGCTGAAAGATGTGTCTTGGCATGAGCCTTTGCTCCCCATTCTGCTGGGTGTGTTCGAAATGCTGCTGGGCACAGCCTTGACCCACTGCTCTGATTGCATCTCCTCCTACCTTTCTCTACACACTTCCTCAAGGTTGCATGACAGACATGTTTTCTGTAGCCAGGCAATTCATGACTGTATACAGTTGTATTAGACTTGCCCAACATTCTGAGAACATAGTCTTATTTGGATGAAAGACACCATATATCACCAATGTTCCCATCATTTGTTAGTTGTAACGTATCCAAAGACTCCTTGAAGGCAAATTATACTATGCCTATTGTTCCAAGGGCTTGGAAAAATTTATATGAAGTATCTCAGATAAAAATAGAATTTTTGTGGCTATGCAAATATTCTGCATGAGTCTCAGTCCTACAGACACTGTCATGAAAAAAGTTAATGCCAGAAATTGTGGTTAAACCATCTTGAAACCCGCTTCGTTTACTGGTAAGCTTAGACCCACACTTAGTGCAATCAGTGTAAGACCAGCACTTTTAAAAACAATGTATGATTCCAAATAATTAGTCAGTAATAATAAGTAATAAGTTGGGGTTTACCTCACAGATTCCTACTGGTTTCATGGTGTTTACAACCCAGGGATGCTACAAGAGTTGTTTTTTCCCATTGGATAATGAAAATGGCAAGATTCACCAAGACATCCTGATACTGCTGTTTTATGTGGCGACACAAATCAAAGCCCAGCCCAATTTAGGCAGCAGACTAAGATGCATTTGCAGCTGTTTTGTACCATAGGAGTACAGCAAGATTCTGGCACTGGCTTGTCTATCATCCTGAGCCATGGCACTACAAAATCAGGCATATGTGATCCCCGAACAAGCTCCAGTACGTCACAGTAACTTTGTCTGTGGTAGGTATCTGTGAGCATACAGCAGCAAGATGGCCTTGGCCCCTGGCACAGTCCCCTGCTGCTGCTTCTGTGGAGAAGGCAGGGATGAGAGAAGGAGGGAAGGCAGGAAGGAAAGGAGCCGACAGCATTGAAAAGAGAAAGAGAACAGTTGCTCAGTCATCTTTGTAAGCTCCCCCCTCCAATACTTGTGATAGAAATCCTTCAGTCTCTCCCTCTTTAGAGGACACTAGTAGTCCATATTCTGCCCCTAGAGAGAAATCTGAGCCACTTCTGGTCCAGGGGGAAGAGCAAAGGGTAACAGCCTATCTAATGTAGTTGAAGTCTCGCAGCAACATAAACCAAAATCCAGCAGTCCATCTGGATATATTCTTCACCTGCACATTTCGCTACCACTATTATTTCATTAGAAGCTGACCCTTGCAGATTTCTCACAAAATAAGAAGGAACNCTGAGCCACTTCTGGTCCAGGGGGGAAGAGCAAAGGGTAACAGCCTATCTAATGTAGTTGAAGTCTCGCAGCAACATAAACCAAAATCCAGCAGTCCATCTGGATATATTCTTCACCTGCACATTTCACTACCACTATTATTTCATTAGAAGCTGACCCTTGCAGATTTCTCACTTACAAATAAGAAGGAACTGTTTTTTCCACAAATGTCTTGTTATTTGAGTCTCATCTGGTCTAAATCTAGTAGGAAACCAAAACTGGAAGTGTCAGCACTGCTGAAAGAGTTTTTCTTCTGCTGATTAATGAGGGCAAAGAAAGCCTGATGAGGTACCTGTCTTTTGTCTCACAATAAAGCCCAGAGTCCTATACATCATGTGTGGATTCCCTGAATTGTTGCCCACTTGTGCCACCTTGATGAGGAATGCATGAGTGATGGCCATCTCTGGCAACCAAACACTTACCAAGATTCTTAACTACAACAGATGGGCAAGAAGGAAGAGGATGGAGTAGGAAAGTCATTGACCCAGCTGTGATGGAGGCAGGAGGGAGCAGCATCTCTAAGTGATTCATACCCCAGTAGTTTAGGGTCTTTCCTGGTTTCTCTACTGATTGCTCTGCCTGCGCCACCACCTTGGAAAGCCAGGCTGCTGTTGGTGCTCCTACCAGGCAGAGAAAGTGAGAGTGTATGAGGCAGTGAATATTGTTGGGACAGGACTTTTAACAAGGGCAGTCATTGTCCTCATCCTGCCTGTTTCTCCAGTGGCAGAAGGAGTAATAAGACTGGTTTTGTAGATCCCTACTTGCCTGGGAAACCTTTGGCCAGACTTTGCTCCCTCCCTATGTTCCCTGCTTCCCTCATACATTAAAACTGCTCCTTGGCTGACTGGTGAACATTTCCAGAGTCATTTCTGCTGACTATGGGTTATAACTAAGTGTATTTTCCTCTGGCTAAGCGCAGGGCAGATCATTAGCATACTCCTTTCCTAACAGTCCTTTCAGATGGCTGGAATTCCTGGTCAAACATTGATAAATTCATGGCAGTTTGTGTGACATGATCTCCCCAAATGTCATCCTTCCCAAAATGGTTTTATACGTCTGGAATGCGGCACTCATGCTCTGATTTGCAGGGACAGTCTTTTAAGTTCAGTCTTTGTAAACTTCAGTCTTTGTAAACTTCATGCAAACTTGAGAGCCTGTGACACTAGTCAGAGACAGACCAGCATACCTGAAATTTGGGCTGAACAGCTGACAGCACCCCAAAGAAAGGACTAGGTATTCATGGAAATGTGACTGCAAGTGTGCAATGAGCCTTATTCCAGGCATGTGAGAGCATTGCTGCAGAAATCCTTGAATTCACAGGTTCAGTCTCTAAAATGGAGCCTCAGAAACTGAGGAGTAGGAATAGGAGCTGATCATCAGCTCATACTGAAAGGTATTTGAACCTCTGGAGTTTATTTATTGCTCAGGGAAACCTTGTCCTTGCCCTTTTTCCCTCAAAACTTGTAACTATTAAGTGTTCTGTGACTGTGAACTTTCATGTTTTCAGGGTCATAAACTCCCTGTGCTGTTGCAACATTACTGAAAGCTGTTTTCCTTGTTCATGTCACCTCTTTTGTACTTAGGTCTGGGTGAGGTGGCTTGTAGGTGGACAGCAAGGTAAATGATACTGCACTAAAACAAGGAGATCACATTTAGCCCTTGAGGTTTTCAGACTGACAATGATTTTTTCCCCTCAATATTGACTNGGAGATCACATTTAGCCCTTGAGGTAGAAAATGATCTGTTTTCAGACTGACGATGCTTTTTTCCCCTCAATATTGACCGCTACAAAACAAGGCATGCTGTGGGAGATACCATAATTGCAATTCATATAAATGGCTCATCATAATGATGAAATTTCCTTTGGTCAGACAGCAAAGAAGGAAGAAATCTTTGGCTGCAGGTGTCCCAAATATAAGCTGAATGAGCAACCAATTTTCATTAAATTTCAAAGGCCCATCACATTGCAGTAGGCCTGAATTCAGATCTTTTTTCTCGTTATTATTCCCCCTGAAGTATCACCCAGATGCCTACATCTAGCCCCCTTTTGTATAAGATAGCTGCCAGTGAGAAGGATGTAGGCGTTCTCTAAGGACCCCATTTCTCAGGAATGTCAACTTTTCTACAGTTCTCACAGGAGCCACGGACTTCCCAATTTCTACCAGAGGAACTGGGAGCTCTGTTGTGGCAACCAGTCCTTATCTTAGGCTCTGGTTCAATAGAGTTTGGTCTGCACCATTGGACAGCAGGTGGACCTGCTCTAGGATTAAAAGCAGAGAAGCCCAGAGGATGAACAGGGAAAATGACAAGTGTTATGGCATTGTTAGCACCTCCTCTGGAACTCACAGGGTTCAGCTGTGCTCTCCTTCAGACAAGCTTGTAGGTCTTCTTTTGTGCCTGTTTTCCAAGAGGTCTTTCTTTCCTGGTAAGTCCTGAGAAAGCAGTTCCTGTAGGGGGTCAGCAAAGCTTCTGTGATCCTGATCTGCCTTGTCTTCCAGAAAAGACTCTGTTGGGAGGCAGGACACCCATACCAAGACCCTGACTCTTTAGATCATAAAACTTTGGTTGAGGAACCTGTGTCATATGTCAGCTGTTTCTGGGTAAATTCAACTAACAGATGAAATTTAAGGGAAGAATATTTGCAACAATGCAATAGAACACAAACAGATAAAGTAATAAAAAGTCCTGCTGTTTAAATAATATTTACGGCTGAAAATCCCTTGCGGAATTCAGCCATTTTTCATTCATTTTTTTCTTATGTTAAGTGCCAGAATCTCCTTTTACTGACATAAGGTGGAGTTTCTTTGTCAGAGAGAGTGGTCACCACCACTGTCTCCCCTGTTACTTCCTATTCACCCAAGGGAGGGAAAGGTAGTGGGCAACAGCTAAAGCTCAGATACCCCAGTTTTCACAGCTTCTAAACCATCTTCTAAACATCTGTGATTAGTTTCTGGACTCTACACGGCATCATATGAGTTACTTGAGCCCTTTCCCCTTCCCTCTTTCTCAAGATACTTCCATTAATATTTTTGATCTACACCTTAAATTAACAAAATCCCAACTCTGGAGTACTTGTCTTTATCACTGTCTTCTGCAGACAAACAAACCACTGTGTAATGCTTCTCACTAGACCTTTGGGTTTTTGGTGACTATTTTATTTTAAAAAATGCAGATCATGTTGAGCAACACTAAACACTACTCTCTGTGTTTTTCAGAGACACTTTTGATAGACGCTATCACAGATCCTATGTGAAAAGCCATCTCAACTTACGTCACACTGGAAAAAAGCAGCCATCTCATTGTCTGCAAATGGATTTTTAAACAAGATGTTACATCTGACATTAATGCCAGAACTGATTAGTATGTGAATAGGAGTTACCAACAAAATGGCAGAAATTAAAATCTATTCATACTTTTGAAAGAGTGAGATGTGTAGGCACTGCACTCCTCCATTCTGTGCTCTGACACCTTCTCTCTTTCTCTTGAATAATTTAATAATAGCTGAAATTTCCACTCCAAAAAGCCCTCTGCATTAATCATTTGGTCTGTCAAGATCTCAGCTCAATTATTGTCAGTCTGCATCTCTGCAACTAGGAAATTACATTAAAAGTTACTTCAAAGTGATGTCAGAGTGCAAGAGTTGAATGCAGAAGGGGAAGCCGGGCTTCACTCTGTATCAGCAAAGCATCCTCTCCAGGACAGTGCTGAGCTGGGATGCAGTACTGTTTCCAAGGGAAAAAAAAATTAATGCAATCAATTTGCTTCACATTTTGCCTTGTCTCAAAAATTATTGAGTCATTAATCTTAGCAATGTCATGGTGTTGTCATTCAGTGAATTCAATTAACCAGGAGCACACCATTAGAAATCTGTGTATTCTTCACATGAAGTAATGGCCTTTTTGACCGTAATGAGTGGAACTCCCTGTGTTGAATTAGGGGGAATTTAAAGGAAAGGAGCTAATGAAGATGAATAGGGTAAACTGCTCCAGAATACTACATCTTGTACACACCTAACCCAGACTGTACTGGGGCAAATTCTTCTTATATAAGTAGAGGCATTAAATGGAAATGCAAGTTCCCAAGCTTTCTTTCAGGGCCCCTAACTCTTGTGCTTTTCCATTCTGTAATTCCTTTTTTCACTGAGCTAGTGCACCATTTCTGGACCAAGAGTTCAGGGGCTTTCATGCTCCAGGGTATCCTGCTGCCTTCCTCAGAAAGCTGTACTGTGACATGATTTTGTGCCCTTGTGTCACAACAACCACTGCTGAAACAGCACAGCATTGCAATGCAGAGAAGTGTTCACCAAAGGAGCTGAGCACTGATGCTCTGAAGGAAAACTAGCAAGTATGAGGAGAAATTGGAAAAAACAACATATGTCAAGAGGTTAATTGAGCTGAAGCTAATTTACACTGCATGAGCAAGCAGAAATTTCTGTGATGCCAGACAAGAGTCAGATTAACATGGGAATATCAATGAAACTGCAGTACATGAGATCAATAGATCATTAGGGATAAAAAAAAAATCTGATCACATCTAAGGGAGCTGCCAAAACAAAAAAGAAGTAATAGGAAACTTGGTTTTGTCCAGCAGGTTGAAATTATGTCACTGGGAATACTACAAAAGGTGGCATGCAGACTCTGATGAAGGAAAAGTGCTGCTGCTGACCATTAGGAAATGCTCAGGGGGGATCTTGGTGTTACCTCTATTCCACACAAGAGCACGGTGCCAGGAATTCCAGGCTACCATTGATGGATCCTGGGTATATTGTGACATGGGCTGCAGGTTATTAGTGATAACAAATGTTAGTTTTACTCCCTAAGGACGTACAGGTGGAAGATAACAAGGTTTTATGTGAGGTAATTAGTCTTTCCTGTCAGCAGAACTAATCAGCTTCAGCAATGGTGATAGCATAATGACAAGAGGGCTTCTGGATGTGGTGCTGCTGGGGAGGGGTGTCTGTGATTTCCCCACCATTCTGCAGCACCCATGCTATCTCATACACCAAACTCGGCCTTAAATTCACCCCCCAGGCTTGGATGTGCTGTATGCAAAATGTGTGCTGGCTACCACAGGAGGCACTTTCTCAGCTGTTTCCTGAAGTTACCAATATGGACCAGGATCACCACCTGTATTGGCTGTAATTCTGTAGTGTCCTGGGGCTGTGTAGAGACACTGGTAGGCAGTGTGGATGCACAGGCTGAAAGAGGGTTCTGGAGAGGAAGACTTCCCTTCAAAAGGAACAGAAGTGGAGGAAGGGACAGAGTGCATAGGTACACACATGGAGCATACCACCATATATACACGGGACACAGTCAATTACCACAAAGCCATTCAACTCAAGCTGTGATGTTAATGCACCCAAACTCTGGGGTGTAGAGAGTGTTAAATCCTCAGGTGAATACTCTTCCAGATGTGTGTTATGTTTTCAGTGCAGCATCCTATTTAGAGAATGACTTTATTCCTAGAGGAGGGCATCTGCATAGGAGCTGAATGCACTTGAACTTCTGCTTATTAACTTTGTACCATTAACCGACTTATTTTCACTCTCCTGAATGCACCTGTGAAGGACCAAAGGTTGTATCACAGCACCTCTAATCTTCACAAATAAGACCCATATTGATGTTATGGTGATGCCTTCAATTTTTAGCTTTTATATTTTTCAGATCGTGTGCGGCATTAATGTATAACTCTGAACTCCATATGGAATGTTAGGAAGCTCTCTTCACATTTTGGTCAGACAAAATAATCCTTCCAGGCCTGAGACCCAAGGTCACCCTCACAGCCCCAAGCCCTGAAAAATATTAACAAAAGTGAATTGGGGAGGAACAAACTGGGGGAATATGACTTCATTACCTGAAGCTGTAATTGGAGAATTAACCCCTGGTATGCATACAGACCAAACTTGTATCTGTCTGAGGAACTTGTGACCATTGCCCATCTTGGGTGTAGCCTCTGCAAGGCTTTTGCACTGCCCAAGGTGTACCTGTTGAAGGCCTTTAATAAACACCCACTTTATTCTTTAACTCTGTCTAGTCTCTGTTCTAGGTAGCCATTCCAAGGCATCAATGGGCCAAAGGGATGAGGGCAAATTATTGCTCACACTTGTGCTGCTGTGAGCAAGAGGTATGACTTCAGAGCTGCAAAGGTAGTGGTGATGCTGTCACTGAAACTGCCCCAGTCCTGTGTTGGAAGAGGAATGCCAAGACTTGTGGAGCTTTGCTGTATCCTTCATCAGGTGTAGTCACTGGAGGGATACTTGGGAATCAAAGTGTGCATCTTCATCTCAGGAAATTTCCTGGCCTCCCAGGCCAGACACCACTTTTTACAGAGAGCAGATAAGGTTCTGGTGTGCATGCTTTATGTAGTCAAAGTGTTTCAACCGGTTTTTAATGACTTTGGGCACTGATTATTGTTCATACAGTAAAGAGCTGAAGTGGGTTAACACCTTACAATTCCCCATCATTTGATTAATGACCCTTTTTTAGAGATAATTCTTTCATCAAAAGAGAATAACTCACAATAGAAGAGAATAATTCACAATATAAAATGTAGGGCTGTTAAAAGAATAGGTGATGACAATCTGGTGAGGATAAAAATGGTCTTTATTCATGTAGTTGTATCATAATTTTGAGTAGATTTTTCAAGTATTTGGAAATACTAAGTCCTGTGTGTTTGTGGTTTTATTACCTGACACAGTTTTTCTGCATTCTGCTCTTCTTCTATCATTGATAAAACAACTATAACTGGAACAACTAGAAGGAAAAAGCAACAAATGGGTATATCATAAAAATGAATATTTTTAGTTTACACATTTGCGCCTTCCCTTGTGCTTCTCATTGGTTCTCAGTTTGCAGCACATTTTTACTATTTTGTAAAATTTCTGACAGTGCTTGCTATTATTGAAGCATCCTTTGAGTTCTCACAGTGTACAGCAGGAAGCAGCTTTTATCTGTGAGTGTGTAACCATTTTAGTTTGTTAGCTAGTTTAATTTGACTGTTAAGGTGTCAACAGCAGTGAGAAGCTCTGTCCACCCTGGGCCCCCTGTGGTCTTTCAGATAAGGAAGCCATCGGTCTGTGCTAAGCAGAGGGTGTCATCCCAGCCCAGTGTCACAACCAGGCTCACTGCACATTGCCTTTGTCATAGGAGGTGTGATGGCTGCTGCCACCACCTCCCTGCAGGAGATGGGAGATGGAGTGGGGAGGGGAGGAGGTGGAAGGGAAAGCTAGGACCAAGAAGAGAGGGGTTGGCAAGGTGACTGGAGCACAGCTGGAAAGGGGAGGCATGGTCCTGCAGATGAGGTGGGGGCACTAGGGAGGATGGAGATTTGTCAGGAGCTGGGGAGAGGGGAGACTGGGACTGTAGAAAGGGAGCAGCCTGGGAAAAGGCACCAGCATGGGAGAAATCCAGGGAGAAGGAATTGCTATAAATGGGTGGGATAGGATGGGATGGGATGGGATGGGATGGGATGGGATGGGATGGGATGGGATGGGATGGAAAGTGGATTTGGTAGAGGTGGCAAGACTGGGGAAGAGAAAGAAGCCTCATATGCAGCAGAAATCAGAAGTTGCAGGATGAACTAGGTGTTGAACCAGAAACTAAAAGCTTTTCACAAGGTTAAAGCAAATTATCGTTGTTCTAAAAGATCAGATTCTGTCCTTATAATCATCGAAGAGATCCTGCGCCATGTTTGACATGCTACTTAAACCAAACCTAGTATTAGTGATCACTGATCCTGCATTTCTTTTCCTATTTTTTTGCTGCCTGACTTGAGATGCTGTAGCTCTCCCAGCCGCAGAGGCTAACAATGGACAATGTTAGTGGGTGTGTTTCATGCTCTAAATTGTCAAATATGCCCAGATCATCACACCCTCATCGCTTCTACGAGGTTCTGAAATCACCTTTTGACCTTATCCTTTCTATACCTCAGCTGGGAAACAAGATCAGACAGCTTCCTCCCCTTAGCACTGCTGTGGTGCAGAGTCACACTAAACACAGGTGTGAGTGAGGCTGCAGGGAGGCCAGTGACCCACGGGACACACCACAGGGCCGGCTGGAAGCAGCGTCAGAGGATGCTGCATTGTCTCGGCCACCGAGCCAAGGAAGAGGGATGCTACAGGGCTCACCAGGAAGGCTGTAATGGGAAAAGCAGCCGGGGATTGTTGGACCAACATTCAAGCAGGGTTCAAAGACTGAAGTGCTTATCTGGCAGACAGTCAGACCAGAAACACACAGCTCTCTGAGAAGGTTTTGTATCTTGAGCAGGAAAGTAGATTTCATTTGCAGAAGGCAGCACTGGAAACAGAAACTATTGAATATCTGCCCATCAAGGGTGCACAATCTACCATGTACAGCCACTGCAATAGGCTCTGAGATAAAAAAAGGGATGTGGGCAAGGTGATCTCAGACATAATGCATTCCCAATTACCTAAATGCTGAGAATATAATTTGATAAACTTAATAATACTTTTCAGCACTGCCTTTCCCTGTAATGACAGGCATGTGGTAAATTTTTAGCACCAGACTAAGACAAAAGCAGAATATATTCAGCCTCACTCTGCAGGACTCCTGAAAATACAAAGACTTCAAACAAACAATGCCTGTATTGAACTCAATTAATCATTTATCACCTTTGGGATGGAATGAGATTAAAAGTACCACTATTGCTGAATTCCATGTTAAATGATCTAATCTCCTAAAGAAATTTTTCTTATTAATGACACTGCAAGAGGCTTTAAGGTGAAAAGAGTGCTGATGGAAAATGAAGTCCAAAGTCGACATCTGGGGGACAAAGCAGAAACCAATCTGAAGCACTGTCTTACAGAAAAGCAGACATTTCTCTCCAGATCCTTTTCTCCTGTGACCTTTGGTATCTGGTATTGGATATGAAATTTCTTCAGAAAGTTGCAACTGTCTCACAGTAGAAAGAAAGGGACAGGTAGGTGGGAAATCACTGCTGTGTAACTAAGGTAATGCTGTAAGTCAGGATAATTTCAGAGAAAACAAATAAAGTGATTAGGTCAAAGATTTTGGGATCTTTGTCTCTGTATCACAGGATGGCCTGCTAACTTGTCTTTGTGGCATCTGTATGTATGGTTCCTACTAAGTACAGAAAAAGGAAAAGACTAGTCAATGTGGCAGCACTATGACTGTCTTCTAACATATTATAGGCAGCAAAACTTGAAAACTCGTCATAAAAAACAGTCAAGTTGAAGAAAAATTGCCCTGTTTACTCAGGCCACATACTAAAGTGATGATATTGCAATCAGAAAGTAAACAAAGCAAAGCCCAGCAGCGAGGTAAAGAAGCCAGTTTTCTTACCTGGTATGTGGACAAGGAGAGAAAAACTGTCTGCCACTGTACATCCTGCAACAGGGGTGCCACCTCTCTATCAAGTACCTTCTCAGGAGCCAGGGAATGTATAAACATGGCAAGGTATGTATAAAACACTCCCAGATCTGTAGGTGAGTGGAGTTATTTCTGATGGCTTCTCCTGAACTTCCAGCTGTTGCAGTTGGGCATTTGCTACCATGTTCCTTTCCCCTCATTCTATGGCCTTTAATTTCAGCCAGTCATGAAATGAGAACAATCCAGCATCCCTTTTTTTTCGAAACCCTTGTCCACTGGTACAATGCTGTATTTTGTATTCAGTATGAGAATAAGGTTGATAACACAGAGATGATTTAGTTGTAGCTCAATAGTGCTTACCCTGAGTTAAGGACTTTTCAGTTTCCCATGCTCTTTTCGCCAACAGGTGCACCAGAAGCTGAGAGGAAGCACAGCCAGGACAGCTGACCCAAATTGGCCAAATGGATACTCCATACTGCAGAACATCCTGCCCAGTAAATGAACTGTGCAGGGGTTGGCCAGGAAGAGCCCATCACTGCTTTGGGGTCAGGCTGGGCATCAATCTGTGGTTAGTGAGCAATTGTTTTGTACATCACTTGTCTGTCTTGAGCTTTATTCCTCTCTCTTTTTTTTTTTCCTACCTTTAAATTATTACTATTATTATTATAAATCTAATTTAGTTTTATTTGATTTCCTATGAACTGTTCTTATCTCATTGATCCTTTTCTTTCTGTTTCTTCCCACCAGGGTGTGGTAAGGGAGTGAGCAGATAGTTGCATGGTACTTAGTTGCCAGCTGGGGTTAAACCACATAACCATTTAAAACTATAGTTTGTGAATAACAGGGAACACCAGGGATACCACCATGTAAAACAAAGCGGTCAAAACACTCTGCTCATCCTTCCAGCTTTGGAAAAAAGATAAATACCATGGCATTTAGTGAAGAGGTGACACAGTCATAATAATGAAGCACTTATTTCTTAAGGTGATCAATGAAAATAACCAATTCACAAGTGAAATAGGTGGGACCAAACACATTAGTAACACAAACCTAGTAACAGTAATTAAGCTTATCTTCCTAGGGGGAAGAATGTGACTAACAGATGATAAGAATTTTTTTTCAAACAATAGGAAATTTTTAAAAGATCTTTAATACAACACAGGAGTGATCCCATCTCTTACTTGTTTCCTGGCAAACTGAATTAAGTTTAATAGATACAAAAGGCTGCAAGCAGATACATGATCTTCCTCTATGGTTATGTAAGCAGATTTTGACTTTACAGTGACTGCGATTCAGCAGGGAGCAAACAAAACTCAGCTCCGATTGCAAAAAAAGAGGAAAAAATGCAAATTTGATAAGGAATTGTAGAATAGTTTGGTTTGGAAAAGACTTAAAGCTATCTAGTTCCAACCCCCTTGCGGTGGGCAGGGACACCTTCCATTTTGACTGGGTTGCCCAGAGACCTATCCAGACTTGTCTTGAACACTTCCAGGGATGGAGCATCCACATTTTCACTGGGCAGCCTGTTCCTGGGCCTCATCAGCCCCACAGGAAAGGATTTCTTCCTAATATCCAGTCTTCCTATCTATCCAGTCTATCCAGTCTATCTACTCTCTTTCAGTTTAAAGCCATTCCCCTTATCCTGTCACTACACGCCCTTGTAAAAAAGTCCCTTTCCATCCTTCTGGTAAGCCCAGTTCTTCAACTTCTACTGTGAGGCCACAAAAAAGTGACCCCAGAGGCCTCTCTTCTTCAGGATGAACAACCCTAAACCTGCAGCTGGAGGGGTGCTCCAGCCCTCTGATCCTCTTCCTGGCCCTCCTCTGGAGTCACTCCAATGAGTCAATGTCCTTCTTTTTTGGGGTATCAGAGCTGGACACAGTACTCCAAGTGGAGTCCCACAAGAGCAGAGTAGAGAGGGAGAATAACCTCCTCTGATCTGCTGGTCATGATGCTTTTGATGCAGCTCAGCCTTCTGGGCCACAAGTGTGATTTTGTTGCATTATGTTGACCTTCTCATCTATCAACACCCCTAAGTTGTTCTCATGAGAGCTGCTCTCAATACATTCTCCATCCAGCCCGTATTTGTGGTTGGGGTTGCCCTGGCCCAGGCACAGAACCTTGTATTTGGCCTTGTTAAACTTTCATGAGGTTTACATGGGCCTACATCTTGAGCCTGTCATGGTCCCTTTGGATGGATCCCTTCTCTCCATCATGTCGACCCCACCACACAGCCTGGTATCATCAGTAAACTGCTGAGGAAGCACTCTATCCCACCTGCCCCATGATCTTGCCAGGCACAGGGGTGAGACTGACCTGCCTGTAGTTCCCTGGGTCTTCCTTATTTCCCTTTTTAAATGGGTTATATTTCTATTTTCCAGGGGAAATATTTTCCTTATTAGCCCCCGCCTTGAAACACAGAAGCCTAGGGCCAGATTCTGAGCTGTTACCAGAGATGGCTCCTGCTCACTAGCTCCGGCTGAACTCTCAGTTTACTAAAGGTTGCAGATCTGGCTGGGAGTTTTGCAGCCCGTGTATTCCTTACAAACTGTCCTTTGAGCTCCAAATAAATCAAAAGCAGCAGCTATACAGCTCTTCCCCTGCCTTTGCCTGTGTTCCTCTATTAGTATGTGCAAAGTACAAATAACGAAAATCAAATAAATTAATTTAGTTTTTCAAAAGTCAGTAGAAATCTGCTGGTGGCCCATGTGAGGTCTCACGTCAGGACGTTTCACCCTCTCCAAAGCTGGGGCGTGGGAGATTATTTTCTTTTTGAGGGGAATATTTTAGTGAGGCTGAGTCAGAATGTGACCTGTTCTAGGAAAAAAATGAGAAGGAAAAAACGGAATTATGTTCCTGTATTAGTTGCTAACACATTTGGTTCCCCTGTTAAAGATGTATGACTGCCCAGGCTGCCACTTGCATTTCAACAGTACCTACATGGTTCATCCAGGAGCAGAAGTTTACCTTCTGGAGATCAGGCCACCATCAGTGTCCCAGTCTCCCACCACCTTTCAATAAGGTGCCAGAAAAGCTCTGTGTGTCCTGAGGGTAAATCTTCCCTCTGCAGATTCTTCAGGAAAACTTCTCTTGTTTATGCTGTCATTCAAAAGCATCAAGCTAGAAAGACCTAGGCTTCCTCCCTAAATTATCAGCACAATTTAAATTTCTTTTTTAGGAAAACAAAACCAAGAGTCTGTTTCAATCTTGTGCTTCTGACTCTCATATCTGTATTCAGTGCACTGACTCTGAACTTGTAAGCAGCTACTCCACAGAGTCATATCAGAGAGAGATTTGAACGTTTCCTTTTTTTTTTTTTTCTCAGCTAACTTCTGATAAAATGTCCTAAAATCACGGGCTGTAGAACTTCTGATTAATGTGTACAGAACAGGTTGCCTCAGTGCCATAAAGAAACCAAAATCAATTACTGAGCAACTAAATTAACTCTTTAGCTCTTAGATAAATATGTAAATGCAATTCTTGATTATAAACGGGAACTTCAGCATCTTTCCCCAATGGCCATTACAACCCTCAACACCTGCAATGCTTCTGTAGTGACCATCTGTGACCTGGCTGGGGCGAGATCCACAGCAGAAAAGAAGTCACAACCGATGAATAAACAAAAGCTTTCTCCCTCCTTAACAGCCTTGGAGAGGAGAAGGGAAGCTGGTGACAGACTTGCTGCTGTCATGAGTGAGCATAATGTAAATACCCTGACAGGCAGAATCTGAGATTTTGACAGAGGTAATACAGCTGCAAAGCCAGTAATAACTGAGAGTTAAACCCCTGTGGAGAGGGCACAGCCCATCTCCGCTGGCATTCTCCTTATCGTCTCTCCCCCACCCTGCCTTTGTAAGATCTTCTTTGTGGTTTTTAGCTTTTTCTTCCACCTCCTTTCCCCTTTCTTCCTTTTGTGCTTTCCTCCCATCCCCCTCTCCCTCTCGGGAGCCGGCAGTTTGGGCCCTGTGAGTCTTCACGGTTCATTGGGTTTGCTTTGCAAGGCTTCATTCCTCCACATCAAACAAAGATTGCGAGGAGGAGAGCAGAGGCTGTAGAAAGGAGGGTACATCAGGCGTGTTGTAGACAGCACCGAAATGCGTTTGTAACCTTGCCAGATGGATGGACAGCCTCTGCACAGCAGGGACTCTTGAAAGCATATTCAAAGTCATACACACCAGAGGGTGGGGAGGGGGACAGAGAGGCAGGATGTCAAATTTCCATATATTTCCAAGAGCTTGCTGTCATTTCTGCCTAGCATGTCACTAGCAGCATGTTACAAGGCTTTCCTGCAATAGTCCTGCCTATTAAAAGAGTATCCTGACCTGGTTGCTTCATTTCCCCCCCAAAAAATCAAACACACATTGTATAAAGATTGTAGATGCTGTCTGGATCTGGTGAGAAGCATTCCTTGTCATGGTTTGCTTGTTTGTGCTTGTTGCAGTGGCTGTTCTAAGCCATGCAAAACAATTAAACAACTACAAACAGGGATATTCCCATCACTCTTTGAGCTTATCGAGGGTTTGATTCAACACCATCCACATACAAAGGGATACACTGTAAAAAGGCAGCTGCTAATCACGCTGGCAAATCATAGAGGTGCTGAAGTCCGGATTGCTCCATAGCCCTGGCTGGATGCCCACAGGGCCAAACACCATCAAGAGATCCCTGAGGAAGAGTGTGGACCAGGGAGCTCCCATTGTGAGCACATCTGAACAAGTGGCATCATTACAAATAGCAAATAAGAGCATTCAGCATCAGTTATAAAATGGGCTTTCACCAATGGCCAGTCCTCAGTACTTCTCTTCTGTCAGAGCTCCAGGGAAGGAGCAGCCTCACAGACACCTCCTCCCAAATTTGATCTGTCTTGGACACGGTGGGCAACACAAGCCCAGCCCTCCATTGCACCACCACCACCACCATCAGCTTTGCTCTGTTGGAAACCAAAGGGATACCCCTGCCCAGGGAGCCTTGAGGACGGGGGTTTCAAAGTAGGGTTTACCCTAAGCGTGCATTTTCCAGTGTTTCAAAGTGTGCAGTAGTGACCGAATCCCAAGAGGACAGATGGACTATTTTGCAGTCTGCACTGAAGGCTGAGCAATGCCCTGCCTGCCCCAGCAGCTGAGGCTTGTGAGGGACAATCAGAAATCTTCTCTCCCTTCTGCTGGTTCCATGATACCAACCCCCATGGAGGAGACTGCTCTCCTCTGCTCTGAGCAGCCAATGTCAGTAACTTCCTCACACCACAGCAACTCACAGCTCCTTCACTGGCCCTTCAGGATGGTGGTTAAGGAAGAAGTTTTTCTAATTCACATTCCCCAGAACAGTGTGTGTCCTGAATCACATCTGCCAGCCTTGGACTCTACAAGTTCTTGTGGTAACTGAGCCTTCCTGAGTTGTGATGCCAAGAGGGAAATGGTTTAGCTGGTTAGTTGAAGTGCTCCCAGAACTCAGAAAAGCTCAGACAGATTCTCAGCCACTAAATGCTCCCCTTAACTAGGGAGATACATTGGGAGAATTCATTTTCTCAATGTTTGTGCCCAAGAAGGGCAAGACATTTTTTGAGGAATTCCTGTCTTAGAAGATTTGACCAGTTTTTTAGTACTCAAAAATAGTATAATATTATATCTGTCTAGTATTCACTTTAAAATCAAGTCTAGTTCAATGCACTTAATTTATCTACCTACAAAAGTATCCTGGTTTCAGCAGGGATAGAGTTAATTTTCTTCCCAGTGGCAAGTAGGGGCTCTGGTTTGGCTTTATACTGAACATAGGCTTGATAATACAGTGATATTTTGTTATTGCAGAGCAGGGTTTACAGAGAGCCAAGGCCTTTTCTGCTTTTTGTATGGCCATGTTGGTGAAGAAGTTTGGGGAGAATGGGAGGCTGGGAGGGGAGACAGCCAGGACAGGTGGTCCAAAATGATGAAAGGAGTGTTCCTGACCCTATGTCATTGTGCTTGTTATATAAAGTGGGGGAAGAATGAAAAAGGGGTGGACATTTGGAGTGGTGGTGTTTATCTCCCCAATTAACCAATACATATAATGAGGACCAGCTCTCCTGGAGATGGCTGTACTCCTGCCTGCTTATGGGAAGCAGTAAATTGATTCCTTGTTTTGCTTTTCTTATGTGCATGGCTTTTGCTTTTCCTATTAAGCTGTCTTTATCTCAACCCATGAGTATTTCAGCTTTTATCCTTTCTGTTGTCTCTCTTATCTCACTGGTGGAGGAGTGAGTGAGAGGCTGTGTGGGGCTTGATGGCTGGCTGGGGTTATGCCAAAACTAAAAGCTAACCTCCTTTTGACGTAACTTTATTTTGTCTTATGCCAGTGACAACTATGAGTGCATGTGTGTCTTTGAGTTTAGCCAGTCAGCCAGATCTTTAGTGGGAAAAAAAAGTCTTGTTCCTTCTTATTCCACTGTCTACCTTACTGCTCCTACTGCCACTTCCTGCTCCAGCAGCTGAAGGCCAGACAGTTTTCACAGAATACACAGAATCCTCAAAAATTTACAAGATTGGCCTGAAGACAAGAGGTCTTGCAGCCTGAGAGGGGTCAGCTGGGCCTCCACCTATTTTTCCACACCACAGACTCTCATGTGCTCTGGCACGTAGCAAGCTGCTTAGCTGCTGCTGCACCACTTCAAGGAGCTTAAAATAGGACCTTCCCTCAGAGGCAAACGCAGCGGCTGAGAATGAGCAAGAGCATCAGAATGAGCCTGGGTTTGCCTTTACACACAGTGGCTTTCCAATGCTTTTCTAAAGGCATTTCTTGTCTCTGTGGCACTCTTTAAAACAAGGAGTATTGGGCCCCTCAAATGACTTCGGATGCTGCTGAAACATTTGTCATAGAATGTTAAAGCTGTTGTTTAATCACTTTACTCACAGCCAGATTCCTCCTTTTGCTTGTAGAAATTTCTGCAGTCTGGTATGTGTTTTCAGGCAAGATCAAGCTGTTTTCCAGGAAAAAGGTCTTTTCAAATCTGCAGTCATGTCTTATTTGAACTCCAGCTGGGCTCCTTTCTGAGTGCAACTTGTCGTGGCCTACAAGACGTCTCTTTCTGTAGCTGTTGTTTCACCGTTCACATTTGAAACCGACTCTGAGCTCCTCCCATTCTGTGCCCACATCACCTCCTGGTAGGAAGTGCTGGGAAATGGGGGCCACCACCGTGCCATGCTTGGTTTGTTGTAAGGCAAAGAGTACATCAGGGTGCCATGTTACATGACATTGTGTGGAGTTATGCTCTGCTGTGCTGTGTTATGTTACGTTATGCTACAAGCAGAACGCTGCAGCCATCTGTGCAGAGCTACAGCCAGAAATTGTATGATGCCATGCACGATAGACAGCTGGTTTGCCCAAATATCTGGTGAATACTTGACAGTCTGCTATGACTAGCTACTGTCTAACCACTGTTTCCTACCCTCATTCACTGGTTAAATGCCAGTAATGAATCAAATTAACATTTCTGGGAACTACAATTTTTGAGACTGTTTTACTTCACAGCTCCACATTGTCTGATTTTGCAAGCTAAATGACCAGTCCAGGATTTCTCTTTACCTGTCATGCATGTGACATTCCTAATCTTTTTTTTTTTTTCTGGGTTGTATATAGTTTTGATTTTTGTTGGAGTTTTGTTGGGTTCTTTTTTTTTCCCTTGTCACTTAAAACAAGAAAGTTCAATGAAAAAATCTGCCTAGTAAAGGTTAAAAATCTCTCAGTGATTGTTTAAATTATCTTTTTTCTACTTCTTATCTTTTAAATAATTTTAAAAACCTCTTCCCCTTATCCCAGTGGGTATCAAGTGTAGAAGTAAATTTTCATTGATGCTTACAACACATGCTCTCTAGGAAATGTCAGTTCTTTCTGACTAGAAAATGACAGTTTTTCCCAGTACGGATTTACAACGTTCAGAGTATGCAAAAGTAGACAGGAAAGCCCAGGTACATCCGAAAATTTAATGCAGCATTGCCAATAGACAATCTAGTGTTTGAGGGCTGTGCACAGCCCATTTTCATTGCATGCAGATATAATTTGCAGAAAACTATTTGGTCGTTTATCTACTATTGCCCTTTTTGGTTTTATTCACAAAGGGGAATAAAAAAGAAAAAATATCTGCATACAAACAAGTTGGACACTGATGCAGCAGCAGGATGTCTAAGATGAGTGCTAACAGTAGGTATTTTCAGAGCTCACAGATAGAATAAATCTGTTCATTTACACGTGGCTACTACCCAGCAGTAGTGGTAAAGTGTGAATGGATAGAAAAAAGTACAAAAGAGGGATAAAAAATGACCTGCAAAGTTTACACTGAGTTTGACTGTGTCAGTAGAGCAAAGGGACCCAGCAGAGCAAGTCCCATTCGGGTCAGGCAGCAGGAGGGGCTGCCCAGCACCCACCCACTGCTGTCTACCACTGCCTGCACTGGTCTCCTCAGCCAGGGGTGACCATGCAGGAGCAACATTTCTTTCCATCCACTGGCAGATCCTTATCTCATAGGAGAAGACTCTTCTTTACCCCAAATTTCAGTTAATCCTGCTTGAAAAAAATCATGGAGTCTACCAATTTATCCTGATTAGTTATGTTTACAGACAAACCCAGAAGACTCTGTCACAGGAGGGGGAAACTAGAGGGGTGCCAAAGGCCTGGATTTGGAAGAACTCAGCTCCTACTGAAATCACTGGGATTTAGGCACCTATTTCTTCTTGTAGGTGATGAACAAAGTATGTCCCACGTCTCCCACAGTTAAAAGAATTCCAAAGCAGCAACAGGGCTGTAAAGCTTAATTTCTAAAAGCAGCAGTGTACCCTGTCAAAAAACTCGTGTTATATTTCATTTGGTGGCTGCTCCAGAAATACTCTCAGCAGCTGTTGCAGCATCTTGTTTGGGATTCCTCTCACCTAACTTTAGTCTTCCCAAGTGGGGCCTCCAATCTGAATTTGATCCTTTGGCCTCCCCCACAGCCAGGCAGCTCCTCCAGATGGTGATTCAGAACTCAAAAAATTTGGTAAGGGGAATTTCTGTGGTTTCGTAGTTGAATCTGTTTCAAACAACTGGTTTATAAAATCCTGCCCTGAGAAAACACCCTTTTACCCATTAAATATCACTGCATTTTGTTGCACGGAGCATGACACATACAGCAACCCTGATATAAAATAAAACAATTGTGTTTACTACTTGAGATTTCAACTGCTCAGGAGCTGTGAACCCATAGGGAGCTGGCTGGGAACGGCCCCTAAGAGCAGGGTGCTGAGCTCCTAGGGATTCCCAGGGACCCAAGAGCAGAAAATAACTAGTGCTGTAGCCTCCTTTCTGTCACCAAGAATTAGGAAGAGCAGGGCAGGCAGCTTTTATTTCAACAGCATTACTATTTTTGAACTGAGGATGACAAAACCTATAGTATCAGACTGGCTAGAGAGGGAGTCTTTGGCATTACAGTAAAAAGGCTTTTCCTGGGTACAGGGGAGAAAAGGAAGAGGGAGGGAATTACTCTCTGGACCCTATGGCACCCTCTGAGCCCTGCAGAAGCCCATCAGAGCCAAGGCAGCTCCCAGGGAGACTGAAGAAATGCAGCCACTTTCTCAAGGAGCACTTGTGAAGTCCTCCATGCCTCAGCTTTGTCCCAATAGCAAGCTCTGCTTAAAAGCAGCTTATCCCTCCAGGTAAAATATAGACCTCCCAAAATATTGAGCTCCTTCAACTCTGGGTAAAAAGCAGTGTCTAGAACATGCAAAATTGAATTCTTTATTGTGCAGAGACATTGAAAAAAAAGAAAAATAAAATAAGCACCAAGACTTTTATTAGTGTGGTAGACTGAGCTGTTAACCTGGGCTACTACTGTTGTAACTGTGAATGAGGATGGGATATTTCTGCTCATTCAGGCCACCTGAAGGAGGTAATTTAATTTGCCAGTGTAGTAGTCAAAGCTGCAATTAATCCTCTGACTTGCAACTGTGGTGAATGCTCATCAGCTCTCTCCAGTGATAAGGTGCTTCTGCACGGGGCTCAGGAATAAGGTCAGTCCTGCTGGGAAGTGAGGTGGGTCCTGATTGACTTTAGGTGCCCGCTGTAGGTGCTGAGAGGTGCAAATGCAATTTTCTGCATCAAACTTCATAGATCTCTGTAAAAAATTATTAGTGAGTGTTTATTTCTACTTGCTAAACCCTTGTGCAGCAGCTTAGCTACAAATAGCAGAACAGAGCATGGTAAAAGCTGACACCTGAAAGTGTTTGTGTCCTATCTAATTATATCTGAGCATTCCTTTAGCTGTCTGATTGGTAAAGTCCTTTGAAAAGTGTTATTTTCAGGTGATGCAGCTGTACTTTTTGCTTGTTGATTTAAGTTTGCAGTAGAGTTAAATTTAAGAACAGTCTTTTCCTAGTCAGACTTTTCTTGACCAGTGAGGTCTGGGCACCTATCCCTCTTGCTTGGAGGGACTGGTGCTAGCTATGCTGAAATAAGTCTGCTGGAAGAGCTGTTCTTGCTTTGGCCTGAGGTGACTTCTTTCCCCTTTGAAAAGAGAATTGCTCCTTTTGAACTGTTTTTAAATTTCAGCTTTTAGATCTCTTTCATGTGAAGAGGCTGTGTCCTCCTGGGACATTTCCCTTTCCTCAAACCCCAGCTCCTACAACCTCTCCAGCTGGTGCTGCTTGCAAAACCCAGCTTTCTGTCTGTGGGTGAAGAGGGGTCTTAATCTGTTTCTCAGTGAAAATGCCCCCTCTTTCTTGGGGTGTGTAAATCGTGTGAGCCCCTGTGTATTGGCCCAGGGCCACGCAGCAGAGGGGCATTTCCAAAAGGACTTTAAACTGGGGAAGGGGAAGTGGAGAGCTGCTGGGGTGTGACCACTATCACAGCTGTGCTGTGCATATCTCAGCTTTGTGCTGTGGCTTCTCTGTTGGCAATTGAATTGAAATCAAAACATAACTGTATTGCTCTGGTGCTCCGGCTGCTAAATAGCAGCATTGTGAATAAATCAGTGTTACTTCACAGAATCGCTTTAATGTGGCAAAATTGCAGCAATCAGGGTTTAAAGTTAGATTTAGGAGTATCTGGTAGAGAACTGATTGGCATTCAAAGGAAAACTGCTTTTGTTCACTCTCTCTGCAAGTGGGGGTAAGCACCATCCAGAGGAATTAGCAGCGCTTGATGGCCAGGGTAACCCTTCATTCCTCCTCTGCCCCTGATTCTCATCCTGCAGTCTTTATCTAGACAATCTTGCTCATGCCATTTTTTTTCTAGTTTTAAGAACACTTATTTCTTTGATTCTCTAGTTCTGTGTGAGTCTGCTCATTTCACTGTATAAAGAGCTACATGTGCAAGGAAGTACATTGCCCTGCTCAATGCCATGGTGAAGGAAAGGAAGTGGAATTGCTCCATAGCCAAAACTGCAAGGTGATACTTGGAAGGACACAGAGGGATTTAAACAGTCCCTCAAGATAACCATGTCTTGTCTTCTACAATGATAAATGGTGCCCCATTCAGTATTGCTGCCATTGATGTCTGCTCTGTGTTGATCTTGGGTGCATCCCACTGCTGCTCCCATAATGCATCTTTACCACTTGCTGCAGCCTTTAACCATGCTCTACAGGCCTTGAGCAAAAGAATTGGCCTACCCCCCTTTACCAGAAAGAGATTGGTCTTGGTCTATCTTAAAAAGAAAAACTCCTCAAGAGGGGTTGTTGTTTCTGGTTGGTTTGTGAGGGAAGTGTGTACTCCAAGTGTGTCAGGCTGGGGTGGGCAGGAAGGCATGCTGGCTCTCTTGGCTTATAGAAGTGGTAATGGGCAACAGGTGAGCATTTGGTGATGAGGCCTGACCCTTAAGCAGATGCACAGCAAAATTTCTGGCTTCAAACTACCCCAGCAATGCAAATGATGGCCAGGAAGGTTGATCAGGGGCTACCTGAATTTGATTTTAAATACCAGGTTATCTTCCAGGTATTTTGTTTAAAACCATTTTTTCAGGCAGGTTGAGTGTCTGTGATATTAAGGTAATTGAATATGTTAGGTTTTGGAAACTGAAACTTTCACCATAAGGCCATGGATCCAGGACTTTTTTTTCGGCCTCCCTTTGTTAAAGTAATATTTTTTTTCCACTCTGCACAGTTTGAAATGGGCATAGAGACTTTCCATGTAGGAGAAATTGGCAGAGTGAAAGAAGGTTCGAGTTATGGCATTGTGGGCACTCACATTTCAATGAATTCTAGTAAATGGCTCTGTGAACAAATAACAAAAATATAATTTGTTTTTTCAACCTCTTTAAAGATGGTAGAAAAAACAAACCTCAGCTTGCCCATTTGAAAATGTTTATTCTCTGCTGGGCATATGCTAATTAGGATTTTGCAGATATTATCAAGAGTTATTCTAGTTTTATGTAGAACTGCCTTTAACTTCTCTAAAGTATTGCCAGTCAAAAATAAGGTCTGTGGCTAGATATAGGCCCTCAAAAATCATACAGTGTCACATTTTTATTGTTTTAAGGTAGAGATAATAGATATCTAAGACAACTTGATTTAAATATCCATTAACAGACATGGATGAACTAATGCTTGGTTTAATTTTTGGGGTTTCTTAGTTTTATCTATGGAAGTTGTATAAAAGAACTTTCCTGTGTCAGCATGTGCAAATTTACTTTGGTTTTGCAGTTTGAGATCTTGATGTGATGGCACTAATCTGCTTCAATCTAGATCAGGCAAAATGAATCTATTGTTTCTGATCCTTAGGACAAATCTATTGCCACTTATAACTGCCTGTATGACAACTTCAGTGTAAAAGGCCTTTATGTTTCACAGCCTGGTTTAAAGACACTGAGAATAGGGGTTTTTGGGTTTTTTCCCATCCTTGAACTAAGGAATTAAATCTGTTCTTGGGATCTGGCTATCCATAACATGAAGTTATTTCTTTCTCTGCCCAAAGTTAACCTGTTTGTACTGGAGCATCGCATGCTTTGAAATATGTACTGTTATCTTCAGTGCTAAGGAAAAAAGACAGTGTAAGGCAAAAGTGGCAATTACTGGAGCTCTGTATTGGACCACATACAGAATTGCTTGCATCAGGATACTCCTGACATTCCCCTCATATGAATAAAGAAGGGGGATGGAGAGACAGCACAGGGAAGTAAAGTTCTGCCTTATCAGACTTCCTGTAGAACTTCAAAGCAGTATGACAAATAGTTTCCAGAGATCTCCTAGGTCAGCAATTTTGAAAGTCTTTCCAAAACACCTTGGCTATAATAGCTGTACAACTTGTGTGTCTGCCTTTGCTGGTTCAAAAGCTTCTGCCTTTCAGTACAAGCATTTCCCTATGTAAAACTGCCAAACTGGTTTTGTCCTGCCTGCAGAGTTCACCGATCCCAGCTTACAAGGCCAGGCATGAGCTGGAAGAATCCCTGAATTTGTACTGAGTGAAACTCCTTCTCAAATTTCATAAGCAATGTGAATACATTTGACTGAAATACAGTGGGAATAACAGGCCAGGGCACTTCTCTTACCTGGCTCTGGTAAGATTTTTTCTCAGAAGTTGCAAGATGCTTTGCATTTGTCGGGTCATCTCTCGCACTTTGCTCATAAATGATGTCTTGGATAACAATCTGGAGTTGTCTGTCAACACCACTGAAAGCTCTTTGGGTTCTGTTTTGGCAGTTTCCATGGCTCTGAGTTACTTGCAAGAAGTACTCTGTGAACTTCCCTATCCCAGCTCCATAGCAAAGGTCAGGCTCCAAGAAGGTTCACCATCCTGCAAAGAATTTTATGTTGTCCAAAACTCCTGAAAGTATCATTAGTGAGGTATCAGCAGCCTGGAGACCCATGAGATTGTTAGGGATATAAAACAAGACTAAAGCCTTTTTGATCTGGGGAGATCAAGAATTTGAAGTTAATCTCCAAGCAAGGTGTGACACTTGGGATGGTCCTGTGCAGGACAAGGAGCTGAACTTGGTGATCTTTGTGGGTCCCTTCCAACTCTGTATATTCTGTGTAATTGCTTGCCCACTAGCTATGGTGAAAAACACAGGTGGTTTCTTAATTGATGGGGGTTTTTGTTACTTTGTTTTGTTTTCCTTTCCTTGTGTAAGAAGACTAACAAAGCACAATTTCCTCACTAGGGGTACAGAAGGAAGGGGTTTTTTTAATAGGATTGGAAAAATATTTCCTGCACAGCTCTAAGGACAATATTCTGTAAGTTCTGACAGTATTTCAGGTAAGGAGTGTCTCTGGGAAGATGGGAAACTTCCAGGAAAAAAAAAAATCCTGTAGAAACATCTGCTTCCAGTATTTTCTGGCTCCTGTTCAAGCACAGAATTAGTCAAAGATGGCCCCACATCTACATCCACCCTCAGATTTGCATGATCTAAGGGGAGGCAGAAGGTGCACAGGAAGTGAAGGCTTTGTCGTTCATATTTGTGGTTAGTCAGGCTTGAAAGGCAGCTCAGCCTCGATCTGAGCTGAACTTTGTTTTGGCTGATGGCTCTTATTCTGTCAACACCAATTCCCCCATCCAAGTTCATCAAAAAGATTTGTAGGAGCCTGGACCTAGGTGCTCTTTTCAGTGGGGAAAGTCATCAGCTCCCTCAATTATAAGAATTCTGGTCTCTCTGCTGGGTGAGAGCAGTGAATACCGGCGGCACAGAAAGCTTTATGGAAGGGCAATGACTAACAGGGAGCAGCAGGGCTGACTTGGCACTTGGAGCGTGTCCCTGCCGCTGTCCCAGCCTCTCCTGGAGCTTCTCAACATGCTGCTGTGCTCCTGCACTTCCTGGGGGCAGCCGGCAGCAGCACAGGCTGGGGCAGGGTGGGATCTGGCTCCTGCTGAATTGCTGCAGTCAGGAAGGGAACAATCCTGATGTCTGTAATACAGGTTGGTTCCAGCAGGCACTGGCATGTAATTAGTCTGTAAACAAATCCTCTGCCTCAGTGCTTAGCTGCTGGGGATTCTACTTCATAGAAAGCCCTGTTGCTTACAGTATTACTCCCAGGAAATGGTGGGGTTGGTTTTTCCCCTCCCTTAGAGCTTAGCCTTGCTAGCTACTCCCACGTAGCAATTCCTAGTGCATAACAAAGATGGGTACAGAACACATATGTCAATAAAAGGAGAAGATGTAGCCTTTGCTGGACCAAGATGAAGCATTAGATAACAGATAAAGGTCATTAAGGATAGGCCAATTCGTATCTGTATTAGCAGTGAAAATCGAAGTGCTGTCTGCTGCCTTTGTACAAATTGTCAGACGTACACGCCTTGTAAATGGCAGTACTACTGGTGATGTTCCTTTTAGTCTTGATTCTTAGTTGTATATTTATTCTTGCTCACCATGAGCTGCCCTGCAGTCATAAGAGCACAAACATCTGCGCAGGATCACCTCTTGGACTGCTAGTTCTGTCAAAGGAGCATGAAACCTCTCCTCCTCACCTCTCAGTGTTTTTTTTTTTTTACTTTTTTCTGCTGTGAAGCACTGGGTGAGGATGAAACCCCGAGTTATGCAAGGTCGTACTGGAGAAACAGCCAGGAAAAGCAGGTGTGTGGAGGAAGCATTTAGAGAGCAGAGAGGTTTTAACTGTGGGATCTGAGACGCTTCACGTGCTAAAGGGGCCGTACAATTCTCTACATATAATAGAGGAATTCTATGTATACAATAGAGGAACACCCATGAGAGCTATCCCAGACCCTTTGCTTAATGTTTGGGATTTCCTGTCCAGGATTGTTCATTTATTTCAGGCTTAAGTAAATGAAAAAAACATAAGCTCTTCTGGGGACCTGTAGCCACAGCCTTGAGCAAATTGTGGTGCTCCAGAGCAGCAATTCCCATTGGTGAAAACTGAGCCTTGGACAAAAGCAGACAGAAGGGCACGTCCTGCCTCAGCAGCCAGAGGCTGGCATGCTGAGCTCTGGGCCCAAACCCAGCTGAGAATGGGACCACAGCAAAGGGATCCTACCAGGTGGGTTATCAAGGTGAGCTAGTGTAACTCCTCAGAGCATCAGCTGGTTTGGTGTGAGGTCGGGTTTTGGAGGCAGATCTTCCTGCCCGTGGGTTTGGCCTCATAGCCCTGGTCTCCAGAGGGCTGCTGAGTGCCACCACAGCCTTTTGGCAAGTGAGCACTCCAGTTTCAGTTTTTTGCTCCTTTCCCCCTGACCTTCATTAGTTACTTCCCTGCCTTTGAGACTCCTAAGCCACCTCCTAGTGGTGATGGCACATTGATGTGCAGAACAGTGTCCCCCATCCTGGAAAAGGAAATCTCATCTCTCTGGCACACAGTGCCGCATGAGTTAATTCCCAACTGAGGTATGTTTGCAGGCTGTGCTTGGGTGTTCCTCTGAGCTGGTGGCAAAGGAAACTGAACAGGAGGTGCTAACAAAGGAGGAAGGGCCTGTCTGCAGCAGGAAGCTTTGAGAAGTAGGAACTTAAGGGATGAAAAGTTGTAGACTTGCTGTAGCTCACGTCAATCTCTGACAGTTCTGTGTTTGTAGATCTTGCATCCTCTTCCTGTTTACATCACGTTCTTCTGAGCTTTTCAACTTGTATGAGAAAGGATTTTCAGAAGTTGACACCCTTTCTGAAATTGATGCTTTAAACTATAAATTCTTTTAAGACAAAAAAATCTTTACACAATGCTACTCCTGATGACTTTCTGGTGAGCAATTTCAAAACAATTGTTCCTTCATAACTTATAGCTACTGCTCTGTGGCAGTAAAAATGTGCAGTACAGTGAAATTGTTTACAAGCTACCTTGGTTTGAAATGGTAGAGAAAAGTATAAATGTTCAAAATAACAGCATTCCAAAGTAGGTACTTACCCATGCAATCTCCTTTGGAAGATGTAAAGTTATGGCTTTTGATGGGGCATGGGTCCTTTGAAGTTCTGTACTTAGCTTTCCTTGTAGGAAGAGTCAGTTTCAATTTCTCATCTGGACAGTGTATGGAATTTAACATAGAGGTTTTATGTCAGCTTTGGGATTGAAGATCCATCTTGCACACAGTTGTGAAAGGCTTTGAAAGCCCGCAGTCATAGGTGCTGTGACAACTGGCTGAAAGTACACCATGAACTCGTGAGGGAAGGCAGCAGATGCTGAGCACACGGCCTGCGTGCACCAAGGGGGCTGCAACAAGGGAAATTAATTTGTTGCAGATGCTCTGTGACTGAGCCAATGAAGGAGGGCCAAGAGGGCCATATTGCCTCTGACCTGTATGCTACAAATGCTCTTCCCCCCCCCCACCAGCTGCATTTTTGGTGTGTACTTGGGACAGATGAGAGCTCTCACTTGAAACCTGCTACTATTCCATATGGTAAGGAATTGGGTATTCTGTGCATCTTTTCTGCTCTCCCTTCTCTATCTGCCCCTGCTGTCTGTAAGACTATGACAGAGTGTGCACTGTTTGAGAGCTGAATATACCAGCTAAATAAGGGAGAAGCTTGCTGGAGTCCTTAAAGCTGTATAGCAAGCATGTACTTTGTTAATCTTAGATGGGCTTTTACGGCAGCGTTTCAAAAAGAACTCTGAAAGATCCCTTTTCACCATAACTAAAAGAGAAGAGAAAATACAGGAGACGACTCTTGAGCCGACTTTTGAGATGGAACAAAAGCCTGTAATTGAAGTTCTTCTCCAGGCACCTCAAGAAAGTGCAACAATTCCTGGTAAATTAAACTGAAAGGACTCAAAGTCAGATTAAAAGGTTGAAGGCACTTGCAGGATTTTGCCACTAATTCATTGAGTACCTTCTAAGAAGGAGTTCTTAAAAATGAAGCTGTTTCCAGTGTAACACTGGATGGTCAAAAGCAGGACCTTGCACTCCTCTTGACTTTGCTTGCTCCCAGGCCTTCTGGAGCATGGCTCTTCTTGGGACTGCCAAGCCTTTTTCTCCTTTGCAGTCATTTTGTTCAACCCTTCACAGCTGAACTCCTGAGCCTCAATCCAAGCTGTTGCTAAATGGAACAAACTTGACTCAAATTATGCATATAAGCATCTGACCTGTAGCATCTTCATCCTCACAGGTCATGGCCCCTCCAGCTTCCTTAGAAACAAGTGAGAAGCCTGAGATCTCCCCTCCTTGGAAAACTGGCAGAGCCTCTTTGGTTCCTGTAAGACAAACAGGAGATAATATAGGAGAAACACGGCTATTGTATTTCTGTTGGGATAGAATCTCAAATGCTAGTGAGATGCAGCTCTCTGGAGAAGTCTAATCACAGGGTTTTACTTCTGTTTGGAAAGAGAGCAGTGTTTTTTCTATTCTCTTCTATCTGTGGAGTCTCACAAATAAAAGATAAGCAAAGTCTTTACTCCAGTGCCCTGGTTATGCTGTTACATTAATCAGTCAGGGGTGCAGACAGTAAGGAGCTCCCATGGAGGACAAGGACAGTCCTGGTTTTTCACTTGATCTACTATTATCTGAGTAAGTTCTGATCTGTGGGTTTCTCTGTCCATGCACAATTTGGGAGGTGAGAGCAGCCCAGTGTCAGTGCAGACTCTGGTCTTCCAGGCCTGTAAATGCTACCTGCTTCTCTGGGCTGTCAGGCAGAAATGTTTAGGTCATTACCATGGGAAACCACACTCTTTTGGCTTAAAGTGAGCTATATGGTTGTCCTAACCCAGCTATCTGGAGAAAGCAAATATTTTTCAGATGTTGGAAGACAGCAAATAGAGGCGAGCCTTGAATTTGGAAAGGAGCCGCTCTTCAGAGACCATGAGCATTTTCTGTTCATTTTGCTCTAAATGGCCAGGGGACAGATAACTAATGAGCCAGTACTCAGATGTGGTCCTTGCTGATAATGCAGCATCAGCTGTTTGAGACCTGGCTGTTCAGAGAAGTCAGGCAGACTGTTGGTTTCTGTCCCAAATGTGTTCTTATCAGGAAGAAAAATCAGAACTGATGCTAATTGGCATGGCAGAGGCCACCTGAATGTGAGGGGAGGGTGAGCAGCCCCTGAGCACACGGCCTGGGAGAGGACTGGCCCCAAGCAGGGAATGCTGTCTCTGCTGCTGACTGGGCTGAAAGCAGAGGACAAGTCAGGCTGTGGCACTGGTTTTGCTTTAATGGCCACTGAGGCTTGCTGGGAGCTGTGATTCATCATGTGAGAGGTGAAGCTCTGACTGCATGGTGGGGATGCCAGTAGAGACTGGGAAGGGATAAACTGTAATCAGATGGGAGCACATCACAGAACCATGAAATGTCTTGAATTGGAAAGGACCCACAAATACAACCCTTGGCCCTGCACAGGACAACCATGATGTAGTTGTTGAAGTTAATACTTTCCTGCCTGCAGAAAATGTAATCTGTTCTGAAAAAAATTGTTCTAGTCCAGCATGCCTTGAGCCTTGTTCTGAGCTGAGGTTTTAGAGCTACTGGCATCTGTGCAACACAGCTGCTGCTCTGGCTCAGATGCCAGTGCATTTCTCCTACCTCTGAGCTGTGAGTCTGTGCTAAAGGAACACACTGCACCTGATACCTTGGTAGATAATAAGGCCAGTTCTTACTGGCTCCCTACTTGTTTTTTTAAGTAAAGTGCACTGGAAGTGAGGCCTCAGTTACCTGGAGAGGAAGGTGGGAATGATACCTGCATTTACATCTATTGGAGTATGGGAAGAGCTTTACAGCTGAGCATTTTGCCTATTGAATGGCATGCCATTTTTTCCACATGGACAACTGTGCCTCTTCTCTTAAAATACACCTGGGAAAAAAGTGAATCATTTCTCATCAGGCTACAAGAATTTTGAAACTCCTCTCCTGGGTTCCTTCTACACTCTTCTGTGTGCATCTTAATTTCCTGTAACAGTCCTAATACACTTCCCATAGGTACCCATGGGAGCCTTGTTATCGACCTCAACTGGAAAAAGAATTGTTTCTCTCCCTCATTACAACTGCTATTAACTGGCATGGTTCTTGTCTGTCTCCATCACAGGGGCCATTAACGTAATAGGTCAGAGACAGCGCGCTCTGCCTCTGCCCCTCAAAGGTGTCCCAGCAGCGTGTGGATGGAGCATGTTGTCTGTGTGAGAGGGAGCTGCTCTAGCCCCCCAGCCACTCTGGAGTGCTGAGACCTGGGGCTGTCAGAAAGGGCATCCTTTGTTGTCATTGACACCCCCACATGATGTCTGGGACAGTGATGCAGGTGACAGGCTGCCCTGACGGCAGATTTTTAATTGCCTGCTCCTGGAGCAGCCTCTGGGCTGAACTGGCACTCGGTAGCTTGTTACCTGCATGGCCTCCATGGGCTCCCTACAGAGCTGCTGGGTGAGAGAGATGCTGAATTGGCCTTGGAGCTTGCCTTCCTCCTCTTTATTCCCAGAGTAACTAGGCACCAGAGCTGGGGTGAGCTGCCAATTTAATCAGTGCTATTCCTCCTGCAGCAGCATCAGAGCACTGTGATCTTCCACTTCAACATTGGGAATATCCAAATATAGGGCCAAGCCTCAAGTGGAGGAACTGGAAGCAGATTTGGTGGAGAAAATACAAGGATAGTGGAATCCCATGAGTGTTCTAGGGGCAGGTCACAGGTCTGACAAGAAAGATTCCGAATTATCTGTGGGACCCAAAAAGCTCTGCCCTGTCTAAGTTTTAGCTACCTAAACTAGTTGCACGGAAGGCCAGAGGCAGGTGTAGAATAGGCTTGACCTGGTCTTGCACTGGCCACTGGAATGTGTCTCAAATCATGGTGCCTTCCAGGGAGATCCCTTCATTCTTGAAAAGCAGCCTCTTTGTTCCCTGACTGCAGAAGAGAAGGGTGATGCTCATTCCTCTGTGTTTGTGCTTTCATGTTTGCATGAGGCCAGCCCTTGTAAAATGCATTTGAGATGGAGGGCAGGGCAAACAGTTGGTCTTTCTGCCCTGTACAGCCTGCTGGCACAGGCCAGCTACAAACACCTGTGTCACAGTAGCAGTCCCAACGTCCAGGTCTTGCCAGGTATGACCACATGTGGCACTCAGCCTGAGACCAGGACAGTGCCTGTGCTGAATGTGGGGCAGGCCTGCAGTTAAAATCTGGCTGATGTCACAGATCTCATTGCCTGATGTCTGTCCTGAATGTTTTCTTGTGCCCATAGAGACTAAAAGGGATGTGGAGGAAGAGATAAGAAAAATAAGCTTCTGTGGTAGGCAACATAGTCTTCAATCCTGAGAGATCAAAAGCATCAAACTTGAGTCTGGAAAAAGGAAGATGTGGTGATGTGCTTTTGGGGAGAAAAGAAAATCAGAAAATGAGATTAGAGAAGTACTCATAGTTCTACACACAGCCAGTATGCAGAGCTTGCTAAGAGCCATAGAGATCTGTAATTACATTTGTATGGATTATACTAATCCATGAATTTGTAGCCCATGGGACCTGGCCATGTTGGGCTAGAGAAATACAGAATTATCAGGTAGTGCTTCATGATGTGCTAGTACATGTCTTGTGGCTTTGTTCTTAACCCCAGGAGGACCTTTCTAGTAAGGTTCTGCTGCCCTCCCACAGTCTGTGTTCTGGTTGACAGTGATAATTTGTCTTTTTGGGAGTATAGCTTCAATTGTACATTCAGGAGGCAGGAAAACTATACTACCTTTGAACTTGCTTTAAGGCACAGCATGATAGGGGATTTATTTAAATATAGCCCAGGAACTTACTTACATGTTCTTATTTTCTCACTGGGGTGTTGGTCATGCAGATGCAAGCAATCTTAACAAAAATCACTGATCACACTTTACGTTGTTCACCTTTGGGATTAAACTCAATCCAGCTTCATCTGTTTGACTTCTAACATTCCTCATTCTCTGTCTTAACACTGACTTCAGGGTCCTAGTCCTCACAGGAGATGGCTCAGCTCAGGCTGCTCACTGGCATTTCACTGCTGGAATCTCAGCTCTCTCTCAGCTTTGGTAATTGCTTGGATATGTCTGACAGTAAAAATTTATTTTATAATTTTTTTACTTGCTAATGTCTCTGCTGGAACTGAGGGAACACTTTCATAAGTTCATGGAAGAGGAATATTCTCTAGAGAGGCTGTTGAGGAGTGTGACTACTTACATATCCACCTGCAACGAGAGGTTGTGTCTAAGTTCTAACACCTTACACATTATTAAATGGACTGAAAGATAAATTTGAAAATCATTAACATCAAGGGATCATGGTGTGGGTTAAAGCAACTGGGCCTTTCACTGAGATATTGCACACCCTTCATGCCTCCTGAAACTGAAGATGCTGCAGGGGTTTGTGAAGTGACCATCTAACACCTCTGGTACTGAATACTTCAGGCTTAATGGAGAACAGCAATGGGACAACCTCAGCTGGTAGCACCAGCTCAGTGTTTGACTGGACTCTGTTTTGTGTGACAGAGTTTGCATTACTAATGTTGTTGGCAGCCTGCCAGTGAAGGTCACGTTTCTGTGGGTTCTGCAACCATTATTTGGTGGACCTTGGATCTAGTCAAAGTGTTTTCTTTAAAGATGTACAAAGCCAGGCAAGGCAGATGAGTTAGGCAAGGGAGTAACCCTGAAGAATCTTTCTGAACAATCATGTGTTTCTAGGAATTCACACTGGAGGAAAAAACCACATAAAATGCATCTTCCATTGACTGGGGGCAGGGAAATAGCAATGTAGTAATGGAGGGGCAGCAGGGCTCACAAGTGCCATTTGGGAAGAGTTAAAACAGCAGTAAATTAATTTCTGAACTTCAGTGTGCTTGTGAACTGCTAACCTGATATAACTGCTTCCTGGCACATAAAGCACTTTAAAAAATGCTTCAGCATGTGATGCTGCCATCTGCTATGAGATGGTGGCATCTTCATCGTGGCCTACAACAACAGGGTTTCTCTCAGCAGACTCTTTGTGCTCCTCTGTAAAACATACATGATCTCAGTACCCTGCCCAGACTCTTATTTCAGACCAAAATCCAGGAGCTGATCCAGAGCATGGCCAGCCTTTGTCCCAGACACTAGTGGCTGTAAAGTGCCATTAATCTTGGTGGCACTGGGATTCAGTACCTCTAGTGAGAGGTATGGGAGGAGGGAAGAGACAGATGTCCCTAGACTGATTCACCTGTCAGACACCCAGCAGAGGGGTGCAGACAGACAGCCCTGCCCTCCTTGACTTAACACAACAACAGCTGGACCTTGTTCAGAGTGTGTGGACTGATGGGTGTTAGAGAGGGATGGCTGTCTCTGGCTTGCTCCAAGAAAGTCAGTATTCTTTATTCTGACAAAGTTTAGAAATAAAAATAAAATAAATAAAATAAATAGAACATTTTCCTTGTCTCAGTCACATAGTGCCTCTACTCTGGGCAGGAGATACTGTTTGTTCCTCAATATAATTTACCTGCTGCTCACAAGAGAGTCAAGAGAGTTACTAAAACTTCATTAGAAGTCTCCAAGCTGGAAACAGAGAGGAGGGAAATACAGCCCTGAGGGTGGGGAATGGGGTGAAAGTGAGGAGAAATATCGTGTTGCGTGGAGCATGTGAGATTTAAAACTCAGTCACATTTGCAGAGTAAGCTGATATCTGTGGTTCAAAATGGCATGTGAAATGTTGCATTGCCAGCACTCCTGGGGATGTGCATCCTGGTTCCGTGGGGCTCAATAGAGTTGTTATTCCTTCTCTTCAGACTATTTGGCACCACCTGCTGTGACACGGCTATGGTCAAAACAGGCTTCTAGAATCACAGAGCTACTTTAAAACTAGCTAAGCATCACCTGACACAGATATGGATGTGCCAGAGCCTTCATACAAAACATCTCTGATGTGCTGAAGTAGGACTTGGCTCAACAGTATATTAGAGATTCACTGGAGGAGTGAGTTCTGAGGCAGATGTGGGCTTTTCCCTAGTCCTACTGTGTGTGTCCCTTTGCATGCTGATGCAGAGCATCCTGTCACTTTGTGCACAGCCCTTCTTTGGCATCATGGAGCAGTGTCGTGCAGCGAGGCTGCCCGGCCACACTCAGAGCCTTCCCTGGCATGAGAACTGCAACATTTATGTTAAGTAAGAAAATGTAGACCTACTTTTGCCAGCTAATTACTGTATCAGAATCAGTTAATTAGCCCATGTCATGATGAAAACAGGGTCTTTTATATGCCAATAAGAATTAGTAGTTCAAAGGGCTGTGAGGTAGGGAAGGAGGAAATGGCCCTGTGGATTGGATATTGTGCCCTATAAAAAGAGGGAATTTCTGTCTGCCAACAAGTCCTCATTATCTTGCCCTTATCGACACAATCTCTTCCCTGATTGCTGCATGAAATGTGGTATATCTGCCAATGAACTCAGGTTTACTAATCCCTTCATTCCCTTCTCTTGGTTTTGGTGGGTCCTTGGTGAGACAGTCCTTCCCTCCTCCTCTTGGTGTGCAGTTGATGAGACACAGTGGTGGGAATGGCAAACTCCTCACTCCTGCCCCTGAGTGGGTGGCATGGAAGGTTTCTCTGCTGCCTTGGACAGGGCTGCTTCTTGGCAAGTGTATGCAACTCATTTTATCAACTAGGAGAGAGGATAATAAGGCAGTGAAAAAGGTGCCTCCAATGTGGGGTGTAGAATAGAAATGAGCTGTAGGTGGAGGAAACCCTTTGAGCAGAAGGTCCCTGTACAGAGCAGGCAAATGTTGGGAAGCCATTGTTTTTTGGATTCTCTCCACACTTGGACACAGGTTTTTATCTTGGTCAATGAACCTGAGAGAAGGTTCCAGCTGGGGGGAAATGTTCACAACATTGTTTTGCATGAAATATTAAATTAAAAGATAACTAAGGTAGAATTTTTTTTAGTTAATCCAATTATGTCATTGCTGCTACCTTGAAATGCTGAAGTCCCTGAGTGGAAGGATCCAGGCTTTTGCTTTATTGCAATGCCTACCTTCTGGTGCAGAGTTTTGTGTCAAATGTTATTGTTCCTGTTATTTTATAAGCACAAAGGAGATGAACTTAGAGAAGACCATCCTGTACCTATTTACCATCCTGTAGTTTCAAACGATAAAGGCACGTGAGGATCCTAAGCAGAGTTCAGATGCTGTAGGGATGTGGTTGCAGACACTGGAACTCTATTTTCTTGTCACCTTAGGTCAAGCATCCCTTAAGCAGCTCAGCTGCTACTCCAAAAGGAAATTGTAAATTGTTACTTGGGCTTAAACCTTATGTTTGGGCCAGTGCCACTCATAAAGATGCAATTTGGAAGTGAAATGCACTTACTGGTTGCTGTTACAAGAAACCTGTGTCAGTGTCTGTCTAATCTCAGGTTTCTCTAGCATTTTAATAGCAGAACACTGGAGCCATGTCAGTGGTGTGCCTCTTGCCTGCATTGTTTTTCCTGGTATCACTTTGTGACTCTCCTTGGAGAACTCCACATGATCCTGCCCACTCTAATGCTCCCTCCAGCAAAACCTCTTAAAGGATTACTTTGACTTGTGATTAGAAGTGGCAGGGAACACTTGGCAGATCTGAAACCAAACAAAGTAGTGCAGTTTGCTTTCTGGGATATTTTTCCCCCCTCTTATCACAGAATGGTTACAGTTGAAAGGGAACTCTGGAGATCTTCTAGTCATCCCCCTCTTCCCACTTCCTCAGATTCAGCTATTGCTTATATTTCAAAGTTGTCGGATTGTAAATGATGCCTGGAAAGGCAGGTGGGGTTTGGTTCAAGACCCAGTGTTTAGCCTAGGAGCTGGAGGGAATGCTTATTTTTAAGTGCAGGAGAAGATCTCCTCTCAACAAACTGTTCGTGTAAGTTCTTATACTTTGTCCTTTGCTAGAGAAGGTCTATATCTGCAAGGGGAAACCTGAAGAAGGAGGCAAGGTCTTCAGAGGGCATCAGAAGGTGGAAAGAGCAGCTGAAAATCAGTATCAGGCTCTTGGGAGTAGTTGAGGCTGGGGGAAGGGGATGCTTGCTGGATGCAATGTTAGGGGCTCCTATTGAAACTCATTCCCTCCCAGATGCAGAGCAAAACTGTTCTTCCATAGTAAAAATTGTCAAGTCCTACTTTTACTCCCAAATTGCATGGGAGAAAGTTGTCCCACCTCTTGGTGACCCTTGATGTAACTTCTTGGCCACTGGCTGAGAGTTGCTGGGGCAATTTGTTCAATCTGGGTGAGAATTAAGCAGCATTCAGTGATATTTATAAGAGCACGTGGTTGAAATCCTGTCATCCAGTCGCAAGGGAAGGCTTGTCTTCTAGTGGGTGCTGACTTCTGCAGTCTGTGTAGTCACACAGATTCTGCCTTTTCCTATACCAAATGTTCATGGAGGATGTCTCATAAGTTTTATTCCCTCTACATCAATCCAGGGTTATGCAAAGCCCTGCCTAACTGCAGAGGACCATTAATTACCCCCAGCCTCACTGAAGCACTGTAGGTGTTTTCCAAACCAACCTGGTGTCCAAAGTCAGAGACATACATGAAAGGAAGGGTCTGAAAATCCTGTGCCTGATGCACAATGCATCCTTGCCTGGAGGGTCCTCACAGACTGGCCAGGAGACCCGACTCTTGACTGGTGAGTGGTGGATTCACAAAAACCAGAGAGGCACGTGGGTTTCAACCCAGCATTACAGGGGCAAGAATCACCAGAAAACTCGCCTTGGACAGCCTTGACAACATGCAATATTTTCATTTTAAGGGCATTGGTAAAATTTACTGGAGACTCAGGTTTACATTCTCAAAATCGCTGATGTGCTTAAAAGCCCTGAGGGACCAGGACCCCTGCCCTTTCATCTACCTTCAGAACTGAGCAGCACTTCTAATTGCTAATTTGGGTATAATTTGGAGTCACCCATCAGGCATGAAAGGTTCACCTCTTTCTCTAAAGCCTTTAATGATCACTAACTGAGCTGCACAGTAATCACCCAGGACTGATGTGTTAACCCCAGCTGAGGCTGGTACAGTGCTGAAAGCCCGTGCTCACACAGCCCAGCTTTGGTAGGGTCAGAGGGAGATCCAGGCTGTCCTTGACTTTTGTATTTGCTTTTGTTGTATCTCCAGGCAGATGAGTTTGCTTTGCCCCTGTAAAGATGGGAAGGAAGGTATATGAAGCTGATAATCCCCTGTGAGATCCTGGGCTTCCTAGTTCAGGCCTGTGTGGTGCTGACAGGGTCCTGTAGCTGTTCCTGTGATTCTGTGATGAGATTAACTCCTTTGGGGGAGCTGCTGGGGCAAGCCCCTGCCTGCCCAAAATGTATCTTTTTCCTCCTACTTGTACCACGGTTTAGGAAGTAAACTTTCTTGCCTGTCTGATGGTGTTCTGCCAGTGCTTTTTGCAGCGACAGGGAGAAGATTAGTAGATGCTTTGGGTGTGGGGTTAGAGACAAATGGCTCTGCTCTGCCTGGCTGGCCTCAACCTCTCACAAAGCAGATGTGTGCAAGGCTTGGATGAAAACAGCTCTCTTTGGCCTGAGCCCTGGGGACCCTCAATCCCTGACAAGCATGCCTGCCTCCCCTGAGCATCAGGCTTTTGGCAGGCTTTGACCCAGAGGAGTGAGGGTAAAGCATCTGGGCTGTGTTTATTCTCTGGGATGGAGGATGCATGTGAGGATGGGAGTGTGCCCCTGCACATGTGCCGAGTGCAGGGGCGAGCACTGCCACCACCACCCGTGTCCCAGAGCTGATGTGCCAGCCCATGGCAGAGGCAGGATGCTGTAAGAGAGATCAAAGAGAAAAGCTGAAATGAAAAGCTGACTACCAGCAGTGGGGGAAAAAGCCTTGAATTCCAGCATGAAGTTTGCTCCTTTCTTTCAAATCAGTGCACCATTTAGGGCATGCATAAACCATATGTTAAAGGTGTCAGAGGGATGAATGTGGAGCACATGTGTCTGCCTGAGCCTTTACCTCGGGGTGGACTGACTGGAAAAAAGGATAAGCACTCTGGGAGCTCCTGACCATAAGACATCAGACACTTTGCTTAGTTTGGTCAGTTTAGACTGTCTGTGCACAGGAACTAGGAATATTTTCTTCTACTGATTCAACCTCTAGAGCTAAATAACACCTTCCATAACCCAGTGACCATTAACAGTTCAAGGTAAAACTTGAAGCTTACTAATATCTCTTGCAAAAGACAAGCGGGCTCTGTTACCAATTTATGGGGGAAGTGAATAAAGAAATCCCTAAATTATTGTTCTGCTGATCTCAATATATCCTGTGGGAAGAACTTCCTAAAGCTCAAGAACTAAGGCTGCAGTACAGGAGTCATTAACCAGGTGATTTATTTCTCTTTCAGAACACAACATTGCTCATGGGATTTTTGTTTGGTTTTTTCCCCTCCCTTTTTTCTCCACTATAGTAAACCAAATCAATATTACATTTCTAATTCAGGATAATAAAAAACCCCACACACAGAAGGAAAAGAAGCTGGTGATGCCCTATTGTTCCCATGTCATAACCAGGGAGTGTTACTGTGCTGGAAGAGCTGCTCCGTGTTGCTGCCTTCAGTCCGCAAGACTAGAGAGAAGTTCCAAGGACAGTTGGGTGTTTGGTACAGCTATAGCACATATTCAATCAAGGAATTTGGGGTACTCCATGAGAAGACAGAGAAGAAGCATTTCCCATCAGGATTAATGGGAAGGGACTGGTTTCACTTGCTACAGTTCATTATAGAAAATTAGCAATGACAAATCACATACGGCTGTGAGAGGCAGGGTGTTCTTTTCACCTTTTCTTTCTCATTTAACAAAACCAAGCAGCACTACATTGATCAGCACCGCCAGACAAGACAAGCAGTGCCTGATGGTTTGGTGATGGCTGGGTTTCTTTGGGATTTCCTCTGTTGCAGAGGATGATGAGCAATGCTGCAAGTGGCTGTGCTGCCTGTCCAAGTCTGGTGGCCTGTCCTCCCTGGTACTGCACCATGGCATGTGTCCCTAGCTCCCGAGCCCATTTAACCTGCCTGCACCTGGGAGGGAAGAATTTGGCTCATAACCCTAGGCTTCTCCCTAGTCAGGCTGTGAAGCATTTTGTAATAGCTTCAGTCTTTGCTTCCTGGGAAAGATTTACAAGAAGGCCTTCCCTAACATTTGGTTTCATTTGCCCTTTTGAGCTAAGGTCAAGATCAGAGAGTGGGTAAAGAGGCTTTTCCAACTTGCTGACACCCAGCTGTTCTGTCCTCCAACTCCGCCTCTGAGCGAAACAACTTTTTATGAAAGCATTTCTTCTTTCTGTGCCTCTGCTTTTTAATTTATTTTTTTTTAAAGCTAGTAAGGAAAATGCATATATTTAAGGTGACTGTTCTTCACTGTGACTATTCTTCAGTTCTACAGGTATCATACAGGCTATATGAAACTGAACTGTGGTGTTTTCTGTGCCAAGTGCCTTACATCTTGGATGCAGAAGGGCCTTATCCACTGTTTCTGGGAAAAAAAACCCAATGGATAATTACTCTCTCTGCTAAAAATATCTCTTTATTTCCTTTTTTTTTTGTTTTGTGATTTCTGCTAGATGAAAGAACCAGTAGGCATTGCAAATCTTTCTCCATGTAAATACTAAAGGACATGAGTGGATCACATTTTGGGCTTCAGTTGGCAAGCTATCTGTGCTGAATTTTGCTGTCTTTCTGACAACTTAAATTAGCTTGTCCTAATCTCCAAAGATGTTCTTGTATCTCTTTTTCTGAAACTTCACTTGCTTTTACTTTGTGGGGGCACAGCAGAGCTGTCAGTGCTCATCAAGTCTTGTCTGCACTGTGTATAGATGCAATGCCATGCTCTTGCTCTTCAGTGTTGCCCATCTCAGTGAGGAAAATAGCCAGGTCAACCAGCCAGCTGCTGCTCCAGGAGCTCATGTTATTGAAATTAACAATGTTAATTGTAAATTAATTGTACAATAATACAGAGTAAACTGTGATGCAGCTCTGAAGCTCTATCTGTAGAGCCGTGCCTGGTTCCCTGCTGCTGCTCCTGAGCCTTGCCCTGGAGCTGCTGCTACAGGGAAACATGAGAGTGGACACAAAACTCTAGGTTTGGGGATTGAGCTGACAGACAAAATCCTAAGCCTACTTTGACAAGAAAACAGAGAGGTCTTTCCTTTGGTGTTTCAAAGTCTCAGAGAAGTAATAAATTCGAGGTAATTTTCTTCTTGTAAATTGGATTGTCACTGTGGAAACATCCCTTAATTTTCCATTTCTCCAGTGAGATCTATTATATGTCTCCTACCTGTGTCTGAATAGTTTAATATTCTCTCTCTCTTGCTACTTAGTATTCCTGTATGGCTGCTTATTTTTATAAACTATTTATTCAACTTTGCAGGTGATTACAAGAATAAATAGTCTAGTGTTGAATTGAAATTGTGTCTTTGACAATGCCCCAACAACCCTTTCCCAAAGACACTGCTCTTCCAGATAAGGGAACAGGGAAATTGTGACTGAATACCATGCATGTGCAGAATTCAAACATTTCCTTGCTCACTCAACCCTAGCTGTTCTTTTCCCAGGCCTCATATCCAAGTCTTCATTAGAAATTTGAGAGAAATGCTTTACCGTGGCTGATGGCTTGGCTGCTTTTCAGGTTCAGGCAGAATCTCCTTTATTCACAGGCCCTTTTTGCTTCTTATTTTTAATACTTTTCCAGGAACTTGTATTATTGTCTTCAGCAGTGCAGAAAAATATCCAATATTTTAGAGCTTCTTTGTAGCATGTTAATCTCTGAGACTAAAAAAAAAAAAATTCTTGGTCCCAGCCTCATTTTTAATAGGATAGTAAACTAAGAGGATACATGAGGATTATTCTAATCTCACCCTGGAGCTCTCTCCAGCACTACTGCCTATCTGGGACCCATTATTGAACTGCCTTCTCCAGTGCTCTACAAAACAGGCTCTTATCTTGATTTAACAAGTAATGATAGCAAAAGCCTGAGCTGTCATGCTTTAGAAATAATGGATTAGCTAATTGATTATGAAAAGAAATATTAGGCTGGAGCTGAACACCCTTTGGAGTGCTCTCCTCTCCTTGCTTCAGTCCTTAGTCCTTTGAGAGCATGTTTGTACACTGAGGGAGTATATTCAAAACAATCAACTGCTCCTCCTACAAAGCACATGCAAGAGACTGCTGGAGGTGAGCTACTTTTCCTCATCTTGTAGCTCTCCTGGAGCAGTCCATTGTGTGTGCTCTGAAAGAGCAAGGATGCTGGTGAAGGGTCTGGACACAATTTTGAGGAAGAGCAGCTGAGGGAGCTGGGGGTGTTCAGCCTGGAGAAAAGGAGGCTCAGGGGGAACCTCATCATGCTCTACAACCACCTGAAAGGAGGCTGTAGCCTGCTGGGGGTTGGTCATTCCCCCAGGCAACAAGTGACAGGATCAAGAGGAAATGCACTCTAAGTGCCAGGGGAGGTAATGTTGGCTATCAGGAAAAAAATTCTTCACTGAAAGGGCTGTTGAGCATTGGATTAGGCTCCTCAGGGAGGTGGTGGTGCCACCAGCTCTGGAGGTATTTAAAAGATGTGTAGATGTGGCACTTAGGGATGTGGTTTAGTGGTGAACTTGCTTGGCAGTGTTGGGTGAATGGGGCTCAGTCTTAAGGTCTTAATCTAAATCATTTTACTACTCTGTTGCTGTGGCAGAAGATAAACACACAAAGCCTTATTTGCCTATGTAGTCTTTAAACCTTTTGGGTCTGGGCTTTAAACCTCTTGGGTCTAGGGACAGCATATGGGCAGGAAAGGAACTTCTTTCTGGAGATGTTCATTGTTTGCAGGTGGTGGGAGACCAGACTGCCCAGAAGTGAGAATTCTAGCAATGATGTATGATATTGGTCCTTGGGACATCATACACACTCCCCTACCTCTCATCATGGCAATGAATGTGTGTAAGAGCACAACTTTGACCTCAGATATTGCTGTAGCCAGTGCACAGTCCCACTGCTCTTCCTTCAGCCCTTATCCATGGGTGAGGAACTGAGGGAGGGCAGGCAGGACTGTGCAGGTTTTACCTGTCTGTACAGTTCACTGTGTGATACTTATTTCTCCCTCTCATACTGAAAAGAGCTACATGTTGCTGTCAGACTTTAGTCTTCAATATGTCTTTAGACTGTTTTCAAAAGGCATAACAGACTACCCTAAGCAGACGAATTACTGCTGTCAGCAGCACAATAATAGTCACACACATGGTTTCTTTCTCTTTTTCTCTCCTCCACTCCCCACAATGAAATTTCTAAAATGTTGTACACTGCACAGAATGCAAACAGACATTATGTTAGTTAAAAACATACTTCTCTTTATTTGTAAGTTTTCTATTCACAGATAAAAGGCAGTTGATACATTGCATAGTACACCTTTTTTTCAAAAGTATGCTTATTATCAAATGTGTCTGAGAAGAGGGATGGTTACTGGCTCGAACTTCCCACAACAAACAGTGAAGTTAATAGAACAATAAATTAAAGGAGTAGTAGCAGTCCACGTTATATATAAAATAGATGTTAACAGATACAAATGTAACATGAATGATGACTGATTGAGTTTCCCTTCTCCCTAGGAATTGTGTCTTATTAGAGTGGTTGCCTAAGCTGAGTTTTTATTAAAATGCAGTGGTGCTCTGAAGCTTTGAAACACAAAAGCCGCACAATTTTTGATTGAATGGGAATGTCTTTAAGAAACCTTGTTAGTGGAAATGAGGCTGCTGTTCTCCTCCTGTGATGGTTGGGTCCTCTTCCTGTTGTTGAGCCCTTGCTGCTGCAAAGAGGCAGACTTGATGCTTCAGCTGTAGCTGATCCTGGCTGTAAGGCACTTCTAGGGCCTAACAACTGTTTACATTGCAGGCATTAAGGATTCCAAGGACAAAACTCTGCAGGGTGGGAGAGTGGGGTGTCAGGCAACCTTAGTTTAGTGTACTGGCCATCATCTCTGGGACTCATGGTCCCATATAAATGTTCCTTGCTGGAAATGCAGTACCTGGGCCCTCTGTGGTATTGAACCCCGGGGAGCTTTCATAGGTGCTAAAGAAACACTTTCAAGAGCTGTATCTTGTCAGCATGCTCTCTTTCCCATTTACCTGACCTCACGTGGGTTTCCATGAGTGCTTTCTGGCAGGCAGGTTCTGCCGTGGAGCTGGTCCTGTGCGTGGGCTGAGTGTCAGGGTGCCACCTGCACCTAGTCTCCTGCCTTGAGCTGGAGGCAAACACCTTGTTCATCCCTTCAGAGGAGCTTCAGAAAGTGCCAGAGCTCTGGTGGGGAGGTAGGTATTGAACAGGGGCGTGGAGAGAGAAACTTGTGAAGCAGAACAGTAAGAGATCTCCATTAGAGAACTGAGTAGCAGAGTCCATGCAAGCTGGAGCCCCAACAGCCTTTCCCACAACATGGATGCTGTGAGAACTCAGTGAGAAAAGTCAGCCATGTTCTGAATTACAGGGTTGCAATTCAACCCTGAGGATCTGATGACTATAGAAACCACCTGAGCTCTGCTGCCCTGGTTTGACAACCATATGCTCATGGAGGCAATTATAATCCTGTTGTATGTCTTAGCTGCCTGGCACTTTCTTCCTCCCTCCTTCTGTACTTAACACTGAGGTAGAAGTTTCAACTAGCATTAAAACACACAAAAAATGAACAGGATCTTAGTGGGAAAGTAGTCCAATGACCTTCAAAATTTGCAAAAACACAACATGGCTATAAAGTGAGCAACTGAAGTAGAAGAGTAATTCTAAAAATGTCAAAAAAACAGTATCAAAAAAGTACAGTACGGAGTTGCAAGACATTTTCTATAGTCTTTTAAAAAATTAAGAGATTTTTTTTTTTAAATTCTCCCCTGCAACAATTTTTTATAGTATCAGAGATATACTGGTATCAAAGTAGAAGTACACACAAATTTTTGAAGATGTTGACACTTTTGAACAATTATCCAGTTGGTTACAGTTGAGTATTGCTTTAATTTCCTATAAAAACACATGTTTAACTATGCATGGGTATATATTGACACACGTGTCTTGCAAAAAAATCTGCATTCCTTCTGAAGTTTACAAGGAAGATCAAAGTAATGGTAGTAATCTTTATGACGAGACTTAAATGACTTATTGTTCATACAATATTTAAATATAAGCAACACAAATCACCAGCATAGGAGATTTTTTCTTGCTTTACAACCTCTGTAATACAAAAGAAAATTTATATTAATACCTAAATAAATTGACTTAAACTACTCCTATAGGGGCTGCTGTTAGTTACCTCCACTGTACTTAATACCACAGAGCAAATGAGGTCCAAATTTCAGTTGTGAGAACATGGTTAGCTTGAATTTCACCCTATTGATTTAATTATTGGCAGGAATGTGAAAATACATTCAGTGTAAGAAAGCTGTTAAAGCCAAAGGGGGAAAAAAAAATCTTATTATTCTTAAAGCCATTTTCCAAGAAATACTAAATGTTCCACTTCTATTTTCCAAGAAATACTAGATGTACTTTAATGCTGCATTTTTAAATCAGGGGGAAAAAAATTTCATGAGTTGAGGAAGACAGTGTTTATGAGCCTTCAAGGAGAACACTTCACTGACATTAAAGGCAACTTTGCAGACTCACTTGAAATGTATCAATTTGTAATCTACACATTTACAGGAGCTGCTCTGCTCTGAAAGCTGTTTCCCAATCTGTGCCAAAACATGTGAGGCTGCGTAGCATACTTCTGATGATAGACCTCCAGGCTCTGTTTCTCCATAATTGATTTAGTTATTAGTTATGCAGGGGAGAGAAGAGATCCCTGAGGCTTAGTAAAACAGTATTCAGTTACTAAAAGCAGCCCTTTGTGAATTAATGTCATCCTACCAGCTCTTTCTGCTCATTATTCCTTCAAGTCTTGTTTTCCTGGACACCAGCTGTCACAGAGGAAGTCTCCAGCCTTTTCTTCTCCTGCCTCCTTGGCCGACTGAAGTTGCACCAGCACGGTCTGGAGTGTCTCCTTCACCACCTGGATCTCCCTCTGCAGAGACTGTGCAAGCTTTATTAAGGAATAATCTATAGGTGATTGGCAGTCTCTTTTCTCTTTCCAAGTTATTAAGTACATTCTTGTTCTGCTGTTCACAACAGATGGCCATGGCTATCTAATTGTAGCTTCAACTTCTTCCAAATTGTTTGGATTAAATATTAATACATTTCTCACACTTGCTAGCAAAAGAAAAACGCAGGCAAACTCAAGTTCTCAAGTAGCATTATTTAGCAGTTTAAAAAAGGGAGGGGATGGGGGATACTGCTTGGATACTGTTCTCATAGGAAGGAAGGAGACAAAAAATATTGTGTAGCATGGAGGTAGCAGCACTAGGTGTGAGTTCCCTGATGGATAGAGAGTGGATTTTTATGCCAGAGACACAGACCTGGGTGGATCAGATCGCAGGTGAAGGCAACGGGAGCAGTCTGAAATAAATGCCAAGTGACCACAGCTTGTGTGGCATTAGTGAGCTCAACAATGTGTGCTATGCAAGGTGGGAATCTAGGTAAGGAGCAAAATTAGCTTACAGTAGAGGAAGTGTTTCTGCTACACTTACCTCCAGAAAGCTTTCATTTTATCTGAATTATCATCATAATTATAGTGCAGAACACACAAATATAAACTATACAAGACTCCACAGAGAATGCATTGAACAAGTTGAAAAGCAAAGAGGGCAGCAACAAGGTGGAACTGCTGTGCATTAAAAGGAAGGACACCTGAAAAGTATCCAATAATTTGTATAAAATGCTTAATTTGGTTAAGAAAGAGTTTTCCACATTTTATTTTCCTCTGTCTAGTTCAGGGTTCCTGCAATGAATTCAGGGACTGATGGTTAATGGCTCAGCCTCTGAAAGAGACCTTCCACTTCCCTCTTTCCCCAGCTCCACAGTGACAAGAGGGAGGGTGTCAGGTGGTGGCAACAACGGGCGCAGCAGGGAAGAGACTGGCAGATGAAGGCAGGACATTCACAGAGATAGTAGCAACCACAGACATGCACAAGCCTATAAGTGGCTAGGCTTCCTTGGCAGTACTGCTTTTTGAGCTTTGACTGGGAATAAGTCTGTACTACCAATAAACTGGCCTTTCTGCTGATGATCTTAAATCAGCAACACTATCCATGGTTGGAAGAAGTGCAAGGACTGGGTGTAGCTCAATGACACAACCAATTTTATCCTCTCTTTTATAGCTTACTTGATGTGGAGAAAAAAGCAGAGGCAAGTCAGAGCCTGCTGAAATGGTAAACCAATGACCAAGTCTATGAACAAACCCTAGAGCCCATCCCAACCCCACTGAGGCCTCCTGGGCAGGCATGGCTGAGGGGCAAAGACCTCAAAAGACAGAAATTGGTTCATTTCTAGCAGTACGTCATCAAATTATGCCAGAACCGCACTTCAAGGGAAGTGAAACAGGATGACTCCGAAACAACTCAATTTCAAAAGTACAACACACAGAAAGGATAACACACAAGGGGACAGTCTTTGTCCTTTGCAGAGCTCACACATTAGGAAATGGTGTCTTACTTGACCCCAATGTCAACGCAATGCCAATAAAAAAAGATGGCCTCAGGTTTTGTGGCTGTAAAAACTAAGCTGGTACATTTGAAAAATTGTGACTGGACCATGGTAAAGCTATACCAACCATGGCTCTTTCAGGCAGCCATTATTATGTCCTTGAAAAGTATTGGCTGCTTTTGATTCTGTTATCAATTCCTCAAAACTTCGTCTTTGTGTATTTACATGCATTTGCTATTATGTTTTGCTCTTAATATTTTCATGCATATCTCTAATTTCTGGACAGCTCTGTTAATCTAAAGGGCTTCTCTCTGATTATGAGTAATAGCAGTACACACAAAGCTTCTCCTATGCCAGGATCACAAAGTACTGTACAAGGTCAAATTAATTATGCTTTGCATCTTCTCTGAAGTAAGAAATATTATTATCCCCTTCTAAGTCCTGGATTCTCCACCCCTCTGCAACTTAATCATGAGGCTCTGCTGAAAACCTAACCAGTAAACATAAATTCTGCAGTCCATGAACACCATAAACCTTCTGAAGATTAATTAATTCTGATGTGTAGTCTCTGACTACATGCTGTTACTTGTAATATCCCAGGCAATTACAAAATTCTTTTCAGGTAGAGAGAAAAAGAAAAATTGAAATGTTTCAGTGACAGTGGATGAGAAATCCTATAGGATGGAAGAAAATGAGGAAGACAGGAAAAAAAATCTGTTAACCAGCAGAAAGATGGAGCAACAAAAAAAGATGACTGCATAGTCTAAGTACAGCAAGTTCCAATAACCTCATAAATAACACCATAATCATGTGTATAAAAGTAACTGTCAAATGTTACATGGCTAAGACAAATATATATTATATGGCTGAGCACAGCATCTCTACCCACACGCAAGTTATATCTGGACAAACAGTTTCAGCCATTTTAAAAATGCAGATAAACAGTTTTGCATGGGTGCACATGTAAGTGTGTCCTTCATGCTTAATTTCTCTATCCAGTGCTGTAAATATTAAGCCAGTATCCAAGGCAGGAGTGAAAACAAGTTCTAACAAAAAATATTTTCTGGTTCTGCTGTCTTCCTCTGAAAACTGAAAAAATCTCCACAATGTCAAATAAGCAGTAAATTAAAGTACCTGGAAACAAGTACAAGCCATATTCACACAAATTCACATATTCAACAATGCTGCAGGTCTAACATTGTCTTGCTGGAAGCTTTTCACCTATTTGACTTTGTCTCTTTGAAAAACTTGAGCACCATCTCAGAGCCCATGATTTGCAAGCAGATAAAAAGCAGATCGAATTACCATAGAGACTTACTTAAGTTTTGAAAAAAAATGGGATCATTTTGCTCAAATGCAGCTTCTGATCTCTCAGCCCAGATGTTTAGGGAAAAAAGACAAAAAGTTGATATTATCAAACAGTTGCCTTCCTACAGGAAAAGTTAGAAACTAGGAGTACACATTATAAGATAAAAGACATTGGAAGGACAATGAAGGACTACTACTGCTCTGAGGGCCAATGGTATTTTGGAAAGTAACTACTTTTTTTGGACATCTGAAGAAGAAATTAGTTCTTGAAGAACAGAAATAATCAGAAAGAGGTTTTTGGTTGGGCCTTTTCTTGGTTTCAACCTGTGGTTTACTATTCTGCTTGTTTCCAAAAGCCAACCTCAACAGTGGCTGCAGACTCAGCTCAGCTCAATGTCCCACCACCTAACTGCAAGTGTCACTCCTAACTCCAGGACCCAGGACCCATGGAGGGGCTAAGCCAGCTGGAAAGCAGCTCTGCAGAAAAGGACCTTGAGGCCATGGTGGACAGTAAACTGTACATGCACCAGGAATGTGTCTTGAGGCACAAGTGCTCAACAACCTCCCAGGCTGGATTAACAAAAACACAGGCAGCAGGCAGAGGGAGATGATCCTTCCACCTGAATCAGCACTGCTAAGGTCCCACCTGGATGTTGTGGGTTCCACAATAAAAGAGAAGGATTTACTGGGATGACTCCAGCATGGGACTGGTGTAATGGACTTGAGTATCCATCACATGAGGAGATGCTGAGAAAGCTGGGACTCTTCAACCTGAAGAAAACAAGGCTCATGGGATACTACCACTGTGTATAAATAGCTGAAAGGCAGGAATCAGGAAGAGGGAGCCAGACTCTTCTGAGTTTCTTTTGTCCACTGACAGAACAAGAAGCAACAGGGAGGAATTCCAAAATAGGAAATTGAACCTGAATATATGAAAACATTTTTTTTTTTTTTTTTGTTTGAAGGTGGTCAAACACTGGACTACATTGAACAACCTATGCTGTGGAGTGTCCATCTTTGGGGAAATTCAAAATCTGATTGGACAACATCCTGGACAACCTCCTCTGGGTGACCCTGTTTGAGCAGGGAATTGGACCAGATGATCTCAAAAGGTCACTTTCAACTAAACAATTCTTTGATTGTGTGTGCTACATGCCAAAGGACCAGTGAAGAGCCAAGACAATTCAGTAAGTCTTTTGAATGACTTGGGTTTTGGCTTTTTGAAGAGCACTCTTGGGAGCAAGGGGAAGATACTAAGCAAGTCCCTACTGCTTCTGTATGAGGCTTGCATGGTGTCACAGCAAGAGAGCAAAAGGGCCTTTGGAAATTCATCACTTCTCCTTATAAAACACAGGGGTGTTCGCAGTAGTGCAACCAATTAGAATTTTCTCAACTACCCCCTTGATTACTGTGGCCCTCCTTCAAATCCATGAATGTTATTTCTATAAACTACAATAATACCCCTCCCATGCAAAACTCAAAATACTCCCCCAAAAACTACTAAACAAAAAACTGCAACAGAATGACTGCTACATACTGAAAAATGGAACCCTTCAGTAGTCTGAATATCAGCTACTTTCAAATTGCTTGTTCCAGCAGAAAATGGAAGGCAAAGAAGTTGCAGTGCCTGGGTGGAAATACACTGACCTACCCCTGTCCCAGCATAAACTGTACAAGTGGAACCATGTCCTCTGTGTGACACACAGTGGGAAGGCTCACTCTCCTGTCATCTAAAATAAAATCAAAGAGGATACCACTGTCACCTGTGACTCTTGGAGGATGCCAAAATCTCTTACAGGTTCACCAAGAGTGAGATTCCTCACAGAGCTATAGACAGAGTTAAATTTTTACATGATTTTGTTGAAAACCTGCCCTGGTGTAAAACAAGACCTCCTGGTGTATGGGAGCATGCTGCAGGATAAAGGTGAAGGGTTAGCAAAGTGACCTGCGACGTTCAATGAATGTTTAGGCACAAAATTCTGCTTTCAGAATAACTGATTAAAATGCCCATTTTAGAGCAAGGAAAGAAGACTGTTTTTGGAATAATACTACAGCCAGGTTTTCTTCCAAGAAAGCATTTCCACCAAGAGGAACTTTGCATTCAAATTGTCTACCAAAATGTAACTACTAATTAAGAACAAAAAGTGACTGTGAAATTGCAATATAGGATCCATTTAATTTTAGTGGGAATTCCAGGCCTTTACTGTCAGGAAAGTAACACCTCTTATCAGTTCTGCAGACACCATGATTCACCTCTCATCCTTTGGTTTTTCCAATTAATGATGTGGACTGTTTTCATACACTCATTAATGATCAACCATAATTGAATATTTTGTAGGATTATTTGGCTATACTACATAGAATTTAGCAAATATGTCATAGTGCTACAGAGAACTCTAACATCCAGTCCCATGCCCCTATTGTTTGATGTTTTTTATATAGGAGGGCAGTTAAGTGGTTTTTATGAAAGAACTTAACAATAAATTAGAATTAGAAGTGGGTCTGTGCCTATACTCAGGGCCAAGAAATATCACTGGATTTCTCCTTTGTTCAGGTTGTGCTGGCACTTATGAGGAGCAGCACGGTTGATTTAAGTGTGCTATGCCATCAAAACATAGAATGAAAAACAATGACATCTGGGTTTTTTCTTCTAATACAGACTTAATTATTAATCAAAGCTATGACACACACTAAACATTGGCAAATGGCTCAAGAGCATCAGGAGTTTATTTTTCTCATTGGAGTCTTTGGAAGTCTTCTAATAATGAGACCACAGGACTAATTTACATCTGTGCAGCCCTCAGTTAGATTTTTGAGCTAATATATTTTGTAACATTTATGTGTAAGGCAGTTTTTTGGGAGGAATATGGAAAGGGTGAAAATAACTTGGATGAAATTTATCCTGCTTTCATTGCTATTTCAGGTCTTTAAGCTCCTGCTCTCAGAATTCTACAGATTTTTAATGAAATGTGCATGATTGTCCAGTAACTGTGATAGGAAATTGTTCTATCTAAAATCAGATTGATTACCATGCAAAGAACAGATTCATTTATTAAATAAATTCTTCTACTGAGGCTAATTGTTGTCTCTTATCTTAGTGCTAGTTCCTGCAATACAGGCAAGTTACCAATGAGTGAAAGCTAATTTATAGGCACTGAGCAGTCTTTAAATAAAAAAACCAAAACAATCTACAGGTCTGTAGCACTGTGGTAGCTATTTTTCTCATTCTTTTTTGAAGTACAGCACAGTGATTACATGTACCAGATGGTAACATTTTATGCACATTGACCTGGACTACCTCTGAAATAGCAACTGAATGTTAATGAGGGGTAGCTGAATTGCTGAACTGCTTCTTTGTACGTCCCTATGTTTTAAACATGGTTTCTTATTTTGTGGCTGATGGTCTTGCTAGGATATCACACACTGTGATATCCCAGGATATCACACACTGTGAATTTCTGTATTTAGATAACATGAACTGAATTTCACTGATAGAGGAAGGCAGATCTCTATCAGAAAACTGGCTTAAAATGAGACTAATCTACAACTCTCCTGAAATTTCCAATTACTAATTTTATGTTTTTAACTAACTCTTGCAGCGTCAACTGCTATGAAGAAATAAGCATGCTCCATAGAACATAAGAAACACTACTGTTTTACATATATGCAGTGTATTATCTTCTGGAACCAAAAATGCAGTTTTCTGGCTTATTTCACCTTACCTAGTAAAGTATAACTATGATCAGATGTGACTGTTCAGTTTGAATATTTACTTAAGCCCCCTGCAAAGAACCCATAACTCCAACCCTCAGTGCTCTTCTATAAGAGCTACTGAGAAAGCTCATTGGAGAGTAAATATATGCAAGGGAGAAAGGAATTCGATGCTCTGCACACACACAAACAACACACATCCATACAGCTCTGAAAAGAATGCATTGGGGAAACACAACTGCAACCAAGCATGAGCACTGCAAATACAATGAAAAGAATGCTGAACAATCTTTCTGTATATTGTGTGTATATGGGAATGCTTAGAAAAGCAACATTTAAAATAGTGACAAATTACTGACTGGGTTTCTCTCCTCCTATGCAAATCCCCTTCCCCAGCACCATTCTTCCTTCCCTCTGCCCCTCACACTTTACCCTTCTGTTACCTTTAAAGAAACCAAGGTTCTAGAATGGGAATTTTGCAACGATGCCCAATTACTTAAAACATGGTGTATTTCCACACACTATTTATTCTCCTTTCTCTAAACTATCCTCTGCAGGACTGTCTACCTTCTTCTCTTAGCAGGAACTGAATCCTTTCTGGCACCATCATCACCCCTACTCACCTTCAGATGTCTCTAAGGGCTCCTTTGCTAATCTCGTGACCTTGAACATATCTATCTTTCTTCATGATCATCTTGACTGTCACCATTTCTCCACTAAAACCTAGCCAGCTCAATACTCTCATCTTCCTCAGCTTCACTGGTTCTTACTTTTTTTACCCTCTCTTAGAAGGACAAAATCTCTTTCATGAAAGTTTTTCCTATGAAAGTTACATATAAAACAAAACTTTATGCTCTTAATTTTTGAAAAATGGCCAACGAATTCCTCATAAAGGTTAAGCAATCTTCAGAAAAACTGACAGATAAAGCACAGAAAGAGATAAGTGTGCATGAGACAATATCTCATCTGGTTACTTGCATTGGAGTGTTAGAGGCAGATTAAAATGTATAGGATGCCACATGATGCATCTGTTGCCCATTTTTTTAAAAAAGAAAAAATCCTAAACTACAGGTGACAATATACACAGTCTGAGTCAATAATGTAACATCTAATTCAGATAAATCATGTTGGGAAATGCAGGTGCATGGACACTTGTATCCATGCAGCTTTTGGTGCACTACGTATTTAATTACATGAGCATTACAAACAAAAGGATTTTAACAGTAAAATAAAGGCTTTTCAGTGCCCAATCTTAATTTATAAAGTACTAATGTCTGTTTAGATCAATTAAAGCTGGATCAGGCCACAGTGAAAATGCACTATAGGAAAACTTACTACACAGAAATGCCCATTTCAGCAAGACAATAATTCCTCCCATTCTAATGCATCTAACCTATGCCAAGAACTAGCATTCCATGTGAATCTGAAAGGCAAGTATCTCATGTGCATACTTACAGAGATTGATACGTATCTATAGCTATAGCAAAAAGGATATGAATAACTCCTTCATCAACTCTGCAGGCAGAACTTTGCAATTGATCTTCCAGATGCACCAATTTCTCACTTATTGCTTCACATTTTTCTCCCAACTCTGCAGAAAATATGAAGAACTCCTGCAGAAAGTTGAAAAATAAAAGAAAGCATGTTTGCTGCTGACTGCACTTTTCTACATCAAATTTGCATCAAATTAAAGGGAAAATAATATATTAGTAAGGGGATATGATACTTTGCAGCACAAAGACACTGCCTAAAAGCAAATTCCCATTAGAGAGACAAAAAGCTGTTTCTATGTAATAAATTGGTGATTAATATAAAATGGAATGAGCTTGTGGTCTCAGTCTTCTTCCCAGCAGAAAAAAAGTCACAATCCCACTTTCAGCAGATTATTAAAGGGGTGTGAAGACAACTACTCTGAACTGCTCTTCTTCTCCCCTGTTGTCTCATCACAGCAGGGGAGGGAAGTCTCATGCTAACCACCCATTAAGGTACCCAAATTTCAAGTTGTTCTTGTAAATATGATTTACACTTTTAGGTCATGTAAATATTTCAAGCATCAACATTTTGGTAACTCTTATACACATAAAATGTAATTATATTTTTGAAGAAAAATATGGCTAGAGTACTTGGGAACTTTGCTCAAGCAATCAAAGAAAATACATCAAAGTCTTTGAGAGTACAAAATGAAACTGTACTTTTTTTACTGAGCTATCATTAAACAAAACTAAATTTTCAAAAATAATGCTTCTCTACTTATAACTTACACAGGCAAATACTTTTTCTATTTTAAACTGAATATTTTAAACCAGTTTCAAAGTCCTTCTCATAAGCTTTTTCAGATACATTTCACAAGGGCAATTGTTATTTTTTATATTTTGCATTGAGTAGTACTTTGAGAAATGACCCAAATAAGCAGCAAATATGAGACGAGAGGGGAAAAAAAATCAATCAATTTGCACAGCTCTGAGACAAGCCTTTCCTCTCCCTCCCATGGCACCACAGTGCTGTCTACAGTAATGACTGGGGCTATTTATAAGAAAATATTATGGTGTCAACATGAACTTCTGCTGGTACCATGTTAAAAAAAAAAAAAAGAGTAATTCATCAGCTGGAATCCAGAAAACTGGACTGTTGCTAGACCTAGTCTCTGCACTCATTAATAAAGCCAGCTTCTAATGTGGCCATATACTACCTGCAGAAAATTTTTCTCCTCAAAGAAGAAAGTACTGGGGTCCTATGTACTTATCTGTTGCAATAAGACATCAGGTTTTAAGAGAAATCAAACCTTCAGTCAAAGGCCTTCCAAAGAAATCATACTAATACTTTTTGGAATGCTGCCCATTGTGAAACAATTTGAGTTTTGGTGAACACATTTACCAGATCTCAGTTGTGTGCTATCCTTTCACTCTGCATCACACAGTACATTGCATACATGGAGCTGAATGCCAGAAGAGCTCTGCTGGCTGGCACATCCTCTGTTACTGCACAGAGCTCCACCTTTCTGCTTTCCTTGGGCTTTCCCAGACATGGCTATTCATCAGATCCCACTGGGACCAGCTGCAGCTCAGCCCCTGGATGGGAAGGTTGGTTAAGAGGTTGTGTTGCAAACCCCAGCAGCTCAGACACAGGGCAGCACAATGGCAGAGTCCCTTGGCTCTGTGCACAGGACTGGAGCTGCCACTTCCAGGCATTACCAAACCTGAAAACCTACAGCAGTGCCCCACAGAACTTATGGGTGTGAATAAACATTGTTTCTAAAGTGAGAACATGGGAAGAGAAAATAAACATTCTTCTTGCAGCAACTAGGAATGTCTTTTTCTGAACACCAGTGACAGAAGATGAGGAAAAAGTCTTCCATCCAGCTACTAAATTATTATTCAGCATACCAGCAGGACTCCATGTGCTGTTATGGAGTGGGACAACCCAGGCCATCTGTAACAGTAGAAAGCTCTGAGGGAATCATTCTGTGACATGCATGCAAGAGCAGATGACAGTTGTCCAGGAGAACGTAGGGTTCAGGCTAAACAAATCAGTAAATTGAAAAAAACCAAAGGAGTACTCTGAAAGCACATCTGAAATTATGACCACACAGAGAAAGCCCCGCATACAAAAACATGCAGGGTATTTTTCCTGAATGATCACATTTTGGGTACATAATGCATTGCCTAAAAATGTAACAAAATCCTGTTTATTTTGGAAATTAAGGTAAAGGAATGATAAATATTAGGGAAATGTAGCCAATTCTAACAATAATATGGGAAGGCAGTGAAATCTGAGGGTGTAAAAGTCAAACCAAACTTGTTTAGGTCTTTAAACAGTTGAAACCAATTTAATTGTAACTAAATGGTTGCACTTCAGAGTAACCAAAATAGCTCTGTAAGATTGAGGATATATTTAATTAGTCTTTAAATGCCAATAATGCAGCTTAATTTATCTTTATTACAGCTATAACAGTGTNGTTTGGAAGCGGCGGCGCGTCATGCACCTACATAACACAGCTGCCTTTTTAGTTGAAATGAGAAGTTCCTCCAACACCTTAGACAAGCATCAACTCCCAGGAATTTATTTGCAGGTGTAATGTGAAAAATGGAGGAGAACCATCATATAAATTATGATTTTCCAGAATTTATATGAATAAATAAATGGAAATGGAAGAAACATACAGTGCTCTCAAAAATACACAACAACAATTCTAAATATTCAACCAATTCCACAGCTTCTGCCTCCAGGCCCTCTTTGAAAAAAGGTTTGATAGCCCAGAGAAGCAGATAGAAAAGATTTTTCTTAGTGCTTTTCATGCCTGGTAACATCATTGGTAGCATTTTTGTTTGACATTTGTCTATGTAGGCAGGAAAATCCCTGTCAGTGATACACAAACTATTCAGAGCAGCTCCTGGTTGGAAAGTGGCACTTTACACTGATCAACAATATCTCTGAGAGGAAAGTGGACTCTGCCTCAAGCTCAGCTTATTCATAAAATACAACTCATCCAAGCTTGTAGGTTATGTCAATGCTACAAGATGCTGCAAGTCTGACAACTTTGGTTATTTTTACTCTAACCGCATTTTTAGGAAGCAGCTGGGAGAGATTGCAGGAGCCAGGAGAGAGCTGAAATGCAATATTGCTTTATGGATTTTTCTGTGAACAGGGAATGTAGGTGGATGGGATTTTTTTCCCTCTAAATCCTTAAGCAGGTGAAAACAGCACAAATATGGGTATGATTTACTTTTTAAGGTGCAATTCTCCTGGCTTCTCAGATCAAGAAGAAATTCTCATTCTTTCCCAAAGATGATGCAAGAAATGTTAAAAACAAACAGCATTTCAGCTGTAACATCAACATATTGCATTAACAGCAGAGGGAATGGTTTTCACTTTTGTCTTTTGCATTTTGTTTTACCCTTCTGCAAGTGATTATAGCCAACTACAAGCAACAGCTCCTCGACAGCATTACTTGAGGAAAATGTTTGATCAGCTTTTCCAGTGCAAACACTGGAAAATGTTTCTTATGCTCTTCTATCTAGTTTAGCAATTTTATATAGAAGAATTGGTATTGTAGTAGCTAGATTAATTTAATTCTATTTGGGATTAGAGTCTATATTAGAGTCTTTGGTGGCTCTGCTGAGAAGGAGCATTTCCAGATATATCCTTAAAATTAATTCTTCTTATAGAAGAACTTCTGTAAAAAGGCATTGCCTTTTTTCGAGGAAGTAGTATCAAAATCCAAATAAAATAGAAGCTTTAGAACATCTGCAGAGTCAAAGTCAGATTTCTTTCACCTGAACTAAACATTCTCTCCCTTAGTTAAAATAACTCCAAGTAACGTAAGTAATAACTACAAAGGCTGCCCTTGCAGGCAGACACTTCACATTATGGCACAAGGTTTAGAACAGTGATCTGCAGTTGGCAGAAGTGCTGCATGTTTACCCCCAACACTTGCAGAAGTTAATGGCAATTGTCAGCACTTGAAACTCCAGAATGTTAGGCCACGACACATCTTAAATAATTACTAGAAACAAAATGCAACCATCCATGTTTGTCCTGCCTGAGCAGATGCTTCAGTCATATGCAGGCTAAGTGCACATGCCTTGAGATAAATGAGCTGCACGGCCATGAGGTGACCACAGTGCAGGGCAGGAACAAACAAAAGAATTTGTTCCTGCTCTGCATCCCAGCTTTTCTGCCCCATGTGCCTGGTCCTGGGCAGCTGTTGTAGATGAGGAAGGCCACTGAGAGCAATGCATGTTACTCAGGACCAACACCATCATGGCAAAGCTGACCAGGAAGCAGCCAGGGACCACCAGAGCCTGTTCTGTGACTTGCAGTGTGACCAAGCCTGCTGTGACTGTCCCCAGCTGGTGTCTGCATGCATGGCTCCTAGCAGCTGACATGGGATCTGGTGGTTCTGGTTGCAGGGTACAGACTGCTCCAGGGCTAAAGTACCCTTGCAGTGAGGGTACTTCCTCCTACAAGCCAAGATGATTACATTCCATTTTATCCTTACGTAGCACACAACAATAACTAATCAGTCTCCTCTATATCATATGTTTTATGTAGTTGAAGACTTTGACTTTCAACCAGACTAGGATTTCTAAACCTTATATTTCTATTTCTGTTCCTGTCTTCCATAGAGGGAGGTGTCCCAACTAGAGTCATAGTCCTCTGGAGGCTTTGGCATTCTCAGCTAAGCACAGTAATTATTTCTGTCTTACAACTGACATTCCCAGTAATGAGGCTACAAATGACATTTGCCCTTTCTTCCAACACAATGAAGGTAATGAATCCCACTATATTTGTAGTCCACTATAAACCTAGATTCTTCTTCAGCAGTATTGTCAACTTAGCTGCTATTTACCATCTGTATACATAAATCCGACTCTTTTTGTCCCTCAAAAGTAATTTGCACCTGTCTTTCAACATATCCCTTCTTATTGATTTCAGACTATTCCTTCAATTTATCAAGACCATTTGGAACTCTAATCCTAATTGAAATTATGTTGACTGGCATACAAACTCCGGGCCTACCTCCTCTTTAAAGGCAAACACAAAGTCTGCCTTTACTGATCCCTTGGGACATCAAACTTCCTCTAGGAGTTTTCAAAGGAGCTTGTTAATGGTTTGGAGATTGTTTTTCTTGGCCCCTATGTGCTCAGGAGAAATTTCATCAGTCTAGCCTGACTTGAGTATGTCTCATTTGCCTTGGGATCTTTTACTGCATTTGTCTCTTGCTACCTTGCAGTGAATACTAGGAGCACTACATAATTGGACGTAGCTTATAATCTTTAGAAAGACCAAAAGCACAGAGAATAAGGAAGAAAAAAAATCTGATCTCATTTATTTTCTCATTCACCTTTCCTGTTGGAAGATACACACACTTTCTTTGACCCTTCCCTTGCATCCAACTTACCACTGAACTCCCTTGCCATTTCACATGTCTTCTGTTTAATGTAGCTTAGTGTGCTCAGGGGTCTTGCTGCTTCACACTTACAACCATGCAGTACCCTTCCAGGCTCATTCTTACAAACACTTTTGTCCTTTCCTTGTCAAAACTTTCAAGCCACTTAAAAACTGCTGACATAGGTATGTAGTCTGTGACTGTGTTATACTGTACTATAAACCTGATGTCTTCTGGAGAGTACCAAAGAATATCTGCTGATTCCTCCTCCTACAGAGTTTGTCCCACAGAAACTCCCCTGTTGCTTCCCTGATTTTGTTTAGATGAGCTTTTCTTTCATGGAGGTAGCTATCTAACTTTTCTCAGAAGAGGGATCAAGGTTGTTTCCAAATTACTTTTGCTCTTATCACCTTCCACTTACAGAATGCTTGCTTGTTCCATTAGTGTGGTTATGTATATTTAGGAGACTTCAGCTCTACAGCATACTCCCCACTATCTCACATGCAACAATTTAGGCAAAAAGCCTTCCAGCCAGCTGTGACCTACCTCTTTCCCACCATCACATGCTTTTCTCACACTCCCTTTGCTTGCACTGATCCCCTTCCCTTCTCCACATGGGAGTGGTAAATGACACATCAGAATTACAGTCCAACACTGGCAATTGTTCCCTTTGTGTATTCCATTACAGCTACAGAGGAGTGTCCCTGGAAAAGCATCTCTGCAGGAATAGAGTTTTTCACTGCCTTCCAGCACCCTGCTGTGGCCTGACAGCAGTCTTCCTATTCTCATCCCTAGTAGACTGAAGATCTCCCCTAACTGCAGACTTTCTAAAATGAGAGCACACTACTGCACTGGCTCCTTTAATTACACTGGGACAATTCCAGCTCCAGCTGCGGGAGGATGAGGCTATTTACTGACGAACCAATAAAAATTCACAGTGGGTCAGGATTTGGAAAAAGAAACAGAAGTAGCAAACTGTTTTCCTGCATTCACGCCCTGCTGTGCAAGGAGTCAGTACAGCTCGGTTTCACTTATAGGTGGTTCCTAGTATTGCTCATGCCCATCTTTGCTCCCAAGGCACTAAGATGCAGCAATCTGGAATGACTAACTGCGTGTTCTCCTGCAGGCAGTGGGGAGATGGACCAGCGCAAATTCGCAAATTAGGGGACCAGAGCCTGGTAGGTACATTTGGGCAAAACCTGGACATGGTACAGGCTGCTGACACTTTCAAAGAGCTTTATGGAGAGCTCTCTACAAGTCACCATCAGTCCAGCTGTGGCAGCGTGATGGAGCCTGGCTTTCTAGCATATTTCCTTTTATTTCTATAATTGCATTATATTCTCCTTATGCACTTTTGTCCCCCATCCATTAAAACTTCAAAGGTCTCTCTGCTTCTGAGGACTCTAAGATACTCAGCTTTTGGTGCACACTTTCACAGTGGCAGCCCTGTATGCCTGTGAACTCTGGTGCCCCCAGTATTTTTCCCCTGATGACAGTAGGGCTTTTTGCTGCCTTTACCCCACAGGCTTACCTGCCCCTATTTCACGTCATGCATGGACCCAGGCAGCCACACAGTTTATCTATAATTCACAGCAAAGTTCACTGATCAGAAAGGCCATTTGCATTTTCTGCAAAGTTCACCTTCATTCTCAAGGCTTCCTGTTTTTATTTATGCTGAACTCACACACAGCCAAGCAGCCTATCCTAGGTGTGCCCTCACGTCACGGTCTCCTTGAACACAAAGTCAACAATCTGAGCTTGGTGTTGCAGTTAAATTATCTTTGCTGGAGCATTCCAGCTGCTCCACAGTCTTTGGATTCACCGGTGGGAACCTAAAGAAATGCCTCATCTGAATAGTTACCCTACATTTTAATACTTATTTATTTAATATTTGCCTGGTTTGGAGCATTTGTCAGTTGTACCTGACAGGAGGCATGTATGATGTTATGGAAGGTGAACTGGGGGTTACTTGTCCGTGTAATTTATTTGCTGGCTGGACACAATGCTTGGATACTAAATTTCCTTACTATGTAAGTTGCAACCCAAGGCATACCGATATAAAAAATGGACCAGACTGAAACAGTACAGCTTTTAGAACCAGGGCAACTCTCCTTATACATATATTACTAAACTCTTCATTTGTAGGTAGACAGATTTTTGTATGTAAGCAGGTTTTTCTCATAGGCCATGCATCTAATGTTACTCAATTATCCTAGCTTTCTTAAATATATGGACTAGGTTCTGAGATCTTTTTATTTATGAAAATGGCGTAAAATTAAAAACATCCAGTATTTTAATTTAGATTAAATTCCTATTACTGTGTATTCTGCTGCAGTATGCTTGTATGCATTTATACTTAAAAAAATAAATACCAAGGTATTTCTAGTGGCACACAAGAAAACAGGCTAAGCATCATGATTTTATTCTATTCCTAAGCATCATGACAGTGCTACAGTGGGGCTGGCTAAATATTATTGGTTCTTCTTTTCCCCAGTGTATTCATCCTGTTGTTGGTATGTGTTAAAAATATTAGCACAAGTTTTTAACTATAAACTCCCTGAAATACTCAGAAATTACACCATTATCTTCAACTGAAAAAAAAAGAAAAAGAAGGAATGGGCCCACTCTAGTTGTGAATGTGTTGCTTTTCCAAGTGCTGACACACTCTCTAGCAATTTTTAAGCAAAGATATCACTATAAAAACAAGTGTTATTTATTGCAATTGAGATAATGAAAAGTCTGTACAATATCACCACTTTATACCGCCTAAGAAACACTTACCTCAGATAAATGACCCTCTGTTCCAAATGAAATGTCTTCCATAACCTGTTAGAGATAAGTTATTAAGTATATAGTAGATACATGCTATATAAACAGTATAATTTTAATGGAACTTATAAAAATCATATAGCACAATAAAAAGTTATGTAAGCTGAACAATTGCATCAATTTTCTTCACACGCATGAAAGACTTAAATAGCATTTTTAATGGGGCAGTGGCAGCCACCCAATATTTAAAACTATATTTGAATATATTTTATTAAAACCAGCTTTGGCTTCTCACTTAAAACTCACAAGGAGTACTGCCTCTAAAACTGAAGGACTAACTATAGATTGAAACAAACTTTTCTATCAAGCTCTTGCAGACCTGTACATCATTCAAAAGCCTACAGACATTTTTTTTTGGTACAAACCCCGTGAAGGATTTTGGGCAGGAGAAATGAGAGACCCAATCAATGTTTCCTCTTGGTAACAAATGTTAACTATAGTCAGTTCTTCCTTCAAAATTTCCTTTATCTGTGAAGTCTATAAGAAATTAGCCAATGTTTCATTGACTGGCTGAGGAGCAAAGAAATTTGATGTTAGCATCATCGGGAAATCATTAATACTAATCACACATAACACTGTTGTTGATAATAAGCTGCGATAGGGATACTGCTTGGTATGCACACACACACATAGATACACATAATAAAAATGCAAAATCATTAATCTGCCATAAAATCACAATTGTTACTGGATGCTATTTTCAGCAATCCATCTGAAACAAAGGTTTAAATTTCTCTTGCCTGTAATATTAATTTTCTGACAGCATTTTTACTGCTAAACTACACGTAAGCATTAAGCTTACTGAGGTGCTACAATCCCTACCTAAAGAGATGGCATTTTTACCAGCAGAACTGCCCCCCAGTCTCAGATGCAGCTGAGGGCACTGTGCTGCACAGCTCCACACGTGGTTGTGCAGTGAGGATCTGGCCACTGGGTACAAGCCAGCTGCCTCTTGCCACTGACATCCTTTTTGAGCTTGGATCAAAACAAGAAACACACAAATGCTGACTTTCTCTAATGCTTAATGCTGACATTTAGAACTTAGATTAAATGTAAAATTTCCAAATTATTTTCTAAGCTCCACAAACACAGTGTTTAATTAAAGCTCAAATGAATGCACAGTTTATTTAGCTTTCAAAAGGCTTTGTCCTTTACACATTACACGTCTGCCTCCTGGACCACAGGCGATCCCAATGCACAGTAATCAGTTACAGTCTGCTCACAAAGGCTTTCTTGGTGCTTGCTATCACTAAATTCTGAAAAACGTTGTATCATGTTCTGTGATAATTTCTTTTTAATTGCAGACATCACATTAAATATTATTTTTTGCAATGGTCCATTTGGCATCATTTAGATCTCAGTAGCTTATAAAAATTTTATCACATGAAAGCTTTGCAATTACAGAACATTTTCCAAACACCAGAGTGATCTTCAACTAACCCCAAAACACCATCCCAGATGACCAAACTGAAGTATGTAGAGAAGAGGAAAAGACAACAGGCCTTATCCTTATCCATGTTCTCTATTTCCTTTGTGATGAAAAAATGAGAAATTAACTACAAACAATTCTGATGGGACAACTACCAAAAATGCTGACTTACAGAAGGTAAAACTACTGAATTTTGGATTTTACCTTGAAACTTTAATCACCTCAATTTTCTTGAAATCTAGTAGGTGTTTCTTTCCTTCATAGTGATTAAGAGGGAGCACTGCAGAGCATGCCAGAGAGCAGAAGAAGAAAAAAGGATAGGTCAGGAACTCAAGCCTGCAGGTGCACGCATACTCATGTCCATCAAGTTACTTGCTGTTAGAGAGGTCCCAGCACACACAAATCTCTTAGTTTATTAGTTATCACTGGCAGTTTTGCAGTTTTTAAAAGCTTTTTAAAGAAGTGTTTGCTTACACATACACTATCAAGAAGCAAAAAAATAAAGCAAGATATTATAAAGAGTGGAAGAAGCAGGCATTAATGTCTGAGGAGAAATGAAATGATACTGTATAATTTAGAAATCACCCAGACATGCAGCTAACCTTATAGTACTGATTATTGCAATTTCCTCCCCAGTCAGTTTAAAAGCACAGAACATTTCTGGGATGAAAACTAAAACCCACCTTTAATTCTTCAGAGACTTAGAAGAGAATCAAGCCCAAAGAGTCACAAAAAGTCAAACTATGACTGAAATGATGGGACACCCTAATTGCATCAACACAGCTACCAGCTGGAAAGCAAACACTTATATAAGAATTCAAGAATCTATATCAAAGACATTAGACAAGCTGACTTCCACATGACTGAGGGTAGCAATATTGTCTGCAACTTTGCTCCAGTGTTTTTTAATGCTATAGCTTAATGAGTTATCTTCAGTTGAGAGAAGCACATCTTATTTAAGTAACCCAGAGTAATTCACCGGATGATTTTTGCTGGGCCCACTTTATTTGGTTTTCAACAAAACATCATAATGATCTTTCAACAAGCTGAGCTGCCAATGCGTCTGATTTTTGTCCCTAGTTAAGAGTCAGTGTTATAAAGGAAGCCTGGTTTACTGAATTATTTTGGGAAGCAGAAGAAGCACATAAAAACTGGGGAAAAAAAATCAGCATCATCTTAAAAAACACAGTTATGAAAACTATAAAATAACTGCTGACAGTTAATAAACCTGTGCTCACATGATAGTAAAAGAACAAACTTCCAAAGAATTTATACCATACATATTTTTATACCAGAGCATGTCGTATTTTATGATTTAGTGAGGATATTTAATTAAAAATGATAAATGGCCCCTCTGGCAAAGCAGTATCTGAGGATCTACGAGAAGGGCTCTTTCATCTATTTTGCTTTTCTTATTATT